>JAUNZM010000263.1:0-585000 GCA_033459285.1 Clamator glandarius
GTAGTTCTGGCACAGCAGAATAGAAACTGGCTTTTAGTCATTACATAGATAAAGCTTCAAAAATTTCTGTAGTTTTTCTCTATTTGTTTCAAGCTGAAAAAATACAGGAAGAAAAAATATCTTAAAATACTTGCTCACATTTTACTTTGGCGTAGCTCCTATCAGCTTGTATTTATTTTGTTCAAGTATTTGTGCGACCAAATCACACTGGCACAAGTGTTTCTGGAAAACAAATTTCAAAGTGAGCACACAAACATTCACAGAAACTGAATTTTTTTTATCTTCCCACATGACACTTTTTTTTAGAAAGGTCCATTTGTCAATCAAATCAGAGTAAGGAAATAGCATCACGTGATTTTTCTGTCCTGTCTCTACCAGGCAACTAGAATATCAAATATTCTGAGTACCAGTCACAGGCAAGGCATTGATTAAAAAATCTAATCACAAATGCATTGATTAAGTAATGTCAAACAACAAAGAAGTAAAAAAAAACACATCTGCTTGCAAATATCCTTTCAGAAGCAAAGTAGTACATTAGTTCTGTGAATCCAAACTTCATAAATATGCATACAATAACAGCAGGGTATACTAATCCATAATTTTGCCTAATAATCTGAATTAAATGTGAACTATAAATAATTTTGTAAGAGTTTTTTGTGCTCTTTTTATGCTTTTCTGATTGGCAAAATTTTAAAGAACATTCTTTCTGCATTTTAAATCTGGAAGTGCCATCAAGTCTGGGCTTGGTTTCATTTAAAGTCTTGATGAGACACTCAAAAAAGTAGTTGAAATGTTTCCTTACATTGATTGAAAGGGAATGAAAAAAGATGCTAAATCTTTAGAAGTTTCCTTTTTGGAGTGTTTGCCTGCTGGAGTTCAGTAAGACAGAAGATATATGGCAGCAAAACTACATGGCATATGAGAGAAACTCTCAAAGTGTGTTATCTGCTTCCTTTTCCCCTGTCTTCATTGAATGTGAACTAACAACATGAATATTATGAAATGAGCACCTCCATGTGATGTGAAATGCATGCACTCCCTGTGAAGTTCGTGTGTGTGTCAGGGTACGTCACCTGATGGCTATGTGACTTCTTCCTAAACCTGTATCCATGTGCACATACTGAAGCTTTGGTTGTGATATCTTCTTTGACAACCTGTTGTTTGTATATGTCCATGCATGTGTGTATGTGTGCAGGGCCAAAGTCATGCATCCACATTGAAAAAAATTGCATTTTGCTGGTGTGTTGTTGAATCACAGAATCACAGAATCACAGAATCACAGAATAATCAGGTTGGAAGAGTCCCACCGGATCGTCGAGTCCAACCATTCCCACAAATCCCTAAATCATGCCTCTAAGTACCTCATCCACCCTCACCTTAAACACCTCCAGGGACGGTGACTCAACCACCTCCCTGGGCAGTCAATGCCTAACCACCGTCTCCATGAAGAATTTTTTCCTTATCTCAAGCCTAAATCTCCCCTGGCAGAGCTTGAGGCCATTCCCTCTCCTCCTGTCCTCTGTCACTTGGGAGAAGAGGCCAGCTCCCTCCTCTCCACAACCTCCCTTCAGGTAGTTGTAGAGAGTAATAACGTCTCCTCTCAGCCTCCTCTTCTCCAGGCTAAACACCCCCAGCTCTCTCAGTCACTCCTCATAAGATTTGTTCTCCAGCCCCTTCACCAGCTTTGTTGCTCTTCTCTGGACTCGCTCCAGAGCCACAACATCCTTCTTGTGGTGAGGGGCCCAGAACTGAACACAGTACTCGAGGTGCGGTCTCACCAGTGCCGAGTACAGAGGGAGAATAACCTCCTTGGATCTGCTGGTCACGCCATTCCTGATACAGGCCAAGATGCCATTGGCCTTCTTGGCCACCTGGGCACACTGCTGGCTCATGGTCAGTTGCTGTCAACCAACACCCCCAGGTCTTTCTCCTCCTGGCAGCTTTCCAGCCAGGCTTCTCCTAGTCTGTACCTCTGCTTAGGGTTGTTGTGCACCAAGTGCAGGACCCAGCATTTGGCTTTGTTAAACCTCATGCTGTTGGTCTCAGCCCAGCAGTCCAGCCTGTTCAGATCCCTTTGCAGAGCCTCCCTACCCTCCAGCAGATCCACACTTCCACCCAGCTTGGTGTCATCTGCAAACTTGCTAAGGGTGCACTCAATTCCTTCATCCAGGTAATTGATAAAGACATTAAACAGGACTGGACCCAGCACTGAGCCCTGGGGAACCCCACTTGTCACTGGCCTCCAGCTGGATTTAACTCCATTTACCACCACCTTCTGGGCTCAGTCATTCAACCAGTTTTTCACCCAGGAGAGTCTGCACCCGTCCAGGCCAGAGGCCGACAGTTTCCGAAGCAGAATGCTGTGAGAAACTGTATCAAAGGCTTTACTAAAGTCCAGGAAAACCACATCCACAGCCTTTCCCTCATCCAAGAGTTTAGTCACTTTGTCATAGAAGGTGATCAGGTTACTCTGGCAAGATCTGCCTTTCATGAGCCCGTGTTGACTGGGCCTGATCACCCGGTTCTCTTGCAAGTGCTTCTTGATAGCACTCAAGATCACCCGCTCCATGACTTTCCCCGGTACCGAGGTCAGACTGACAGGCCTGTAGTTCCCCGGATCCTCCCTGCGCCCCTTCTTATAGATGGGCACGACATCAGCCAGCCTCCAGTCCAGCGGAACCTCCCCAGTCATCCAGGACTGCTGGAAGATGATGGAAAGGGGTTTGGCCAGCACATCCGCCAGTTCCCTCAAAACTCTTGGGTGGATTCCATCCGGCCCCATAGACTTGTGGGCATCTAGCTGGGCAAGCAAGTCTCTAACCACCTCCTCTTGGACCTTGGGAATCTCATACTTCTCTTCCAACCCCTGGGGTTGTGCACAGAGGGAACAATTTTCCTTACTGTTAAAGACTGAAGCAAAGTAGGCATTGAGCACTTCAGCCTTGTCTTCGTCCCCTGTTACTCTTGTTCCCTCTGCATCTACTAGGGACTGGAGATTCTCCCTAGCCCTCCTTTTGCTGTTGATGTATTTGTAGAAATACTTTTTGTTGTCTTTCACAGTCTTGGCCAATCGCATTTCTAGTTGGGCCTTAGCCCTCCTGACTTTTTCCCTGCACATTCTCACTTCCTCCCTATAGTCCACCCAGGATGCCTGCCCCTTCCTCCAGAGGTCGTAGACCCTCCTCTTCCTATTGATGTCTCGTAGGACCTCCCTACTCAACCATGCTGGTTTCTTACCCCACCGGCTACTTTTCCGGAACTTGGGGACGGCTTTCTCCTGAGCTGCTAGGAGTTCCTTCTTGAAGAGCGCCCAGCCCTCATGGACAGCTTTGTCCTCAAGGAGCGCCTCCCACAGGACTTTTCCGACCAGCCTTCTGAACAGTCCAAAGTCTGCTCTCTGAAAGTTGAGCGCGACTGTTCTGTTAACCTCCGCCTTCTTCATCTCACCCTGCACTGAGGACTCTATCATCTCATGATTGCTTTGCCCCAAGCGTCCTCCAACCTTCACATCCCCCACCAGTCCTTCTCTGTTCACCAACAGCAGGTCCAGGAGGGCACTGTCCCTTGTCGGTTCGCTCACCAGCTGTGTGAGGAAGTTGTCTTCCAGACACTCCAGGAACCTCCGGGACTGCTTCCTTTCTGCTGTATTATACTCCCAGCCTATATCTGGGAAATTGAAGTCTCCCACAAGGACTAGAGGTAGCAATTTTGAGACTATACTCAGTTGAGTCATGTCCAGTAAGGTGGAAGTGATTTTGAGATGCTTGGGAAAAATCTGGCACCAGAAATTAGTCTGCCAGGCTTGTAAGGCTTCTTGTCTGTCTATCCCCAAGAGATCACTAAGAAATAAAGCACAGAATGAATTTAATTATATTTTTCCTGCTCTCAGTCTCCAGTGTGCAGTGTGTAGAATGTACTTGGTGACCTTGGACAAGGAGGAGGGCAGTTACAGTTTTGGCAAATAACCACATCTTATACTTTAGAAGAAAATCTTTTGGCTCCACAATATTTACTAGAAATGTTATGAAAAAAAAAACTGTCTGGATGCTATAGGCCTCATCTCAGTACCTTTTCCAATTTATTATGTAAAACCTTGTACTTTAGCTTAATTATTTCTTTCCCTTTTCTAGTGTTTAGCTATATATATTCATTCCAGAGAGCAATCAAATTCCCTCTCAGTCAGGAAGCTCCATAACTCAGACAAAGTCTAAGTTTTTGGCTTAAGATGAATCTCTGATAATGTGGGACACTTACTCTCCACATTTAACAATTAGGAGGTTACTATGGTGACACAGTAATTTCATGGTAGGGCTTGAAAACTACCTAGAAGATTCTCAGCTTTGGCTTATCTTTTCAGGTAAGAGCCTGCTGACATCTTCTCATTCTAGTTCTTCCAAAAACGTGGAAAAAAACAGTCCTCATTGGTAATGTGCCAGACACAATTATGAGAGATTCCAAATTGCTACTGAAAGCTCTAAGAGTTCACCATATTCTTTCTTTTTGCATTCTTATTTTAAAACCAAACAAGTAATTTCTATTTCTGTATGCCTAGCTTGTATTTTAATCTGTTACAATTTTTAGAATGCTTCTGGATCTTCTTCAAAACAAAGGTGGTTTGTTAATGCAAAACCAAAAAAAAAATATAAGTTGAAATTAAAGGGCATCATAATAGTGATACTGTGGAAAGGACCTACCAGCAATTTAATACCATATTTTCTGCCTGTGAGGAGGCAATACTTCATGACAAAGTATTATATTCAGATATCTTTCATAGACAGAAAGTACAGCAAAAATACTCAGAGCTAGCCTAAATCACGCATCCTTAGCTGTATATATATGCATTATAATAAAAAGTTCAGTGTAAAAAAGATAGTAATTATTTATTTATGACATATTTAGTTCCATTTTGAGGACATAGTATGTCAGACAGAGGAGAGAATGCAGTTTATTAGCCCTAATATCCAGTATTGTGGTGGCAATGCTGAGGGCACTGGTATTAAAGGGAGGCAAAGAAGATGCCTTCAAATTAGATCCATATTACACTTTCTTCGCATTAAGAGAAGAAACCCTTTCATTCATCAGAGGTGAATAGAAAGGATTAATGCAACAAGGAGGTAAATTTTACAGAAGATGCCTTCAAATTAGATCCATATTACACTTTCTTCGCATTAAGAGAAGAAACCCTTTCATTCATCAGAGGTGAATAGAAAGGATTAATGCAACAAGGAGGTAAATTTTACTCTGGCTTTTGAATTGGTCATCAGCGAAAATGGAAGGTACTAAAATACAGCATTTTGGATTCCTTTTCTCAGATACACTGTATTGCTAGTTTGAAACACATTTTCATTGCAATTGGTGTAACTCTGGAGACAAACATCTGTTCTTCTTCTGAGGCTTTATCATTAAATTTAATGGGAAAGAACTGTGAAATATAAGGCCATTGGCTGAAGTGAATGTTACCTTGTTGTGGTTTGAGTTAAATTAGAGTCAGTTTTGTGACTCTAACTCAGTCTAATTTAAGTAACTTCACTTTCTGAAAGCTAACTACATGTTTTTTGGACAGTTTCTCTCTAGAAGTGATAATATGGGGTATTGGTATGCAGAAAGACCAGTGCTTACACTTATTCCTATAGTAACCATGGCCAATCTAGAGCTGATAAAAAAGGGCCACATCTGCAAGAAGGGGCCGACAGGAAAGGTGACCCTAAACTGACCAACAGAGTATTCCATCCTATATATGTCATACCCAATGTAAAACTGAGAGATCATGGGAATCTTGCTCTCTTCTGCCATGGGTGATGTCCTATGAAGACCTTGTCTGATCCCAGATGCAAGTATTCCTGAATATATTTCATGAGTCCTGCTCCCTCCTAGCCACAGGTCTATTCCCTTATGTCTGCTCAGTATTTGTGGGGACATACAGTCATCAAGGGGTAGGGCAGGGATGTGATCTCATATATTTGTATATTTTTGTTACTTCCTAATTATTTTCATCATCATCATTCTTTCATTAAAGCTGTAGTTTTAGTTTCCAAACTGCAAGTCTTTTTTATCCACTCATTTTCTTTCCCCATTTCGCTGCTGGTGGTGGTAGTAGGATTTGGGAGCCAATTGCTTGGTTTTAGTTGCTGAAATTAGCCGGGTCAGGGCTAAACCATGACATACCTGCAGAAAGGTTAAATGTGAGAATTCTTTGGGTCCTTCCCATTCCAACAAGAAAGGAAATGTTTTGTCATGTGTATGATTTGGTATATGAACATAGCTGGCTCTCTGTTGCACTTTCTTTAGGGCTAGTGGGGTTTTTTTAAAGGTTATAGGGAGCAACATCATTTCGACAAATTCTGCCAGGGAATGTGGGGAGGAAAGTATTTTCACTAAGTACGTCAAATCCCTTTCAACCAGCCAACTAGGTGCACAAGAACTGCAATAAAGTGACAGATAAAGGAATAAAATTGTTCCATATCCTCTTCCTGACATCACATAGGCACAGATACTTAGGAAAACGCACTAAGAAAAGAGGGTCTTTCCACAACCCTCTCTTGCTGTTCTTAGAAACAAGGTCCTTAATCTGAAACTAATTTGGGCTATTTTTGAATCTTGCAAAATGGTCTATCCTTTAGAAATATGAGTAAAACTATTTCTAGCTCCTTACAATATCACAATAATTATCTACAGGAGTTCTTTCTGTAGCTCCACAAAATGAAATATGAAGTAATGTTGATTTTCTTCTGAATTTTGCTTTAGCCCTGGCTCCTTCTAGCCATCTAGTACAAGTAAATGACATTTCAAGAGGATAAACACTGTGAATTCAGACTTCTCAGATGAATAAGGACAGTGATATGGTGAATACATGTCTGGTCTGAATGTTCCTGAGAAGGGACAGAGACTGGGGACCTGCATGACAAGCACACTTGATCTGTGCACTGCTAAGGGGAGCGTGAAAGGGGATAGTTTGTATTGAGTCTCACAGTCAGCATGCAAGACTTGACAGCTCTGGGAATCTGCCTGCAGAAGTTCTCTGTAAGCACACCGATGGGTTATAACTCGAACAGCTGCATGGAGCCAGGGGCAGTTGTAAAAATTCTAATGGTTATACAGATGCCAAGCAAAAATATTTCTACTTACTTTTGAAATGAAGGAAGGTTTCTGAATAAAATTGTTCTCTATTCAGTTTGCTCTTTCCTATCTGGTCCCCAACAAAAAAACAGTACCTTGATTTTCTCAAGAATGTCCCTTTCTCAGACTATTTCTGCATGTAGAGAAAGCTTTTGAATGGGTTCATATTACAGAGATATTGTAACTAAATATATCATCCACCCATACAATTGCAATTGACTTTCCTCTAAAGCTGATCTTTTCTCCATAGTTTCTGCATCTAATTATGATTAATTTCGGCTCAGGAAGGAAATGATCTAACAAAGAAGAGATCAATTATCTTAGCAGCAAAATTAAAAAAATCAAATTAGTAAACTGGGAATTTTAGATGACAATTTGATCTTTGGGACATGTGGTGTTTAAGGAACAATGCACAAAACAGAACTTAAGTTGTGGAAAGCCAGTTCAATTCAGTAAGGCCACAGACAAGCAGCTTCTGTCACTGAACTATCAGAATAATTAACTTTCATCCAATACCTGATAACAGCAAAGTGTACTGTGTAAAATATGTTTAAGACAAAACAAGGAAGGTAGTAATACACTGACCTGAAAGAGAATGATGTCATTTCCTGAGGATATGGTCTGCTTTGTTCTACAGCTATACTTCACTAGAGTCAAACATAATGATTTATTAACACACAAGAAGTACCCCTGGCAGGCACAGTTAATATTTTAGTACTGTAGGCAATGGAATGTGACAGTTTCACTTGTTGCTCTGACCTTTATTATTCTTTGTACCATAATTTCATAGAACTTCCATTTATCTGGAGAACATGCAATTAGAGAGATCCTTTTAGATGAGACAAAATCATTTCTCACATAACTTTAACACTCCTTTTTTTCTAAATGAAGATTGTTCTTCTTAGTGCACTCTTCAGAACAGTTCAGAGTGGTTCACTGAGAACAATAAGGACCTTAGACAAAACACATTAAAAGACAGCAATTAGTAAGCCAAGAATTTTAGACTAAAATTTTGGTTTTGAACAGTTCAGTTTGTCAAGGAAAACTGCATGGAAAAAAGCACAGATATAACCGTGGCAAGAGCAAATATTCACTTATATCTCTAGGTGAAAGAAGAAGAAGCCCCTGAGTGACGACTTCATTAAATTTTAATACATTGTCCCTACCTTCTGTTGTAAAAGCTTCAGGAGCAATTAATTTCCTTTCTACCAGCAGTGATAATATGTCATGGAACAAGAAACAAGAGAACTGAAAACAAAATAGGCAGGGGATGCTAATTAAGGAATCTGAAGAGCTAAATCCTAGTTTGGTAATCTGTAGGGTTGTTTTTACCTTCTTTCTGTAACGCTATGTTATCATCTTCATTCAAAATTATAACATTGGAAAAAATAAGTATTTTTTTTTCTTGTCAGGTTTAGGTAATATTTCAGTTTCTTGTAGAGATGGATATGAAAGTTTCATTGCCTCCACACAGTGATTTTCATGTTTTTCTTTGCATCCCCAAGTCTGAGAGGTGACTTCTGAGTTTTCTGCAATAGTAAGAGAGCACCACGTAACTGAATATATCAGAAATGCATGACTTTCTTTTTCTCACATGTCTTTTCTCTAGTTTTATTTTGCGGGGATTTTAACTATAATATCCCAACATGTTCAGGTTAACTGCTGAATAATCCAATGAGATCTGCATGTACATATGTGCTAGATCCTAAAAGCAGGAAAAGTTTTGAGCAAGATCTGCCTAAGATTTTGCATTATACTAAGGATATGCTTCTTTTCTTCTCCCTTTAATCCTAGCTCACTCTTCCCTACACATCTCAGGAACCCTGTGCAACCTTCATGCTCATCCCCATGACTCTTCTCTCCCATCCTTTCCCTGCAGTCTTTGAGAGCGGAACTTTCTCCCACCTCAGCTGGTGAGAAGATCCCAAGGGCAGGAATATACCTCTCCTGTCCAAGAGATGCCCATCATCCCAGCAAGCCACATCACAACGTCACTTATAAACTGACAACAAGCAAATTAAATGCACCACAGTGATGACTACAGTGTGCTAGAGCTCTAACAAAAAGATAGCATTAATTATTTGCCTCCCCAGAGAACCTCCAACCTGAAGTGATGACAAACCCTATTTCTTAAAACTGCCGTCAACAAATTTCAAGTGCAAAATTCAGTTTGATTAGCAAAAACCTGGTAATGGGGGCCAGTGATGAAAATATCTCATCAGTATTCAATATTTCATGAAGCCAGGAGAACCAAATTCCCCATAAAAATAAGCAGGTAAGCTCCATGCAGGCTAATTTTAGACTGGGGAGGCAGGTCTTTAAATTCTGGCATCACCAGAGAGAGATGCACTCCTCCAGCAGATGAATCATAACTCTTACAGTTAGCCTGCTGCTCTGAATCACTCTCTGTGGGTATTTTTCTTTACTCACAGGGGACAGGAGGATCAGAAAACCACCTCACCTAAGTTTAAGCAAGTGCTAGTGCACTAAACAGTCTGTTGAGGTCTTTCAAAGTTGAGAAATGGTATGTATAAACACAGAATTAAGGTAAGATTTCTCACATCACTAAAATTACCTAGAAATGTAATTTATTTTCAAAAGTGTATTTAAAGGCAATGAGTGGTTAATTCGTAAATCTCTGATGGTGCACTTAAGGATATTGATGCTCTTTTGAAAAAAATTCCTCTTGAAAAAAAACCTTGTGGTTTTACTTCGCATCAATGAACATGTGTGTGTAGCCAAAGTGAGAGTAAGGTCTGGAAGAAAACACTGGGAGAAACACTTAGAACAAGTATTTCCTATTTTAAAGAGGGTGACTGTTAATTCAGGTTCTCACTGCTGAGCATTTATTTGGTATTACACAAAAGTAAACACAGTAAGATCCCAAAAGCTAGAAGTTAGCCATAAAAATTTATAGGTTGAAACCCTAAATCTTGAATTGTTTCTGGAAATGGACTGAACAAGCCATTTTATTATGCACTTGCTTAGCATTCCAAATATTTTTAAGTTATAGCTTCATGCGCAGTAGATATATTTATTTTCCAGAGACAGAAAAGATTACATCGGAAAAAATAAAGTTTGCACTATGGTTACATGGTACAGATTTAAGTGCGGATTGAAAGATGAATTTGTGGCCATACTTAGCATCTAAGCAGTCCAGTGTGGCCAAAGACCCAAAACATTCTCCACAGCAGAGCAGACACTATGGAAGTAACCAATAAATAGTTTCCATTCATTCTTGGCTAAACAGCAACAGTCAGTTATCCAGACTTGAATTCTGACTTATGTGATAAAACTTTGCTCCATTACACAAACCAATTTCAAAGAAAGTTGAGTAACTTCACTGTACACTAAAATTGTAATCATTGTGTTTCTACTGGCCTTCCTAAGTGTCTTGTGTTCGCATTAAAAAAGATATACATGGTAAAATAATGAAGAGCTAAAGTCAGTGTTGCATACTCTAGAAATAAAATATTATGCTGTTCATTGGGGGGGAAAAAAGGATGTTAGGTGCTGCAAGGAGTTCTACAACAATAATAATCAAGGCTTGCACTGTTCACTTGTCTGATTTTCTATTAAAACTAATGATCTCTGCTCTCAGAAGTGTGCTTAATGGCAATTCTGGAGAAGTAAGTAAAATTACTCTGTTAATTTCTCACACTGTTACAAACACCCAGGCGGACTTGGTTTCAAGATCACATTATATTATAGTGCAATTGCCTTCTGTGGTTGTGTATTGTGGGCACTGCATTAGTTTCCTGTGCAGGAACTGAGTGGAATGAGAAATAGTATCTGGCAGAGAGAGCTGATAGAACTGGTAGAAAAAAAGACCCCTGAGGTGGCAGTCAGAGAATTAAGGTACCACCACCTCATTGATAAGATTCAGGCTGAATCTCTTTTACAGCATCACATTTATTTCCCAGCTCCATTTGCCACACATGCTCATTTGTACCTAGTCTTATTTTAAAGAACTAAACCCAAGCTGTGACATCGCTCTCCAGCTGCCACCCAGCCTTTGTTGGCCAAAGGTCTCTCAGGCTCTTTGAGAGAAGCATATTCATTCCAGCACATCCTGAATGCAGGGACAGAGCCTGCTACAGCACAGAACAGGCACAGTCCTCCGTGAGCAGAGCAAAACATCAGGTTGGGAGGGGCTTATGTGTTCTTTTTAAATTAACCATAGTAGATTTCATGGGGTTGCTTGTAGCAGATCTCAAGGTAGGCAGGTGCCTGCTCCTCACCATCAAATGAGCTTTGCCTGCTGCCAGGCCTCAGCTGCAGTTTTGTGGGAGCAGCTGTGGGCTCATTCCAGTGTAATCGCCATTTCAAAGGTATTTTTTAACTGAAAAGCAGGATCTTGAGAGAAAAATAACGATTTATGCAGACAAAGAAACTGGGTATATTTTAGGTTATCTCTCTAGAGTAATTACCTCATTCATATCAAAACCAGAGGAATTTTGTTTCATCTGAGTAAACCCCTCCATTGTGGGGTTTGATGATAATAGAGTTACTGTTACTGTTTAGACTTCATCTATACAAATCAAACGAGTATGTCAGTGAATATTGGAAACAGCATAGCTCAATACTTGGACTAAATAAAAAATAATTAGGAATCCTTCATTCTAGACAACTTAGCGAAACAATTACATTTTTTCTGCTTCCTAGCTATTAATTAAGTTACGAAGTTGAAACTATTTATCACACATCCAGTAGACCAAAAGATGAATTATTTGCCATTTGAATGTTACAGTTGTTCTTTGCTGGAGCAATACAGGTAGAACTGCAGAAAGCAGCATATTTTCTTAGACTTCTGTATATCTTATTTATTTAACAATGTAGACTAGCATTACACCTTCATGAACAGAAAAATAAAAGCCCTTCTCTGGAAACAGTCAATGACAATTTTCTTATAATTTCAGGTTATAACCAGAAACTTTCCCCTACAGAAATTAATAGAGATCTGTTATCAGTGCCAAGTGCTGGCAAATGACCAGATGAGCCAATATGACATGTCATTATCCTATCCTAGTCACAAGTATGGAAGTTTATTGGGAGTGAATTCTCATTTATGAGCACCTAGATAGCTGTCATCCATTACAGCCTTAAGAGAGCTTTTATTAATCTGCACTGCGCCTTATCTATGGGCCACAGGTTAGAGACTTTAACTTTAGTTATTTTAAGAGTGAAATAGCACTTCAGAAAAGCTATAGCCTTATGATAATTTAGTTGAATTTATTGGGATGGTCTTGACTGTCAAAGCTTAGGAAGTACCCAATGAGCCATATTTTTCCATTGTAGAAAGGAGAACTTTTAATTTTAAGGAAGGCTGTTTATTTCCACTGGGTAACTGAATTCAACAAAGCACTTTGTGGCCAGACAAACCCCAATGTTTTCACTTCATTCACTATGTTATATGTGATATTATTCCTCTGTAAGTACCGAATACACTTTTTTCACACTAAGTGTTCAAGTTACGCAGTTACTGCATAACCTGCCTTTCTAAATATCACAAGGGACCTTGAAAACATGTGGATAATTGAGCATTTGAATATCTGAAGGGCACTGCAATGTAATGTGTCTATTCTGGATGACATGACCTTCTTGTAGAAAACAGATTTCTGAATGTTTACAATATCCATGCCCTAGTGCTTTTCCGAATTATTTTCTACTGTAGAATAACTACTTTGTGAAAACTTTCCCCCAAGCTAAATAGATTTTTTTTTTTTTATTCCATACTCATAGTCCAAATTAGTCTGTGAATATGAGAAGACTGGTGGTTTGTCCTGGATATTTTTGTACAGAGCTCCAGATTCAGTATGAAAAACTGCAGTGTGAACAATGGTGGAGAAAACTTCCCTTGATGGAAAATTCATTCTAAAACAACTGATCAGTGTCCTAAAACTTTTGGATACCTTCCTGGCTTTACACTTCCCGAAATCCTGGAAACTTAGCAATGTCTTATAGCAGTGGCTTGTGTACTTACCACTAGACATTTTTATGGACATGACAGGCCCTGTAAAGCTGATAATAACTTATGGAGTAATTGACTGTGACAGATTACTTACAAAAAAGTTTACATTAACCCAGGCATAACCCAATCTCTTACACATGTCCCTCCATACCTCAAAGTGCCAATATTTACCTGCCATTTGTATTCTAAAAGAAGCTTGTCTGCCTGTGTGTCAATGTTTCTGTCAAAATAAGCTCAAATTAATTTTTCTGTGAAGATTTTTCTAATGTACAGAGACACTGCAGATTCTACATTCTTTGTAGGCACTGTATACTGCTTCACAACAGAAAACACTGTCAGTACCTCTCTCTCTCTCTCAACCTCTCTAGAGTTAGCCTGTTTTTTAGACAGATAATTGCTGACTTAGGATGTTTGTTTTTCAAGTACTGGCTCAGATGGAAGCAATGAAACCAGCCAAGCAAAGAGCAAGACTCATGTGAGCTGTGTGTCGCCTAGTCGTGGGAAATAATTAAAGTTCCTCAGTAAAAGAACTTGTTTTCTGCTAGACTTTATTCAGTTTCTGAGTGTCTCCAAAACAAATTATATTTGCCAGAATCTAATGATTACTTAGGTTATTGATGCATTTACTCAATAACCACCAATAACATTTATTGATACTTTCTCTTTATAAACAACACTATGAAACAAGTTAAAATCTCCCATGAAAGTTTTTGATCCCACAACCAGAATATATTCGATTCATAATGCACAACTACATTTTTCAGTTACATTAGACCATAAAGAAGGAGAGAAAAGTATTTGCCCTTTAACATGGGAATGCATTTCTTTAAACTCCTATGGAAAATTCCTGGTTCGAAACTGTAAGTAGACAATATGAATAGATACAAACAGTTTATTGGCCAAATAGCAAAAATGCCAAACCTTTGATCTCAAGCAATAATCCCAGCGTGGCTAAAATCATGTTGAGATCATGATATTCAAAGCTGTTTTCCAATTCCTTTCATAGAAATCGTGTTGAATCTCATTCTAATCTTAATGCACGTGCAAAATATCTAGAACCAGTTCAGACCAACAGGTCCCTAACTGATGTTAAGCAACAGAAGCCTCTGAACAATCAGTGGAAGGAAATAAAAGATATTTCTTAGGTGTTATAAGAAATTTACCACAGAACCCTACAGTTGTCTAAAGCACTTTCTGAAGGAGCCTGTCTTTCCTCAGGGACCAGTTGGGCCAAGTCAGGGACAGTACGTTTTCAAGCTCCATTTTACCTCTGGTTTGAAAAAACGCTGATTAAAAAAGTGGATGATTTATAGTCCTCTCCAGCCACTGATTATTACCCCTTAAATCTTCTAGCTAGAGGCAAATGAAGCATGGAATGTCCAGCATTGACAATATAATATACTAAAGACAATCTGTTAAATCATACATATATTGTAGTTAACTCTAATTTAGAATTTAAATCTTTGTGACAGATGATTGTGACATCATGCTCCCCTGAGTTTCATTGCAAGGAATGAGAGCTTAAAGATAATGAAATGCTTTATGTCCCAGTAAACCTTTTAAGGTCAACTGGGGGAAGTATCGTTCCATTGATGTGTGAGGGCACTATGAGCAAGTTCATGCTGGCTCAGCGCTCACTGCTAGTAAGCCTATTTTAATCCATCTATTCAGATTCCCGGAAAACTGACTGATCTTTTGACTTCCACATATTTTCTCTCTTTCATTCTTTCCGGCCAGAAGAATCTAAGTTGCAAATAGTTCAGTGTTTGAGAGCTTTTGGGATATGTTACTTTTTCTCCAATTGATTGCAGTGTGGTAAGTTCATTATGCTTGTGACTCTCCGCTAGGAGTACTCGAATTCCAATATCAATGTTAACTTTTATCATCAATTAACATTCCAGGGTATAGATGTACTTTGATTAATAGGTGAAAGAAGATAAATAGTGTAAAACTCTATATTGTTTTCCTGTTGAATGTAGGTAGGTAGAAAGACTGTGCGTGCTTGTTGCCTATTGGGGAACTGCCTCCATATATTCTGTACTTAATTTATAACATTGCAGAAGACATGTAAAGAATCAGACCTATATTCATTTATGACAGTCATGGACTTCACTCTTTGTCAATTTAACACCAGTATGTGATTTTGCTGGATCTCATTAAAATTAGATTTTCCCCTTACCATACGAACATAATTCTGATCAAGACTCAATATTTAAAAATATTTATTTCAGACTTAAAATGGAAAATGCAGTTAAATACAATTTCAAGATTACTTACACTAATTTAATACTGCAAAAACAAACAGACTATTAATGCTTGACAATGAAAAGAAAAAAGACAGAGCAAATAAGAGAAGAAATACAGAACTTTCCTCTATCGGAAGCTGCAGCTTATTCAAGAACAGATGACGTCCAGAAATCATGGCGATATTCTTCCTTGCATAAAACAAACCCCAATATTTTCTGCCTGCTTCAACATCTCAACTAAAAATAACTTCTCATTCCACTGCTTTAAAATCATGTATCTTTAAGAATTGCCAGTGTCAATGCTGCAACGAAATATGTTTATTTTCTTGTAATGTTCTGACAGGTCTGACATAAAATACATGCATGACTTCTCCTTGAGAATCAAATGTGAGTATCTAAGACGGCAGAGATAGAAGAAATTACTGTGAGGGAGTGACCGTGTCCCTAACCCTGTTCAAGTCATTTTTGCCTCTAAGAAATGTTCTGGTGGAAGAGAGAGAACTCCATAATGTTAGCCATAAATTGACAGAAGAACAAATACCATGGAATAACTGATTACAATAAAAATAGTGGGTTTGGGTTTTTTTTATTTTATTTGCCCCCTGAATATCAAGTAAGATAGCAGGAGAATCACTTTTGAAGGCCTTATGCAGGTAACAGGTGTATTTTGAATTTTATTCTTCCATTAAACTGATCTGAGTCGAGTGTAATACAGTGGAAGCCAACAGATTTGCACTAGTACAAGAATGATGTAAATGAGCAAGTAGACCCAGAAATCCATTCATATTCACAAAACATCATAATCTTATTGATAATAGGAAAAATTAGCAGTAAGCAAAATAGGACTGTTTTTCATTCTGTTGAGAACATATCATTTTCCCCTGACATAACTTGGTCTTCCAAATTTTCATTTCAGAAAAATCATCCTAAATTTTTGTTGTATCAATTTTTGCAAACCTACTGCAAACCCAATGGGAAAAGCCAGATGTGTCTAGATGGTTTGTAGGTGCTCAGACCTGAGTGCACACATTCTGTTATCTCCTTTCCCCAGGAAGGGAAGATTTTATGTACCCTGTATGGTTTGTTTCATTACACTGTTACTTGTTAACCTCAGATAGCCACTTTCTTATCTAAAGAAACCAAAAGTAAATTCTTTCAGCTGGATGAGAAATGTTTCTAAGGAATAATCCTCTTGCAAGCAATCGGCAGTAACAATCTGTTTCCCAGAGATCTGAAGACTGGCAAACCAACTGACCCCAGCTCTCTTGAAATGAGCATTTCTGCCTTCTCTCCCATTAGGCTTAGTACAAAAATGTGCCAGTCTTTATACAGATCAAGGTAATTTTCTTCAGTGGTAGGTAGTCAAGGGAAGGCAAGACTTTCAATAAAACCCACATACCATTGCAACACTGGATAGAAAGAAGCCAGAGGAAATCAATATAAATGCTCCTGACTGCAACCCAAAGTTCACAAGGTGATAAATTAAATGTTTCAGCAGTTAATCCTAATAAAGCCAATGAGTTCAAGCATATGCCAAAACGTACACACATGCCAAAAGCTCTTATGAAAAGAAGCCAGGAATTTCAAGGCCAGATTGAAAATCCTTACCCCTCAATTCTTAGTTTTTAATTCTACTTATGATGGTATAAAACCACTGAGAACTATGGATGAGGCAGACACAAGCCCCACAGAGATGTTTAGGCATCAGTACCTCAAGCTGAGTACTGCCAAATGCAGACTGTATTCCTGATCTGTTCTTAAAGATGCATTGTAAATAACCTATCATATCTGTATCTCCTCAATTTAAATTTGACAAAGAAAAAAGAATTTAAATGCTTCACTAGCATGGCTCTTTGTTCATGTATGAAAGCCAAGGACAGGCACTTTAGTCTTTCTGTGCTAACTCTGCTTTTCCTGAAGTAGTTGATTTTGTACTTAAGTCCAGAATGTATTTATCTATTTATGTCTATATCCAGTCAACAGACAGGGGTCACTAGCTTTTTCTAATGATGAGTACAGGGTGTCCCTCATCATCCTGTTGCTGTTACGGATCTCTTTTTGAGTTCAGATTTCTAACCTACTGAATTACATTAAACTGTGAAGATGACCAGGAACCTCTGAATCAGCTTATAGCAGGAAGGCTAAACTGATTAAACTTTTAGAGCAGATTTATGTGATTAACTGTGATACAGGTTTTAGTTTTATTATTGCAAATTATCACATTGAGCTGTATATTTATAACTAAAGATGTGTTTTGTTAAATCCACTAAACAGTAAATGACTTTTTTTAACAGGGATAAAAGAAACGTAGCAAGTGCAATGCTCCCTCCAGTTCTGAGACCAGCCTTGCCAACTACTCACAATTTGGAGAGAGTCAAAAGAATTTCCAGAGCATACAAATATAAAATAAAGTGCTGCTAGTTCAGAGACCTGAGAGTAGAAGGGAAGTATCAGACTTTAATAAACTGCCTTTCAGAACTCATGCTCCTGCAGTTTTTTTTGTTGTTTATGAAACAAAATAATGAGAACTGAACATCTTTGATACTTTCAGTCACTTCAGTCTATAAAGATACCAGAAGATTTTTTTTGTTGCATCCTCTTATTTACACAGATCCACAAGCAAACAGAATTAAAAGTTATGTATATTGCAAAGCCAGGCATTCAGAAGTTATATCTAACATAACAAGCTGAAGTTCTGTATATATAAAATTATATATAACTATATTTATACAACAAGCCAAAGTTATATATAACAGAAGAGTAACATTAATTTGACTCCAACTTGCACACAGCTTGCTTTGTGAATGGGTTCACCTGGAAAACAGCCCCAGGTAATCCTGTAGCTGATGTCCATACCATAATATGTAGGTGCCACAGGGGCAGGAATAAGAAAGGAAGCTGTGGCTCATTGCATGGGCCAAGGATATGCACTCAATAACAAGGCTGACTCTTTTCCTGGGCTACGGCTGATCTCACACTTCCAAGAGGTTCTTAGTACAGTCTGTTCTACAGGGGCCAGTGGTTTGATTTAACAGGTGACAGCTCCTCTAAATTGAAACAGAATTTTCTGGGACAAAGAAGAGACTGTTCTTTTTTATCTTTCCTGCAAAATTTCAAAGCTTTGCTGCAAACAGTGGAGATGTTAGAGCTTCTCAGGAAGAAGAATAAAAAAAAGGTCACCTGTATCTGCTGCGCAGGAAAAACCGAAGAAAATTAAAAGGTTTTGCTTTTGTCAGTAAAGCAGATATTTTCAGAATCATTTCAAAGATTTTTACCTGATTGGTTATGTTTAGCAAAGGATCAAACAGAAACAGTTGCTTATGGATGTTCTTCCAACCTTTATTACTTGTTTTATTTGCCTGCTCCCTTTCATTTGCTTCCAGGCAATTTCTTATCTTTGCAAATGTTATCAGCATGTCTTTTGGGCACTGACACTTCCCTAACTGAACCAATTTACATACTGAAAATTCCCCATGAACACATATGTGCACATAAGGATATACATGCATATACATTAAATGTATTTGCACACATATGTATGTACTATAAGTAGTTCCATTCACTTTATTTTCCAGGCCAGCAGAAAATAAAACATTGAGCTGTAAAGTTCTGAAGACTTAATTTGTAAATAATTCTTCAGTTTATTTGGTTTTAGCACTAAATAATGTACCAAAAATTCCTTATACTTATCAATTTGACATGCTTTTGCTAGGTTTACTGCTCTCACTTAACAAATGTGACAGAAAAATTACAACTATCTGCTGTGTGTGACACTTTGCAAAGTTTAATCTATAAAAATTTGTGATTGCACTTACTTCTCCCATGGTTCATGCATTGGAAACTCTTGAGAAGGATGGTGAATTATCCAAGGGCACGTCCATGGGGTACACAACAGGTTATAGTCAAGTCAGCTTCAAAGCAGAACCCCATGGAGATGGTTCAGGGAGAAGCTGAACTCTGCAGGTGTCACTACATCAAAATTACTAGCTTCTGCCTGCAAGGACTCAAGAGGACTGATGAGGAAGGGTGCAGTGATGCTTTTCTACAGGTAAGACTAGGGATTCCTACCTTGTCCAAGTGCCACAAGAGCACTTCTTTGAGGAATCTGACTTTTCAGATAGGTTCAGAAATGCTGTCTGGACTGTCTTTTTAGTTGCAACAGCAACCTCAAAGGGCCTATGCATGGCATGCCTATAACACACAATTCAATCCCCAGATAGACATATAGAAGCAAAAAAAAATCTTGTAAGCAAAGATTACTGGCAAAACATTACTTCACCATACACAATTACTCCAATATACTATTTAATTTCACTAGAATCGCTCTAATCCATAGAGAAGTACTATACAGACATCCAGCGGTACTTTTGCAACCAACATTTGAGTCATTCTGTGATTCTATAAACTGTATCTCTACTAGGACACACCAGTGCCAGCAAGCTCTCTCAGGTGTAGAGAGATAAATATCACTCAGGGAGAAAAAACAGAGCTCTACCTCCCTAGCTTCTTAGTGAGGACACTCTTCTGCTTGTGAAATGAACCATTGTTCTTGTAAAGCTTTTCATATCTATGTCTCCCACCTAGAAAGAAAGTCGCAACAACTGAAATCACTAAAGAAAAGTCAAGATCATCAAGTCTACACTCTCATTGCAAGAGAGGATGAACAGTACCCTTACTATTTCTAACAAACATCTGCCTGAATTGTTCTTCCAGTCTCCTGTGATGGTGTTCTGTTGGTTTTGTAATCCACCTAGTGCCAGAGCTTCTCAAACTCCCCTGTTAAAACAGTTTTCCTAGTATCTAACCAAAAGTTTCTTATTAAAGTCCATTACCTCTCAGTTTAATGACATTGGAGAAGATAAGGAGATTTCACCCTTTAGAGTGGTTTTGGAATATTGAATTCTTTAACAGATCTGTCACCAACTACAGTTACTCAAAACCTGGTTTTAAATTGACATTGTTGCATTTGTAGATAAAGAATAAAATTGTGTGTATATGTAGCCCAGAGCTCCCCATTTAAAGCAGTGAAAATCAGTGCTACCATAACAAGTGATGTGAAACTGTAACCCATGAGCAATGGATAATCTGTGAATTTTCATTAAAAGGCATCTAGAAAAGAAAACCTGTTTTCAGTAGGTTAAATGCACTGCAAAGTGCCCAATGCCTCTGACCAAGAACTGAAAAGATTCTAAAAATCAGAAAGCATTGAGAACCACTGATGTTCTGTTATTCATGCTCAAATTATATCATTTACATCTAGTTTGGATGTGCTCACTGAACACAGAATTAATGGAACATCACTGAAGACACACAAGAATATTCTCTTGCCTAAAGCAAGAAGCACGTATCATTCCTTGCTGGTTAAAGTTTGTCTTCTGTCATTTTAACCTGTATACAGAGACTGACCGAGGGGTGAACTCATCCAGCTGTGCCTTGGACTGAAAGAGAGATTCTAAAACAGGAAACATGAGTACATGAGTAGAGTGGAAAAAAATAAAAGCATTTAAGGCTAAGGGACAATACAAAGTCTTAAAAGTGTCAAGCTTCTTAAAGGAGGAAAGAAGATTTAAAATAAGAAATAAGCTATTATTAGAAATAAAGATGCAGAATGATCATAGACTCAAGGAAAATCCTCCTAAATTAAGATAATAAGAGATTACAGAAAAAGGAGTTATGGCTGTTCAGGAAATAAATTAGAAAAGACTATGACTATTTCAAACAAAAGTTATCAATACAAGTGAAGTTTTAGATTGTCTGCACTAAGCAGATTATTAGAACCTGCAGAAAATATTTTTTGTAATAAGGGAAATCTTAAAATATCACATAATTGAAATTTTAATAGAAATTATTTTTTCTTTCAGGTTCTGATAAAAGCATTGGTGTATAAAGGACTGACTGAAAGAGCAGTTTTGCTGAGAAACTAATATCTACTGTAAAAAAGAAAAAGATATTTTTCAGAAATTCCTTCCGTAACTATGTATTGCAATATTCTCTATCATCAAACGTTTCTTAGATTTTACTACCTTTTTTTAAGGCATCTTGTGGTTAGTGTATACTGTACTTAAAAGTCAGGATGTAAGTAAAGTGAATAAGAAAAAGGATGGAGCTCTTTAATGTAGGATATCCAGAGAATTTATAACTAGAACCCTACAAATATTGAATTCTATAAAAAGATCCTCCTCTCATAAGACAGGAGGCACTGCATTTGTGAAGAAAAGATATGGACTACAGGAAAGCTGCTTAGCTCAAAGGGAAAGGCAGAAAGGGTGTGAGTGTGGGGAGGAGGAAAGGAATTCCTATGGCTTTACATAAAGACAGAAAATGTTATTTTTTTTCCTAATTGCTCAAAGCAACTGAATCTTTTCCCACTTAAATTAACAGGAATTGACTTCTTTGGTAATCCGATTAGACTCATGTTGACATGCACCAGAAAATATTTTAATGCACCAAAGACATGATAAAGCATATTTTTAAGATTCTGCATTTTACAAAGAAACTAATTGTCCTTCATGTTTATCCATCCCTAGCAGAGACAGTGCTGGCCAGATGATGATATTTTTCATTTTAAAAAAAGGAGACAGAGGACATGAAAAGTGCTCTTGAGAGGGTCTGAAATTTGAAAGTAATTAAGTAATTTGACTTTTGCAATTTCATGAAACTCTAATTTATTTTTCTGTTAAGCTCTGCAAGAGGAAATATTTGTTCTGCTTGCTGTTAAGCAGTTTGAATCACTAGAAGGCTCCTCCCCAATGCCAAATTGTCGGGAAATTCATGTAATGTATTCAAGAAGTTGGTACAAGCATATACAGCAGCTTAAAGCAAGTTTGTCAACTCAAGTTAAAGCTGTTTAAGCTGTGCTATAGCCAGAGTAAAAATGCAGATCTCTTTTGAAATGAAATATTGTGTTTATTGTTATGTTTATGCCTGTTAGCAAAGCAAGCCCCATCTATGACTGTTTCAGACCTTGGAAGTGCCTACAGTAGCGTTAGATGCTGCTTTTCAGGGGGGGCTCCGTTTGTGCCCACTTGCTGTGCCTGGATTCACAGCTCAGGGTGCTCTGAGAGTGCAGGAGTGGGTCTCCTCCTGGACAAAATGAAGGGGAAATGCATTGGGAGTTACCATCCCTTGTGCTTCGGCTGCTGGTGGAAGGCCAGTTCACAGGGCCAGAGGGGAGCAGCCAGAAGGAGAATCCTCATGATCCTACAAGGTGTTCCCCAAAGGTACAGCTGCAGCTGTTTTTCCTGGCACCTCTGCTCCTCCAAAGTTGTGCAGCTTGTTCATATAGACACAGCCTTTACATTACTAAGTGCTTCACATTTTGACTTTGCTTAAGGCTGAGCAGTGTTTTGCATTAATTAATTGATGAAACTGTGTAAATATGTGTGTATTGAGACACATCTTAAAGCAGTTTTTCCTCTTTGGGTTACATTTGTCAGACAATAAAAAGGAGTCCACCTGAACTCACGTTTTTGAGTGTCCGCTAGGTAGATATGAAATCTTGGTCTGCTGGAATGCATTTAATGTCCAGAGGTACATAAAGGACACATTATATCTAAGGATCCTACTAGTACTATACAAAGAGTACTTCAGATCCTGGGTATTTTAGTACTCAACACAGATGTGAGGAAATCGCTTGATGCAGGATACAGCTTTCAAAATGACAGAATGCAAAATGAGAATACCTTCAGGTTTTGTTAGAAGTTTCTATTATGGAAGGCAATGTAATTTTCTATAACCTCTGTTTATATAAATAGAATATATTGTAAAGAAACAATTGCTATATTCTTATAATTTTTTCCAACTTGACTTCCCATTTTCCTTGGTTAAACCTTTGCACAATGAGAAAATCTGAAAATAACAAATGAAACCATAGAAATGCTGCTGGAAATATTTAGTCAAACATTAGCTTAAGAAGACTGCCTAATGAGGGGGAGAAAGGGAGGACAAAGAGGCCATGATCTAAGGCAGGTGGCTGTGTCTCCAGTCTCTATCAGTCTAAAATGTTTTATTTCATGGTTTTGTATATGTATTTTATAAGCACTTCCAGGGATATAATGGGATGATCTTCTTCTGAAGTTGGGAGTTTACGTTCATCCCAGTCTTCCTAGTGAGAAGTCATTTTCTTTTATCAAAAAACAAGCACTTAGTTAATTTTCATTTTATGTGGTAGATCTCTAGGAAGAATGAAATTAAAAAAAAAAAAAAACCAGAAATAACAATCACATGTTGTGCATGAGAGTTATTTCAACTTCCCTGCAAATGTTTTATTTCTACATTAACTCATTTCAGTTTTCAGTCTTGTTCTTTTTTTTCAGAAGAACTTGACTACTACTCCATGTGAATATTATTTAAACATTGTATTCACACAGGAGAAGGATAAGCTTTTATGAATGTGAGTCAGGAAGAAGGTTGGTTTTACTGAAGAAATTGAAATAGAAAAGAACATATTTCACATTAGTTAATAATTTAAAAGTTGCAACAGTTTTTCAGCTGTGAAATTGAGATTTTGTAAGTTTATCAGAATTCTGATCATAAGTTTTGAAAATTTTATTATTGTTCTGTTTTGAAATAGAAGACATTCTAGTTGTTAGAGTTTTCAGCTCTACTGAGGACTCACTATGTGTTCAGTTCTCCATGTGTCTTGGGAATGTGATGGATCAAAATGTAAACAAAATAATAAACCAGGTGCACTTGCAGCCCAGAAGGTCAACTGTATCCTGGGCTGCACCAGAAGAAGCGCGGCCAGCAGGTTTAGGGAGGTGATTTTCTCCCTCTACTTCATTCTCATGAGACCCTACCTGGAGTACTGTGTCTAGTTCTGGAATCTGTAACTTTAGAAGGACATGGAATTGTTGGAACAGGCACAGAGGAGGGCCATGAAGGTCATCAGAGGGCTGGAGCACTTCCCATATGAGGACAGGTTGAGAGAGTTGGGGTTGTTCAGCCTGGAAAAGAGAAGGCTCCAGGGAAATCTTGTGAAGACCTTCCAGTACCTGATGGGCATGTACAAGAAAGCTTGGGAGGGGCTTTTTTCAAGGGCATGTAGTGATAGGATGAGGAGGAATGGCTTTAAATTTGAAGAGGGAAGATTTAGATTAGACATTAGGAAGAAATTCTTCACAATGAGAGTGGTGAGGCACTGGCACAGGTTGCCCAGGGAAACAGTGGCTGCCTTATCCTTGAGGATGTTCAAGGAGAGGTTGGATGGGGCCTTGGGCAGCCTGATCCAAGGGAGGTGTCCCCAAGGGAGGTGTCACCCAAGGGAGGTGTCACCCAAGGGAGGTGTCCCTGCCCATGGCAGGGTGGGTGGAACTGAGTGATCTTTACGGTCCCTTCCAACCCAAGCCATTCTATGATTCTAAGATTCTGCACCTTACAGCCTCAACTATGTAGTCATAGCCCCATAAGGGACCACATTTATAAACAAATAAACTGCTTTCATTCAGAATAATAATTCCTACAAATAGCATTAATTGCTGGAATAACACCTTATGTGAAAGTTAAAAGAGTAAAGAAAAACTGCTTCAGTTTTCACAAAATATGTTGAGTTTGAAACGTAAAAACTCTGGATAGTACACAGGGGATTTAAATTGCTAATTGCATTCACTTCTTTTACATAAGGTCATTTTTTAATACCAAACAGCTGCAGAAATGCTGGAGTGTACCAAAAAACATGAACACGTCTGTTTCACATACATATATCACTTTCAGAGAGCATTATTAAGGTTACAATTTTAAAAAAGAGCATGCTCCTTCAAAGACGACTTCTGAAAAGTGAGGACAGCTTTTGCAATCATACCAGATGCAAATTAAATTATTCATTTTTACTAGATCTTGACATCACAGCTCAGATATTTTCTGTTGTCAGAGGAACTGAGTTCCAGATGAGATACATTTACAGCAGTTCCTCCTAAGTAGTCAAGCTTCCTTTAATTAAGCCGGTGAAGCTGCCCAATGTATGTGACAGGACTGTAGGTTAACAACTCAGCCAAGGCAAAATGAGGTATAAAATCACCATGGAGTGTAAATTTACTGATAGGCCTAAGAATCTCAATAACACAGAGACAGCACAGAATCTAATAGGAAATTAATCTTGCAGAAAGACCCACAACACAATAAAAAATATTAAAATTATTTCCTCTTGAAGTTATTTCTTGGATAGCCATTATTCATGGGTGAAAAAAATACAGCATGTAGGCATTACTTGCATGAGGATAAGACTGATATAACAAAAATAATTTTTAATGTGTGGTGGAAACAGACACACAAAATGATCACTATGACAGCAATAAATATAATGAAAACATAAGAAACACTAAATTACAGTTGAATAAATTATTGAAAGGGAATTTGGTAGATATTTGAATAACTATAAGATACCTACTTGTCTAAGATTTTTGCCTATTTGCATTGGAGAAAAGGGAACAGAGGCTTGAATGAAAGTTATGCAGACAAAAATAGGGAACTGATGCAGCTGGCTCCATGCTGCACCTCCTCATTTCATAGCATAAAGCGGGGTACATGTAAAGACTTTTTTTAACTTTTGAACAAAACCAAAGGAAAATTGTGCATTCTCAGAGTTTGGGGTGTGGTTTTTTGGTTTTTTAGGTTGTTAATTTTTTTTGGCAGATTCTGGGATTGGTAAAATGGTAAACTGAAAAAAAAGAAAGCTTTTTCTGGTCTTCCTTACATATCCCCCGACAGAAGCTCGGGAGTTTTATTGCAATGGCCTTGACATAAGCTTATGAAGATATGAGTAAGGCAATTTAAAGAAATGTTATAAGTAAGAGAGCTACAAAGTGTGAAAATAGAGTTATATGCTGTACTGTGCCAGTAAAATACTGGTTCAGTAGAGTGCTTTGTTTCTTTATGAGTGTTTTTGAACTTGTACAGGAAAAACAGAAGAGAAAAATAGTTATTTCATTCATTAGGATGGCTTTTCTTGCTTTTTTTCTTTTTCTTGTCCTTTTGCTTATAATTAGGCATGATAAGAATTGGCTTTGCCTTATAAGGAAGTATATGGCAAGTAGTAGTTTGTCTCCAGATTACAAGCATTGTTCTTTCTCCTTTCCAATGAAAATTCTTAACAGAAAAGCCCCACAAAGTGGCAATTCTCAGTGTCACTTCTTTCTTAAGATGTTCAAGCATGATGTAGTGGACAGGCATGGGATTTACTTGATGATCTGTTCAATCAGAAAAGTGGGGAGGTTAATAAAAAGATAAAATATTTATGCTGAATAAACCAACCCCAAAATCAAAGACATGCCATACCGACTGTCTAGCTGGAGGAAGTGGAATAGAATAGTCTGCTAGCATCCAAATGACCCGCTGATGCTTTCACAAGAGACTCCCCAAGGTGAAATACATGGTGTGATAACTTGACTGTCCATCTGGCATCACTCATAGCAATTACCCTTTCTTCAACAGGATATGGAAGGGCAAAAATACATTTATGCTGATTTTGTTTGATTTATGGTCACAGAAGAAAGATACAAATTATATCACCATGACTTTTATTATTCATACAACAACCTAAATGAGAATTCAGTGCAATAGTCCACCAAATAAAGGTTAATTTTTATAGAAATTGCTCATCACAAAGGTCCAAAACTTCAGAAGTTACAGATTTCAATAGCAAAGAATGACTTAACACTTATGAACATCTGGTCTTAAATTAATGTGGGGTGACATCTTTAATTCACAGTTATGTAGAGCACCCACTGATTAA
This sequence comes from Clamator glandarius, assembly GCA_033459285.1. NCBI lineage: Eukaryota > Metazoa > Chordata > Aves > Cuculiformes > Cuculidae > Clamator > Clamator glandarius. Next base: position 27,062 of record JAUNZM010000263.1, read on the forward strand.
TTTGAAAATATAGAAGTAGGTGTGTTAACAGAAACCTAACGTGATCTCCTGTTCTTGCATCAAATCACCAGTAGTGTGATTTATTTTTAATGGCAAAAAAGTTGTATATCATACATAAAACCTTCTATTTAAAAAATACCTTGACCCTAAATTTACAAAATTCAGCCTAAGATGACCACATTCCCATTTGGATTAAATGGAGTGGGATTAATTAGGTGGGATAAACTGAGGACTGAAGACATCACCTGTCTTTGCAACTCTACAGGGATCATGATTCAGCTGCAGTTTGTTCCAAAAACTAATGGCATCTCCTTTCAAAATTAGAATTCTTTTCAATCTAAACTGTTTCTATCTGACTTTCTTCATACCATCTCTTGCTTTCATCTAGATTTTGATACTGAGGGCCAAACAAAGAGTCTGGGAGAGAATGCAAATAATTCCAAACGAAATAAAGGAAATGTATTCAAGCCTATAAGGTCATTTCACAGACAGAAGTATTATCAGCACCACCATGAAAAAGTGATTACCATATAATCCTTAGGATCAATGGCTTTGTTCTAAACTTAATCAGAATTATTACCCTCTGGTGTTAATTCAGGGCCCAGTCTAGGTCAAACACTTAATGTCAAGGAAAATCCCTTCTTGAATTTTGTTAGATTTAGTGTTCATTTAAATATGTTTTTATCGCAATGTGGATGAAAGTTGTTTTTTCCTTGACAACATTGGCCACCCTAAGTGACCCGCTCACACAGCAATGATCAGGCCAACATGGAACAGACAAGACTGTCTAGGAATCTTCCTAAAGGGGCCTGAAATAACTTGTCAGAAAGACAGATGGGTGTCAGGAAATTTAAGATTATATCAGCTAAAAAAGAAACTCTGATTGGCTTAAAATTGAATATCATGACTGTACCCAGCTTGAGTTATAGTGCAGTTCTGACCTCTTCCAAGGCTGAATTATGAATTCATGACGTCAAAGACACAGAAGACTGACATTGTTTCAGTGAAATGGAAAGTCAGATGGCACAGTATCAGGGCAAAGGAGAGCTCTGAAGATAGGATCAAAGACTTGAACTGTCCTTTACCTTCAGGAAAAAGTGTAAGAGATGGTTTCAGCATTTCAGAAAATATGTAATAAGATAGTAGATATTGTACAAAAAGCATCAGGAAATCCCCTCTACTTGATCACAAACAACTAATAGACAGTATTTTTAATAAGATATCAATATGTTATTGTATAATTTGTTTTTCTAAATTCATATGGTCCTCACACAGAGTATCAAGATAACACATACCTCTGCACTTTCAAGTTCACACACAATTTTCTCAGTCCTTACTACAGCACATTTGGCAGACTACAGGAGTCATTAAAATTGTCCAGCACATAGCATCGGATCATGCTGATATTTTTCTTCAAAGGAAAATTTTAAGGGAAACGGAGGCAAAGAGCAAAACAGCCTATGCTACTACCAAAATGCAAACTCTAGGAACCACTATATGTCTTGAACTATGGTTGCTTCAAGTCCAAGCTTGTGTTTCCCCTAGAAATGTAAAGCTATATGCGCTCCAAAAAATCCAGAAGAAAGTTCGAGACTCTCCAATGTCATTTCTTGACAATTGCTTAAAGACTTTTTCACATTTCTAGTGCTGACTTGAAATATTTTACAGCTTTGGTTTCTCTCCAAACTGTATCTCTTAATCACCACAAACTGTCACACATTGTCAGTCTCCACCAGAGGAAATGATAATGAGGAGCTTCACTATGCAAAAAACATTTAACTGATTCCAGATTGATGGGAACAGCAAACAATTTTGCCCTAGCTTTTGATGAGCATATTTGTGCAGCTTGGAAATCCCATCCCAGAAAAGTAAACCTGCTCTTGGCAGTTGGAAGACAGATAGTGCCAGAGCTCTATTCTAGTACTACTGAACTAACCACGGAGCAGACGTTGATTTGCTACCCTTTGTGGATTTTTCTCTAAACTCTGGGCTGCCCCTAAGGCTGCAGTCTAATGATCACTTCCACATGTAGTAGTAGACCCTTGAGAAATATATCCTTTCATGAGAACATGGTTTTACAAATGCCATAGTTCCTTTCCCAAAATCCCAAAAGTAATACGCATCTTTACTCTTCGATGTTATAGGGATTTCACTTTCCTTACTTTATTAATTCTAGAATGCATATGCACTGCTAAAACCAAGCTCAAACAAATAAACAAGCCCCTTATAGGGTAAACTTGACTTGTTGACTCATATTCAGGAGTCCTTGCATTGTACTCACTCAGTCTTTGGTGAATGGGGAGCATATGAAAGTTGACATACAAATTAGCAATCCTGTAGCAACGCAAAGCATGCTATTCTGTACAAAGGGAAAACGCTATATCCTGTAGGAACTCAGAGAGCAGCCTGCTGGCTATACATTCTCTCCACGTGGGCAAAAGCTTCCCCTGCTACAAGCAATGCAACAGGAGCTGGAAGTGGTGCTTTGCACAGAGCTGTGGCAGGGCTAATCAGTGTGTCTTGCTTCTATTTTAAGCAACAGATGTGACCTGGGTTTCAAGTCTCCTTCAACTCCCTGCATACTTCAAGATTTTATGATGTTTTCCAGGTAGCTGGTAAATTTAAAAGCATTACTAAGGTATAGGTTCCATTGTATTTGATATATAAATCACTCCATTGAACTCCAAAGAGCTGTGATTCCACCATGGTAATGTAGCAGAGTATGGCCATACTGCTGGTTTGGAGGTAAGGAAATAACTGAACCACAGAAAGAGTTGACAAGGACTTGTCCATGTGGAGCATAGCAGACCATATTGAAAAAGCGGAACACCAGCAAAGGACGCAAGGTCACTATCCCTACTTATACACTGCTTCTATCAGCCCTCCTTTTAATTCTGCTTGTGAACAGAGTCCTGTATTATTAAGGACTCACTATGGAGTCAAAGTAAGTGTCTTTTTAATGCACATAGCAGGATAATACATTCACTGTAGTCTGTTGTCCAGCAGATTTTTGCAACTAATTTACAGAACTGTAAATATTCAAGTAATGACAGCTTTCTGCACTATACAATGGAGAGCAAGTCTCTAATTACATTTTGTCTATAAAACCTGACGGTTACAAAGTGTTTTCTTCATTGACAGGGAAACTAGATGCTTTCTCATTTGCCCACACCATAGTATAATACTACAGAGATCTCAAGCTGTTTGACTTTTCAAAGGTATATTTGAAGGAAAATAATGATATACTTTCTGCTTTTTTTTTTGTCATGTGAAGGAAATGAAAATTGAGCTTCTTACAGAGATTGATAATTTAAGAGTCTTTGAATCAGCCCCAAAAAATTACTTTATGGTACTTGAAAACAGAGCAGTTACAGTAGCAGTAACTGCAGAAAATGGAAGTAACTTTATAACTAAGTGTAACTATAATTTTGTAGCTAAGAACAGCTGATGTCATGAAAAATTCAGTGTCTAGCACAGGGGAAGGAGGTGTAACACCTATGAACAATGCGGGAGATACCACAGCTACGGACCATGCCTGAAGCAGCGAGTGATGCTCAGGACTGCAAGTAATGGAGAAAGTTATCACCACCCTCCTAAACCATCACAGATTACAGACATTTATAAACAATTAAGCTATCTATGCAGTGACTGTATAATAACACTTGCAATATTAGTATTGATGTGGGTATGAGGATTTGAGAGAGCTTTCTATGTGGTAGTTAACTAGTCCCAGGAGCATGTTTTCTTGCCCAACACACAATAGCTTGAACCTATTTCAAAAGGTACAAGAATCTTTAGTCCTTCCTGAATTCAGTGGAGGTGCTGGTCATCAACCCTTCCAAAATCAAGTACACACACCTATAGTTGTCAATTTAAATGACAGATAAAATACAAAGGACTTGTTATTTCTGTTAGAGCATTGATTAGTTCTCTTGTAATAATCTGAGGAACATCCTTCCAGCATCCTGCTGCACACTGGCCTGCTTCAGTCACTGTATACAGGCAACAGCACTTGGAAGAAAACAACAGCTTTGGCAAATTCAATACCATCCAGTCAGATATTTTAGGAATTTGGGCAAGTGAAGTCTAAAAATCCAACCTCTAGTGACTAGATGATCTTTAACGTCCCTTCCAACCCTAACTACTCTATCATTCTATGATTTTCCTGATACCTCACAGAAAAACAGCCATCAAGTAAGGTTTAATGGTCAGATATTCCTGGCTTCACAGATTACTAACTATTCTAAATTGCTAACTTGAAAGACTGACTCAAACAGTTACAGGGGGACTACACAACAGCTAAACAGTACAGACCTCCACACCTCACTCTGATTTGGGGATATCTACCACTAAATACTTACCAGTTGTGTCTACCTACTTATACACATCATTTATTATAATTCCGTCTAGCAAAAATTTGCAGGTGGAGGACACATTCTCGAAATTCACTACAAGCAGCTAAATCTATGTCACACCAGCATCTGCTAGAGGAGGAGAACCTATTTAAAGGATGAAGGATCAAGGGGGTATCACCACTCACAGAGGCCAGGGATCTGCTGGAAGCATATGGGTAGCCCATCTACTCCCTTTAGAACAACTACATCAGTGTTGCCTTTGATATTCAGAAAGCCACAGCATAGCTAGCTCATTATTTAGCTCTTGATTGTGCCTTTACCTCACTGTAGATGAACATTTTTAACCTACACTTCAAGCCAGGCTGCTGTCACAGTTATAAGTGAATTTATGCAAAATTAGCAAGAGTTGCTGGGGAGAGAGGCAATTCTACTGGTAATTTGATGCCAGTAGAAATTCCCTCTCTCTCAAATTTCCTCCACATTTCATCAGAGATGTGTAATCCTATACCTTAAAAGCAGCAGCAAGATTTTGTGCCTGGGCGTATTTCTCTGATGAGCATCTCCTCTGCCCTCCATCCTGCCTTCTCCATCACTCCAGCAGGGGATTTCCTGCCCTCCTCCAGGCAGTGATCACTTTTGCCTCCCCTGAACCAGTAACTGTTTGAAGATTGACCTTAGCAGCACTTTGAAGCAAGACAGACATTAGGCTGACGCTGCCAATTTGGTGCATAAGACCATGTGCACCTGTATTTACTGTTTATGAGAAACTTCCTCCAAATGAAGTCCTTGTCTCTCCCTCTGCTGACTAGCTGAGCTGCACAATGCTATCTAAAAGATTAATTTCTTCCCACAGGCAGCATGTATTAGAGATATTTAAATGACAGACACGGGTTCTGTTAGGCTCTTGACAGAAAGCTGAACTGCAGCCTTCTTGCTCTGTTTTCGCAGGCAGCTGCAGCACCAGGAAGCTGAGAAACTACAGGAGAAGTGCAAAGGATCTACAACATATATACACAGGAGAAGAAGGAGAAAAACAAAAAAAAGAAAAGGAGAGACATAATGTTTTCTTTCTTTGTGTTTTTTCTCTTCAGTACCACTTCACTCTATGCCTGTTTGTTCTTAAGATGTATATTTTAATACAATCTCATTTAGCTTATGTATTAATTCTGATTTAATTTTAATCTACATATGTAGTATTTAACCCAAAATTTAAAACAAATACAAACATTTTCCTCAGTAGGATTTTCCTGTGCAAAATTATTGCTTTATTCCATTTTGGTCACTTTTTTTTTCTGTGTTCTAGGATCACATGAGAAATGAGGGTGGATCTTTTCTGTGCCAGGGAATTCATGAGTGTTTCCAAAAATACTATTTTATGATAATACCAAAGTGTCTTAATTTTATATAACCCTCATTTTTCATTGCTTGACTGTCATGGAAAAAATACAAAACTGTGAAGTAACCATGAAAGAAAGATAGCCTTGCTGTCTAATATCTAGGGCTTAGCTTCATCCCATTTGTTCATTGGAACTTATGAAGAATTCTGTGGTTATTTTTGTATATTTTTTATTTCCTTTGTAGTTTTATACTCCAAAACGTCATAAATCTTAGTAAAATATAGGAATTGCTGAATTAATTCACTAGATTATACCAATATGTTCTGCTTAGTTGAGAATGAACCTTTTTCATAACTTGTAAAAGATTTCAAGCTATTGAATGCTAAAATAGCGAATGAAATTTCAACAAAGGTGACAGGTCTAAATATAACCATTTCTATATGAACATTAAACAAGTTATGTATTTAAAGGAAAACATGCACTTATTAACCTATCATCTCCTGTATGGGGAGTATTTTCTTATAAGGTAAAGTTTGTAAGCATGGTACCTAAAATATTTTTTGCCCATCTTATTTGTCCCTTTCCAACCAATCTATAACTTTTCTTTCAGGCTTTTTCACGCTAATGCAGACCAGCAGAGCAAAGTGTACAGCTATGACATCAATTATTTTTTTCTCAGTTGCTGCTTAGTAACAATGAATGTTTATTTTTAACATACTTTGTCACCTTTAAAATCCTAAAATTAGTACAGAACTAAAAAATTATTTTGTTCCCAGAAAAAGCCTTTAGATGTCTAAATTACATGCCAAATTAAATATGAATTTGTTATGATTATCTAATTAATACCAAGATATTTCTGTCACCTAAATACTGTTTCTACTTACAATAAGATATGTTAATCAAGAATGCCCTTGTCTATTTTTAATGTAGAACTTTAAAATGCTATCTTTGTCATGCATGACCCTTAATAAATGTACGTTAAATGAATGACATCTATAATTTCTTTTCTAGTTCTTATTATTAAGGTCTCAGAAGCAAATGAGAAATGTGTGTACTATGCAAATTACGTTCTATACTGTGAAATATTCTCTGAGTTTTTAGCTGTTGGGACATAATTACAAAACTGCAATTGCTGATGCCAGAAACCCACCTCAGATCATCTGTTCCACTGTGTTTCCTAGTGGTTTTGCAATAACCAATTTCCTTTCTGTTTGCATCTACCTCAAACAATAATATGCAATGCTCATTTATTGACCATACAGAGCTGCCAACTGCTTGTTCAGTTTGTGGGCAGCTTGAGAATTGAGTAGCAAAAATGGTTCTCCTTTATAAATAATGTATTTTTTTTAAATGAAAAGAAACCAAAGACCCATTACAGGATTTAGAATTTTGCTTATGTGCCTAATCTCAAGATAGGTATCTAAATTCAGAGAAGGAAACTAGAAAATACCTACTTGGCTCTTTCAGATGCTTGAATCAATACAAGTATTTGTATTTTTCAGTGAAAACTACTTTCTGTCCCTAAAGCTGTGTTTTTGCACACTTCAAAAGAATCTGTTTCTTAGCCTGATGAAACCTTTGTCTTGCTTAAAGTCTTGTGAGTTGCACACTATGTAATTCTTACAGTTATATTCCTGGAATATCCCATTTTTTTTTAATATTCTGAGTGCTCATGTTGAAGCACAGGATTCTTCAGTCCTGCTCACAATCATTTAAAGGAAACAGCAGGTAAGGGGTAATGTTTAATGGGCCCAGACATAAGTTCTTAGAGACTTAGTTCCTCTGCCTCAGTTTGCAGGAGGCTATCCCGATTATTCAGCGACACATTAGACAGACAGTATTTTTTCTAATGCTCCTTGTTACATCTGCACCACTCTGCAGACACGGATGCAGAGGAACCCAAGTCCAGAGAGCAGGTCTCAGTTGAGGCATAATTTCGTACCTCAGCCAATGGCCGCTTATGCAGAATGACCCCTTCCCTCCCTGGTGCCTCTGTGGTTTTCCCATTGGCTATTTAAGACAAAACACACACACACACACACAAAAACCCCATAGAACAGATAACAGCCTCTCATTCCCCAGTCCTTCTATAAGAAGCTGCATGGCCAGCAGGTCCAGGGAGGTTATTCTGCCCCTGTACTCGGCACTGGTGAGACCACACTTCATATATTGTGTTCAGTTCTGGGCCCCTCACCCCAAGAAGGATGTTGTGGCTCTGGAGCGAGTCCAGAAAAGAGTGACAAAGCTGGTGAAGGGGCTGGAGAACAATTCTTATGAGGAGCAGCTGAGGGAACTGGGGTTGTTTAGCCTTTAGAATAGGAGGCTGAGAGGAGACCTTATTGCTCTCTACAAAAGGAGGTTGTAGAGAGGAGGGAGCTGGCCTCTTCTCTCAAGTGACAGGGGACAGGACAAGGGGCAATGGCCTCAAACTGTGCCAAGGGAGGTTCAGACTAGATATTAGAAAAACGTTTTTCACAGAAAGGGTCATCCGGCACTGAAACAGGCTGCCCAGGGAGGTGGTTGAGTCACCATCCCTGGAGGTGTTTAAAAGATGGGTAGACAAGGTGCTCAGGGACATGGTTTAGGGGCAGATAAGAATGATTGTAATCAATGATCCAAGAGGTCTTTTCCAACCTGCTGATTCTGTAATTCTATGATTCTGTTCCTCTTCACATTGAGCAAATTTGCATAGAGGGGCAGAAGGTGCATCCTGCCACAACACTGCAAGGACCCTCAGCTTCAGTTCTGGGGGAGGTCTACACGTTCATCACTTTCTCCTCTTCTCTAGGACTGAATAGGGATCTAATTTCTTGCTTCTCAGCCAAATGTCCCCAACACCTCAGAAAGAGAGTAATTGCTAGTGTAATATACTTCATCCACTTTCTAGGCAGAAAAGATAATCTGTCTGTCAGCACATGGTTTCCTTGTTCAGCTTAATCAGGTGACAATGTGGCATCGATGGTTCAATTAACCAGAGGACCAAGTCAGTTAGTAAATCTTCTATATGGAGGAACTTCAGCTGCAACATTCCCTTTGGTCCTCCCCTGGATCCTGTCATTGTCCTGCCTAGAACTCAGCCAACTCAGAAAATAGTTTAAATTCTACCTCAGACCTTGAATTCTTTCTTTTAGAGCTGTTCCTTTATTCAGATTTTCTGAACCTCAGACAATAAAGAAAAAATCCAGTATTATTATATGTCAGGTATAAATACCAAATTATATAAATTGGAACCGTTCCATGGAGAGGGGTATAGCTGTAAGGATTTGTACTTTCTAAGATTTTATACCAGCAATGCATCCCCTTTAGAGTAGTATGGACTTCTGTTGCAGATAGAACTTAACAAGGACATGGATGGAGTGTGCAGAATTTTTCTCAACAAGACAAGGCAACTCTGAAAAACTTCAGTAATTGCTGGGTTAGTCAAGATACATTATTAGTGACTCCTCACATTCAACAGAAAAATATCACACCTAGCAAGACTTCTTACATTATAATCCTGCCATGCTCCTAATTTTGGCAGCTGAACTTTTTCTCTGTCTTTATTGTACCACCAAACTCAATACTTTGATTATATATAGCAAATTCAAACTTAGGTTTATACCTACCTGGAAGCATTATCATGTTTAGTCTTTGAAAACAGAAACCTATCATTTATGAAAATACAAATAATTTAACAAAAAATGCAGATGCTTTATTAACAGGAATCACAAGTTCTTCTAGCCAAAACAACCAAAAAAGCAGGTTTTGCTACCTGGAAATTTCTAGAACAATGACCAAGTTACAAACTCTACAAAAAAATTGAAGAGGTAATGCTACTTAGCAAAATGTAATAGCTCTTTCAAGAAACATAGAATACTTGGTGCTGATTTGGGAACGATAGATTTCTATAAGAAAAGGCAGTACAGAGCTTCCCTGTCCCCAGGGAGAAAACCCAGCCCTTAACTAGCATTGTGCCCCACTGGGAGAGCTGAACGACCAGCAAGGGTCTCTGAAGCTGCAGTAGCTATTTTCTCCATCATTATGAGTATCATTTAGATAATACAAATATAACTATCCCATTACTCCCCCAGAACATGCTTATGGCTGAACCACTGAGGAACTGGCAAATTGCTTTAAATTTTCTTTGCTGAGAGCTTATTGCTCACAAGGGACTGGTTCTTCCTCTACATTTCCAGCTGTTAAATTGCCTTCAAGGATGCTTTCCCACATAAGCATTTGCTACAGTGTCTTCAGGAAGTGATGTGGTGAACATTGCTGTAGTCTAAGATGTGAAAACTGGAAATATCCTGCTTTAAGAGCATTTTGTAGTTGGAAAGTCATAATATACAAGTGCATACTTTACTTTTCAAAGTCTTTTCTGAGTTTGCTTCATTAACAATCCTGACATTCAGGGAATAAATCCACCCCACCAGGTTAAAGATTGTATTTTCATCAGAAAATAATTGATTGATTGTGACACCTTTGATAACCTGAAAATCCTATCAAAGTACTATCTCCCAATAGTAGCACATGCTAAGTGTACTATGGTAGTTGAAACCCAAGCATACATTTACTATGGAAAGGCAACACCAAAACAACCCCGTAAACAATACTGTCCCCAATCCCCAACTATCAACACAATGAAAGAAAATTCCCTTTGAAATTCCAGCTCCATTGGGAAAAGAAAATAAGTTGATACACACTGTTTTCTAAGAAAGTGAAGACTAATGTCAGAGGACAACTTGTATTTCTATTTTTTAAAAAAAATGTTATACACTGATATACACTCACATCTGTAAATATTAGTATGTGGGCAGACTCACCAGGTGAAGCTTAGTCATTTGGAAAGGAAAGGTGAACTATATAGAGCCTGAAATTCTCATGAGACTTTACACTGAGTTCAATATAAATTTTCAATGGCAAAAATTAAAGGGTAATCTGCTTTTAACAAACTATAAAGAACAAACAGATCATTAGAACAAATGAGTAACCACATGCAACATAAATATGATGCCTCAATGTTATGTAAACACTGATGGTCAACAATGCGTGAGACAGGAAGGTGAGGAGGTTAATACCCCCAAGCATGAGGTGTAATATTCCTAACTAAAGGTCTGAAGGTCTTCTGATCATTATGCTGATAAACATTATCATGTAATATTTTGACACATCACACATCAGGCTAGAATACTGAAGTGTGCAAAGAGCTAGGTTCATCAGACAAGCTTTTCCCAGGACCTGGGAGTTTCACAGGTGCCCAGCACTAATATCCCAGCCAAAATTAGCCCTCTGAATGAATACCTTCTGATCCCAGCCTCAGACACTGCAGGAAATGAAAAGCACATCTGCTGGCCCGGGCATGTGTTCCAGAAAGGATGAGTCCCTGGAAAACAGCATTGTTCCTAAAGAAAATTTTAATATTGGTAGGGCTCCATCTTGGAGAAAGAAATAAGGAAGAAAAGACTGAAAGCAGCTTTTTTCTTTTTGATCTTGCTGCAGTAGGGGACATCTGGCCAAGACATTAGGCAGCAGATCAGTACAATAATCTGTAAGGAGTTCCATCAGGGGCACTTTGTTTGTGCATTCAGTTACTAAATATCTCTTTCTACTCAGACGTATGGATATCCTACTGTGTTTATGTAATTTAGGCACAAATGCACAATCCTAGAGTGAGTCACCACAGTCTCCTTTGTGCGTTACGAAGTTCATTGGACTCCAGCCACTAGCTATAAAACAAAACTAATGGTTCACTCTCAAACATCCAGCATTCTTGACCTCCACACAAGCCTACTACAAGATAGCTTCTAGCTTTCAGCACAAAGCCTCCAGAACAGGGACTTCAGATGTCTGCCAGCCCTGGGAAGAGCCAAAAGTCATTAAAGTTTCCTAGGAAAGTTAAGCAAGCCTCAGATGTGTCTGAAAGATCCTCTGACATGGGGATGCCCAAATTGCTTGAAATACTCCTGAAATATTAAGCCCCTTCCTGAGAGAATGCAGCCCACAACTGTCAGTATAGGAGGCAGTAGCACAGCACTAGCTTAAATTAGCAAAATTTTCATCCTTTGGAACAGGATTTCCTTTGTTTTTGTTTTCCTTCTTAATAGTTTTCCAGAGCAGTGAATCCAAGCACTACCACGCTAAGCTGCTGTTCACCAGGCAGCATCAATAGTAATCTAATGCTCACAGCTAGCTCTCAATAACCTCTGAAGTTTATTGTAAGCAGGCAGGGATTCTGCCCTGGGCCTCTGAGTGTCCTTGGCTTTTTGCAGCACTCTCTCTCTGAAGGGCATAAAAATTGCTGCTGAACTTCCTTAGCTGGACTGGGACTAAAAGCATTTTAGCTGCTTTGGAGACAGCACAAGCCTGAGTTAATGATGTTAGAAAACGTAGCATAGGGGGCTACCTCCAATGAAACTGTATCCCTGGACTCATAACACAAAAATTAGGGATGAGGGTGTAGCCTCGGATCTTCAGATAACCACTTTAAGCATATTTCCACCAAAATCAATACCTATGAAAACACTTTTACCCATCATGGCAAAGTATCGTGTGTGTCAGTGTTGTCTGCTTGCATACTCACAAGGTTAAGCTTCTGTTAACGTCATACATCATGTTGGACTCGATGATCCGGTGGGTCTTTTCCAACCTGGTGATTGTACGACTCTGAGTCATACACGTTTACAAAAAATTAGCAGTTCTTTCATCTCTGATATCGATGTGCACATCAATAGCCTGTTGTTCATACATACTTGTCAGTATCTGAATTTTCTGTATTTATACAAATGTGTGAGTTTTGTGAGTGCAGAGAAGCTGGCCGGGAGAACACACCTCTTAAAAGCGCTGAGCAAACTCAGCTTTCCCTCTAATCAATATTTGTCACTCAATATGGGTACAAGTTCATGCACTGACTGAGGGATCAATGTTGCTATTTTATTTATACCATTTCTAAAGTGTAATTATACACTGAAAATACAACCAAGAATGTTTTAATAAATAGTTTTTGTTGTTACTGCTCTGGTATTTTCTTCAAGTTTCTTGTTATAGGAAAAAAGTTTTGTAGAAAAGTCTGATGTTTTTATCCCTAAGTACTATGTGATTTGGTCCTGGTTTGTTTGGTTTGCTTTTTGTTTTAAATGGGAAGCTCAGTTCCATTCTGCTGCAGGATCCAGTGAGGGTGGTAGTGATACTTGGAGGATTATTTTGATGTGATTATAAAGATGAAGATTATCCTCCTCCATCCCTTTTCAGATCACCTTTCAACATGCCTGAAAAAGAGGAAAGCAGTGTCATGCCACAGAACTGAGATTTTTCTATCTCAGTTTGCTATGTAGCCCGGCTCCCAGATTGCTACAGTGATTACCTTAGTGACATTGTGAGTGCAGGTTCAAGATTGATGTAACACAGAGGAGCAAGAGGATTTGAAAAATAAAGGCTTAGTATCCAACTCTAATTTTTTTTTTTATTTCTTGTCCAAATATGTTTCCTTTAAAAAGAATTATGTATGTCATTATTATATACGGAGGAAATTGTAGAATGTCTACTGAAGTTGAGTTCTGGGCCATCATGTGGATAACAAAGGCCTGATGAATTTCCAAGACAAGTATCCAGGACTCTGTGACAGTCCAATCGGTAACTAAAATTTGGGATATTTCTCCTGTTACTAGATTTATAAGTAAATTAATTGTATAGCATATTTTCTGCTTGGGCTCGGCGCTTTTTTTTGGAGGGGTGCATTGCACTTTTATAGTTGAAAGAGGGCAGCCAAAGCATGCATGCTGTCAGAAAATTAATATTTTAGGGTAAATATTTTGACAGTCCCAGAAGAGCCATGTAAAAGTTTCAGGAACCACATATTTGGGGCACAACAACCCTAAGCAGAGGTACAGACTAGGAGAAACCTGGCTGGAAAGCTGCCAGGAGGAGAGGGACCTGGGGGTGTTGGTTGACAACCGACTGAACATGAGCCAGCAGTGTGCCCAGGTGGCCAAAAAGGCCAATGGCATCCGGGCTTGTATCATGAACGGCGTGACCAGCAGGTCCAGGGAGGTTATTCTCCCCCTGTACTCGGCACTGGTGAGACCGCACCTCGAGTACTGTGTTCAGTTCTGGGCCCCTCACCACAAGAAGGATGTTGAGGCTCTGGAGCGAGTCCAGAGAAGAGCAACAAAGCTGGTGAAGGGGCTGGAGAACAAATATTATGAGGAGCGACTGGGAGAGCTGGGGCTGTTTAGCCTGGAGAAGAGGAGGCTGAGGGGAGACGTTATTACTCTCTACAACTACCTGAAGGGAGGTTGTGGAGAGGAGGGTGCTGGCCTCTTCTCCCAAGTGACAGGGGACAGGACGAGAGGGAATGGCCTCAAGCTCTGCCAGGGGAGATTTAGGCTTGAGATTAGGAAGAAATTCTTCACGGAGAGGGTGGTTAGGCATTGGAACAGTCTGCCAAGGGAGGTGGTTGAGTCACCGTCCCTGGAGGTGTTTAAGGTTAGGGTAGATGCGGTGCTTAGGAGCATGATTTAGGGATTGGTGGGAATGGTTGGACTCGACGATCCAGTGGGTCTCTTCCAATCTGGTCATTCTGTGATTATTCTGTGATTAGTCAAATAAATATGTTGCCAGAACATAGTTACTGGAGTGAACAACAATTAAACAGTTAACGGACTTCAAAGTATTACCACTATTTGGCTATGTGGTATCCCACTGACGTAAAGACAGCAGCTGTATTTCCTGAGGATGACTGTTTCAAAACGATGGCAGCTTTGCAGTGTTATGGAAACACTGTAGAACCCTGAAGAACTTGCAATGTAATTATTTTAAACATATTCATTAACTTTAGAAAGCTAATTAGTGACAGCAGGCTGAATTTCCGGCAAATTCTATGTCCTAAAGGCAACAAAGACTAAAACCTCCACACTAAATATATCACATTTTATCACATTACTTTTCTGTAAAGAAGCACCTGTCTGAGAGACACACAAGTTCAAAGATAAACATAGAGCAGAAGCTCAGAGTTCATAATTTACATTTCAGTCCTGGGAGAAAAAGCATAGGCAAGTATTTTAGGTCAAATGCTTAGATTAAAAGCCCTACATTCTGTTTTAGGATGTCCACAAAGATGCACTGTGCCAGAACCAAATCAGAATTTCTCCTGCCTTGTACCCCATCAGCACAAACAGTTCAGCTGCTTTGCCTGCTGGCTGGTAGACATGTCACTTATCCTACTGGAAGCAGCTGTGTTGAGGCTGAGGCAGGACTTCATCCCCAGTGGCCAACTGCTGGGACACACTGCTGCCTACCATGTGTAAAGGTGGCGTTTCTGCTTGCCTTTCTTCAGGGAGGCAGAGACTTCTCTCTCAGTCCTCATCTAGATACCAATTTTTAGATAAACTTTAAAGGACATCCAATATCCTAAGCCTCTTTTCAAACAAGACAGCAAACATTTCATTAACTGGTTTAGCAACTATTAGGGGAAAGGACTGACAGGCAGGTGGATGAGTAGACACACAGAGAGACTTTAGTCTCATTTTCTTAGGAAATCAGGTGACAAATACAACCCAGATGCACACAAACCTTTGAGTTTCTTTTTATGTCAATATTTACTCAATGGGTACAACAGGTCTCTGCAACTGAGGCGATAAGTTGTTATTCATTTACTCACCCCAGTGCTCATTTGATCACCTTCTACCATATAAAACCAAAGAAGTCTTTTATAAAATCCTAAAACATTACAGGATAAGGCAGATAAGCAGTGAACATATCATTTTTAGACTTTCCCTCTCTGACCTTTTTGAGTAGAGGCAAAAACTTCCACTAAATCACTCAGAACAGCTTTCATTCATTTCTTTGACATCATTTTACAGCTTTGTAAATCACATGGAGCACTTAGCTGGAGCATCTTACATAGCATCTGCCATTGCCTGCACAGCAGGTCATTTGGGAAAGCCCTGAGAAAACTACATTGTACTAGTGAAAGGGAGACATCAAAAACCCATGAAAGCAGATCCTTTCCTGGATGCTAATTCATGTAAGTGCAAATCTAGACTTATCTTTTTTAGTAGAGAGAAAGTAAAATCAGAGACTGAAAATGTATTGGCACAAAGCAAAGGAAATCAAAGTTAAACGTCAAAATTCAGCTCTCTTTATCCATTATGATCAGAAAAAATGCAGTAAAATGTAGCCTGCAATGGAAGAGAAAAAGTCCTCTGAAGACTGCAGGCAGTGTAGGGCTCTCAGAACGGGGCACCTTACACAGCATTGAGTGGGGTCTCACTGTCTGCATAGCTGATAAATAGTCAACACATTCCAGTTGTGAGTAAATTCTCCCAGTAATGAGTGATATATTAGATAACGGGAAACGCAAGTAATGACCAAGCACAAAGCCTTTCAGCATTCCATCTGGTAGGTAAAGTAGAGATTGATGAGCTTCATCAAATGATCAACTTTAGTATACTCTAAAGGGAAAAAACACATGGAAGAAATGTCTGCAGACATGTACCAGCAGGGGCACAAAGGTGAGGAGATGAATTAAAACAGTTCTGAGATTAATAGTAACAAAATAAATGCCCTGAGAGTAGTCTGGCTGTTTTCTTAATCAGTTGTATTCCTCACAATGGGACAGGACTTGGCAGGACATCATTTCATTTCCTGGTTATTTTCTACATCACAACAAAAACCAGATGCTTTCCAGTGTTTTCATGAATATCCATCTTTGGACTGAAAATGTGATGATTTTGTTTGATTTTCCTTCTTTCTCCCAGCCTCTGCCTCTCTCTCTCCCACTTTCAAATAATAATTATAACAGAACACTGCTCTAAGAATTCTCACAAAAAAACCCAAAAACCAAAAAAAAAACCCAAAACTGAACACATTTCTCTGAAAATATTCCAATGATCTCAGGTTTTCTTCATCTGCTCCAGGCACAAAAGAGGACTTTGACTACCTCTTCTTGCAGAAAGCAGCATCAAGGGAGGAGCTTTTCTGAGGAGCTACATAGACAATGAGTCTCAGTCAGTCAGAAGCATCAGTGTGTGAAAGTTTAGGACCCTCTTTGAGGTAAGAAGGGAGTGAAAATGGAGCTGGGAGGCTCCACAGAAATCTGAATGAAAACTTTGCTCCATGACAGGTTAGATAAAAATATATACTTGTTAGAATAATTGTGTCTTGAAACAAAGAAGCACAAGCTAAAAACAAGGGCAAGGCAAAGAAACGGGATGCCCCTTCGTATGCATTAATGCCACAGCATGTCACTGCATGACTAACTCAGCTAAAGCACGTTTCAACTGTGAGTATTTTTCAGGAAAATCAGAAGGGGCTTAACTTTTGAATGATAGCTCACAATCTTTTTTCCAATGACCAGGGCAAGAATGTATTTTTAAAAGGCTACACGGGGGGCCTGATGCTGCAATAACTCTAGTTATTTAAATGATAGACCTTGATTCTAATGAAAGCAGAAATTATCCTTGAGCAACTGATTAAAATTAAATGATATGCTAACAGTAGCTACAGACTGTATTATCACTGCAGTGGGAGGAGCACTAATTCACAAGTTTGGATGGCTGCAAATCCAGCATTTAAAAATCACAAAAAAGCAAAAATCATCATTAAGATTGCCTTGTGAAAGAATTCTGGTGTATTTGCAAAATGAAAAAGAATATTTTTTCATGTTTGCTCTACACAGCTGTTCAATCATTTAAGTTGGCAAGACCACAGCTATTTCAGCCCCTTATTTGCAAAGTGATTTTTTTAGTTATTATTGCTTGCCAGAATGCACTTTTGGGATGAGATTTTGTAAGAGACATTTCCAGACATCCTTGTGTTCCTGGTGCTGCTTTGAATGCAGGACTTGCCATTGACTTCCCCCTTTATCTGCTGCTATTCCTGTCTTAAAATGGAAAAAAAAATAGAATCCAAGAGTAGAATTAAAAATGCAAGCAAACAGCTTCCCAGAACCCAGGTGGAGTCCCAGCTTCCATTTTTAGAAGCAAGACAGAAAGAAATCCCTTTGTATTACTGGTGCTGGTGAACGTGGGCCAAGGCTGCATGATTGTGCTTGTGGGGATGGAGTTGAAGCAGTAGAGGAGACTGGCATTTCAACAGACACATTTTGACATCCCTGGAAACTATTTCTTGTAGGTACAGTCTTTTGTACTCAAGATGCCATATGCAAGGCAGCTGCATGCCATCCCTCCTTGTTCAGTTTTTGTGTGCTACAGAATGCTGTGAGTGTCCTCATTTTCCATAGGAGGCTTGGCACAAGTACAAATATATTGAAGTACAAAAACACTGCTGTGGGTGTAACTCCATGGGAGAAAGGCTTTCAAGCTATAGGATATGTTTCCTTGTATGAATGAGGGTAGGCATTCAGGCCCTAACAAATTGCTTGCACAGACTTTAGAAATCTGAGGCCAGAATACGATGGCAGCAAAGGCAATATGAAGACAGAGTATGAGTAATTTCTTAGTTCCCAAAAGTTACATAGAAAAATCTCAACAGTATTAACAGAGTGAGGATTTTGCCCTTACATTCTTCATTCCAAGTGTCTTCCTATCATAACTCAGGTTGCCACTCACATAGCCATAGTGTTGTAGCCAGTTAGAAACTACTCAGTATAGGGATGGGCAAGAGCATTCTGGCTGCCTCAGTGCACAGCAGGACCACTGGATCTGAGGGTTAGCCCTGAATGTTTAGGGGGCCACAGTTCCAGTGCTGTAGTACCCAGATTGTCCCTGGTACATCTTCAGCAGTTGCAGATAGCTCTGGAGACATGTGGAGATGCCTGTTGAAATCAGAAGAGGTAGAGTAGAGATAAATCACTTTTTTCATTATTTTATCCAAGAAAAATGAATGTATTTTTTAAATAAATAAAACAAATTCTGTATCAATAGTTAGTGGATGAGATTATGATATTATAGCAAGTCAATATCTATTTTTAGTAATTTAAAAACTACTACTAGTCCATATTTATTTTCTTCTTTGTTGCAGGAAACTTAAGTAGAACACAAAATATTAAATACAGATTAGAATTAAGAAGTATTTTCAGTGAAACAGAAATATGTACATGGAGTCATGGGGCAGGGAATTATTACTATTTCAACAAACCAGAATAAAGTAAAAATTCTCAGAGTCATCAGGTGATAAGCAAATGGAAGAAAGTTAAAGCTGTCATCTGCTGTGCTGAGTGATCACCTCTCAAAACCACAAGTTAAAAAGTCTAGATATGGACAGAGGAAGAATCTCAGAGAAAAAGGAAAAAGAGAAAAATGACTGCAACGTATAAAAAGCTAAATAAGAAATCAGTAGAATGACAGTTCTCTGACTGGTCCATTGTTAACGAGCTACTAATAACTATTATTAGCATAATGAAAAGTAATATAGTTTTTCACCTTTCCCCAATAAAACAGGCAATTTTCCAGATAACATGGGAACCTTAAAACAAACAATATTAAATAGGTCCATTGGCCTTTAGTTCTGAACATAGTTTCTGAATGAATCCTTATTTTTTTAAAAATTTCAAGAAAGTTTCAGAGACGTGTTTGATAAAATAATTGGATCTAAAAATTTTGGATTAATACATTTAATATAATTGAGCTGGAAAATACAGGCTTTAGAGAGGCAAACGCTTGTGTCCAGTAAAAAGTTAGTAGAATCAGCATAGATCTGAATTTACTTTGATAAGTAATCTATGTTCACAAAACATAAGTTTAAATCATAATTTGATTTGCTTCATAGTGAGATTAGGCAGATTGTGGCACATGGTAGTCAGGCAAAAAGACAACAATTTAGTTAAATCAATGTTTTCTTGATTTGTTACAAATCAAGACCAGCTACGAATGCTCTCAGTACTTCACTGTACTTTCAAGACAGAAAGAAATTCTTCATTTCTCACACTAATTTTGGGCTTCAGTAACAGAGGAAGTGGCAGCTCTGTTGGCTGGTGGATAGAGTAGATCATACCTTTTATGACCTCTATAAAATAGTGACTCAACATGTTCACGATTCACTAAGAAATCAGTTCTTTGGTTGTATCTGGGGTACAAATTATCAGTCTTTACAAAAATTGAGAACTTTTATGGGTGTGATGGTGTGCTCCATTTTTCTGTATTAACCTAAAGGTTAGGGTACTTCTAAAAAAAACTTCTCTCTCCATTGAGTGAGTTCAAATCCCTTTCCCATCTCTCTGTTTAGGAGGAGAGTAATCTACCCCAAATGGAGACATCCTTATTCCTACTGAAGTTGGATCACAGTGTAGAAAACAAGTTTAGAAGGTAGGCTAAGTCAGAGTGAGATCAAAGGCATCTGGAACTCCTGAAGAAAAAGTATTCTGTCAGAAAAGAAATCCAAGAGAGTTCACACTACAGGTAGTTTAAATAAAATCAACACACCTTTATCACATGATTTGTATAGTATCTTAGAAAAGAGTTCATATGTGTACAGAAGGCTTGCCTAAGGCAAGGTGAGGCAAATCTGTGAGTGGATAAACCGGGCTCTCACACTGTATGATTCAAGGTCTCTGAATCTAAGACAGGTATCGATCTGGTACTGGCTCCTCAGTTTATTTATGAATTGAAAGTGGTGCAGTCTGAGTATTTTACATACCTTCTTTAGGGGAACAAATAGAAAAGGCTTGCATTGCATGACAGATGGTCCTTTAAAACAATATGATGCCTGATAACACACCTGGATCAGAGAAAGGCAAGTGCGCATTTAGAATCATAGAACAGTTTGGGTCAGAAGGGACCTTAAAGATCACCCAGTTCCAATCGCCCTGTGATGGACAGGGACACGTCCCACTAGATCAGGCCACCCAAGGCATTCCCATATTAGCATTCCCAGGCCCTGTTTTTCTGGCTTCCTTCCTCTTTCTTCTTTCCCAAAGAAAGCATAAGGTTACTCCCCCTTTTATCAATATGCCTCCTGCTTGCAAGCAGCTCTGGTCATCACCCACACGGGTTGGAGCCAGATGTCTGTGTCTCTTATGATGTGAAACATAAAGCAAAGATGCTCTTTGTTTGCTGTCCAATAACATAGTCATTTTCAAGCAGGAAAGAAAGGCAAGGAAAGGATACAGGGTTTGCAGCAGCAGGAGATATGCTGGAAGAGTGAACTCCACAGCTATATTTCACAGCAGTCCTATTATGAGCCTCAGAATTTGTTACTGAGAAAGCTCCTTTTCTTTCCCTGTACCACTGAAAACAGGCTGCAGGTATCTTCCCCTACTGTGGTGTTTTGAGGGTTTCTTTGCTTTCTGTTTGAAACTGTTGGTGAAACCTTCATTATGCCACTTGTTTGTCGGAAAATATTTGCACCATTCTGTAATAGAATCTCCACCAAATGTGACCTTTCTATTATCACACATATTTTATTGGGACACCCAGTATCCTTCCTAGCTCAAGACTTTCTCCCAGCTCATTCCTTAATTTCTTTTCTATGACATTTCCTACTGCTCCAGTGCTCCTTTCTTCCATTTTTCTTGATTCCTCTCATATGGTTCCAATTACTTAAAATACCATTTCAGGATAAATGCCAATTGTTTTCTTTCTTCTATCAGCCAGAGAGCATTAATACATTTCCTAGAGAAATACCGCACAACCTGAATTTCAAAGAAAGGGAAAATCCATTACTTTCTGACTAAGCTTTCTTCCAGGCAGGGAGCTACCTGCTGCTCTTCAGCCTGTCCATTGCTGATAAACTGCAGGAAGGAGCCTAACCTTCCTGCTAGTGATGTCAGCACAAAATAACATCTGGCAGCACTGTGCAGATTTTATTTTAGTTTAGTTTACTATTGGAGAAAGCACAGTTTGTTACATATTTGTTTTGTAAATTCCATTTCCATTTTAATTAGAAAGCAAGTTCCTGCAATTTTCCATCATAATTATCATAATCTGCTTACAGTCAGTATGATGAGTACAGTCAGGACGAGCAGCTGGGTTACATTTGCTTTATCCTGGGTGGAAATCTTTAATTGAATAAGTATTGGAAATAGTTCAACAATCCCTCTTTTTGAGACAATATCCATTTGTAGGAGTTACTTTATGGATTGCATGTAGTAGGATCCAGGTAGCAGGGAAGGAAGAGCTTATAGTATGTCTCTGGATGTGTAACAATGGACATATGCAGAACTCTTTTTTTTCTGATTTTGTTGTTTATGGAGAAGATCATATTGAGGTTGTTTACATTTTCTTGGGAAACGACTTATAAGGGTAGGCACATATTATGGATTCATTCACTATTGAATTTTATGCCTGTGTAACTCAATTGAGTTAAGAGTTAGGGCAATACAGTAGTAAATCAGACTCTATTATTCTTTGTTACTTATATGGAGTCACAAGCTAAATTCACTGTGATATAACCAGGAATATGTGTGTGGGAGGGTGCTTTAAAGGGGGTCTTCAGAGAGAACCATCAATCTTCCTGATTGCATTCACCTCTGCTCCGCAAGACACTCCAACCAAAAGAAAGCTGTGCTTTCACAGGGCACCCTCATCTCCTTAGAATAGAGAAGCTGCTGCAACAATAGCTGGAGAATTCAATGCTTTCTCTCACCTTTGCTAGCTTCACTCTTCATCAATATTGTACAGCTCATCTATAGAACTGATCTGGAGGAAATCAGTGTAACAAAAATCAGAGACAAGACTGGGGGAATAACAGGGTGATTTTATTTCACAAAGTCTCTGGGCATATTAATTTTACCCACTCAGGCTCATTCTCTCACAGTCTCCTTTCATTCATGCTCTTTTGTCCATATACTTACAAGGCCACAGATGTGCATACCCAAGTGGTCAGGTCACCATCAGTTTTGTGTAACAGAGAGGACAAAAGTCTCTGCCTGTGAGGCTTCATATATTTTCAGTTCCTCTTGACTGCTGATGACAAAATAGTTTTCTTTTATATTCTGTAGAGTTACAGCTGCTACAGAGTGGCCCTTTTCTTCAGAATCCAGAAATCTTAGGCAGGGTTGCTTCTTGTTGTTTGCCCAACCTTGTTTGAAATATCCTTTTGAAATTTATATGTCTTTCCGGCTATCCCCTCTTTTCCCACCGAGCTGACATGAAAAAGAATAGCATACTTGATGTGCTGTAACCTCTCTGCCCCCATCCTGTGGTCAGAAAGCAGTGTCTTCACCTAACAAGGCATCTCTGCTGGGCTCTCACTCGAGTGCAAGCCTTTGGGGAGTGAATAACCATAATGTTCCTTAATTTGATTGATGGAGAACAGTCACTTCCTACACAGGTCAGTCTTTTAGCACTCATAGCAGCCATAACATTTTTTTTTAATTCTCTTCAGATATAACATCCTCCTAAAAAATAACAAAAACCAAAAAACCTAAGGCAGATCTTCCCAGTAGCTATCAGATGGGAATAGGTTTGCGTCCTTGACTGACAGTGGACTTGAATTTTTTTAGAAATAATTTTTCAATAGTGCCACAAATGTACACCACCAGAGGCAAAGAGTTTATCAAATAATTTACTAGTATTACTTCAGGTAGTTTCTAATAAGATTTGAGCAAAAATTATATACTGAAGGCAAAGGAAACCTGAAGTGCTATTTATGACTCTCTTAATACATGGTCAAGTGGTCACTTCCACTATCTGTATTTCTGGATGTAAACTGCTTCATGGATATCTTTAAGTTTTTTTTGCGATATTTGTTTCATGTTAACTAATATTTTCTAAAGGTAAAATTTAAGAAATTTGGGGTTTAATTATGTAGCAGTACGATTGTCACAGCCTTCTATTACAAAAAATAAAGAAAACCTGCTAAATTAGTCTGGTTACCATTTACATACTGTTTTCACTGCACTCACCATTTGAACAGCTGTAATTTGTTTGGAAACTTCTTTGTGTGGATGTACCAAAGCAGCTAATCTGAAGTTAACATCATAGAAATTGATTGCTTAATTGAATAAAAGCTGCAAGGGTTTGATCTGGATTTCTCACTTCAGAAACAGGAAATGTTGAAAACTTTGTTGGTCACTAGACTGGCTAAATAAAAATGATGAAGTCTGTAGTTTTATTCCTACTTAAACTGAAAACAAGGTTCCATGGTGGTTGTTGATGTGGGAATTGTCTGCTACCAACACACTTCAAAGATAAATGCGCTTTGGATTAGGCAAAGTCTTCCTAGTTATAAACCATATACAAATTATTTCAGATCAAATACTGCCTTCTATCCCATAGGTTTCATAAAGCTGACATTAACCATTGGAGGCAAACTAACAATCTCCACTGTCTGTAAAAAACATCCCAGTCAAACAGAAGAGACAGGTTTGACCATTTAATGGATAAATATGATCCTATCCCTGAATTTAAGAAGTACATGTGTGTATTGTGTGTCTCAAACCTAGTGATTAATTACTTTGATGATGACATCTATCTTGTGTCCTACCTTTGACCTTGTTATGGATAGTGAGTGATATACACTTTACTATCAGGAGAAATTATGATATGAAGGATGTTATTAGATGAACTTTTCTATATATGAGGGAGGAAATAAATATAATATATATACTCCTTTAAGAAATGTAGATAAATAATAAAGCCACATTTTTCAGATATTCTGAAAACCTGTATGTCTGCTGCCATAACACAGCAGAACATTCAAATTAAGCATCACTCTGGCTTTGGCTGCATCCAGAGAAGAGGTCAAGCACATAATTGGGTATGCGCCTTAAATAAGAGGTACTGTTGGCTCTTGAGCTTCTGCATCTCTGGGAAAAGAAAGGCTGACATTGACTCAAGCTATGGTTTTCTTGGAAAACTCTGTAGATAGATGGAGGAATACCTGCCAAGTCTTCAGTGTTTCTCCCTTCACATGATGTATCATTTGCTCTCCTTACAGCTTAGATTTCCAGCAACTTGCTGCAGTCTAAGACCCTGACTTGGCTAGAAAGTGGAAAACAGTAGCCATACCACCTGGGTTTGATATGAATGAAGCAGAAAGTAGTAATTTCAAAATGCCAGAGTCTCAGCCCTCTAAGCACTCAATCACTTGTACCTTTTCCAGCCTTACTTTGAAGAAGTTGAATAAACCCACTTATTTTCCACAGACTGATGATATTCCACCACTAACTTTTTTCCCACATGTACACACACTGGGGTGTCATGTGAACCTCAAGCAAAGGTGACAGCAAGTACTGGCCTGTGGGACTCCACACAGGCCTCTCTTCTACAGCTGGTGGAGGATTTCCCAACTACTTCTCAGATGCATGGGAAAGGTTAATTTGTGGAAAACTGTTTCCCAAAACCTCTCACAGAATTGGACGCAGAGTTTGGCTAGAAATCTGTCACTGCTTTTGCCATTGTCTCACAGATGCTGACTGGCCTGGCTTTTCCTGGTTCCAGGAGAGTCTTATAACCTACCACACCCTCATGTTGGAAATCAGAAGTTTTTCTTTGCTTTCATGACAAACTACCCTGTCACAGGGTTTGAAACACCTAATATTAGAAGAGCTATGTAGCAAGGTGTTGAGAAGGCCCACAAACCCCAGACCAAGCAGGCTTTCCCTCCCATCTGGAGGATGAAGCAGAAGGCTGGACACCTTTGGGGTTCAGCTGGTCAGTTGCCAAGCTCAAAATTCATTTGCTACTTTGTGTAGTTTCAGGATTCCAAGCTCCTGACAATGCTTGATAGGGTGCCATAACTGGTCTTGAAACTCCAAGCAGCAAGCTCAAAGATTTGATTTCACTTCTGAAAGATTTCACTTAAACATTGCCATAAGTAAAAATTAAGAAAAAAAAACTTCAATTTTTTCCCCAAAAAAGTAGGAAATATTCAGAACTTCGTAAGTTCCTAAAGGATATGATCTTCTGATTACTGACTAACATTGTACCAAAGGGATGGCAGCTCAGCATCATTCATTCCACTAGTAACATGTAGAGGAAGGAGTGGAATACCATTACTCCAAAACACCAGGGTTAAGCAAAGAGATATCTTGGCCCTTCCTTAGACTCCGTCATAAAACTACAAATAAAGGGAAACAGAAGAAGAGAGAGACAACAATCCTCATGGGTAAAAAATGTATTTTACTTGAGTAAACAAGTCAGTGTCTGAAGCGCAAAAGAAAGTCATTGCCTTTCAGTAAGAAAACCCTAAAAGTCATCAAAATTTAACTTACTTTTTCTTTTTTAAGCAACTAAGAATGCAATAAATTTCATGATATGACGTTCTGATTCTTTCTGTTGTGCTCTAAACAAGCTCCTCTAGCACAGACTTGTTGGTTTTTGGTTTTTTTCATGAGAGGTTGAGTATCTGGCAAGTGCTTCATTTCACGCTTCCTAAGGCCATATTTGTTTGCAACAAGATGAGAATTAACTTGCAAGGTGGCAGCCCACAATCTTTGAAGACAGTGATCTTTAAATAGGATTCTGATGAATTCACAGAGGATTGGAATGAAATACCACAAAAAATTTACCTTGAAAAGATACAGCTTCTTAAATTGGTTTCCCAGAGTACATTTACAGTAGCTGTCACCAAAGATAGCTCATAGCTGATGAGTCTCAAATGAGCACTTCAAGTCCATGAGACAGAAGGTGCATAAGCAATCACATTAATGCTATCTAACCAAGCTAAATAGCATACGACAATTTTAATTTGCATGCTGACAAGAGATAAATTGCAGGGTTTACCTGCAGCAAAAATAAATCAAACGGTGATCATTGCTTTTGCTTTTCATAAATTAGCATCTGCCAAGTACACCATAAAAATTCTGGTCACCTAAAGAAAAACATATTACAGAGCTAAATGTCATCATTACTTTGAATTACTTTGACTTATGATACAGAAAGCAATATTTGGTAGCCTCTAGCAAAACTATGACCTTTTCACAGTCAACTGCAAGAAACAGAAATGGTGTTGATAAAATATAATACATTTTTGTAATATCACAGACTTTCTCATATTTAAAAAAGAATCCTTAATAATGTATTGGGGTTTTGACACTAAAATATGCCTTTTTCACTTGTGGCAGTGAATCAGGAAAATGTTAGCTAATAAATAATAGTGCTCATGGATACTTTCAGTTGGCTTCTTTTCTGTCAAACATTTTGGCTTTATGAACACAAATAAGAAATGGCTGGTAGTTTTCACTCTGTACATTTCTGCTCATAAAGTTCTCTTATATAACATGTCAGCATGTTCAGATGTATAATATAACACCACTGACATTGACTGAAGTAACATTACTATATACGTATGATTAATGCAGTTCCTCCAAGGAGCTCTGAAAAATTGCCTATGAGCTCAAGCCCTTGAGCTCTGCAAGCTCAAGCAGTAGCATCACTTCGTTCCCAGAAAGGGCTAGATCTCCCTGGGTCCAAGTTCATCACTTCCTGATAAACCTGCTTACAGTTGAAGATGTTGAAGAATGTTTTTAAAGGAATGGGCATTATTGAGGAGTTGATGGAAAAAAATTACTCCTCAAAATTAAAGCTTTTCACAGGAACATGCCTGTGTGTATATATAAGTTCCCTCTGTGAAACACTTCTCCACATTAGACTGGAATTTCCCACAGAAATCAAAGAAATACAGCTGCCTACATGCTGAATTGGCTCTCTCTTGCCCCAGGAGGTGTATCACAGCTGGTTTGTTTAATCTACTGGAATGTCCTTGATTTTTTTACTGTTATCCTAGAACAAAAAAAAAAAAGGATCTTATTGTGTCACCTTGAAGTTTCAGTTTTGCATGCAATGCCTTACTCTAATTAGTAAATCATCAGAGAAATTATCAGTAAATATATTCTAGCTCTTACTGGTTTCTATACAGCCTTTTTCCTTTCACACTTTTTGGCTTGTTCTTAGTTTAATTGCAATATCTTCACAATTATATTCTTTGGCCAAGACTTATGAATACCCTGAACCTCATTTCTCATTGAGATTAATACTGGAGACACAGTCATTTCAGGCAACAATGGACTCAAGAGTGCCTACAGAGAAAAATCAGATAAAATATAAGAACAATTTCCATGTCATTTTCCTAATTTGCATAAATTCTTTGCTGGTTTTTGAACACATTAATGGTAAGCAGTACTGTGACTTAATTAAAATAATTCCATGAATTTGAAGCAATTGTGTTGTTAGATGATTTCATGTTGCATAATCAAAGAGCATTGTACTGAAATCACCCACTTGATTTTAGTGATAAGCCCCATGGCAAAACAGAAACTGAAGTGCAACCTCCCACTTCCATCCCCCTTCCAGAACAAAATTAAAGAGAATTAAAAGTGCCCTGTGAGGAATTCTGGTTTAGCAAGTAGAGAAAGGCTGTATCACAATTTACAAATCAGTCAGGTTTTATTGCATGGTTTCAGCCTTCAAATGACGGTTAATTAATTTGTAAACTGATATGGGGTGTTTCTTGTTGTGCATTCCAGAATTTAGATGCAAGGGAGATAGGAAATCTACCATGACATAAGAAGAAACCACATAGTGACAAATGTATATGGCAAATCTTACATAGATGTAATCATGCAATGATACAGAATAAACAGAAGTATTCTCTGAAAAGCCACAAGCCTAACCTGATATTTTAGCAGTTAATGAAGTATATATTCATATGTGTGTAAGAGAGTGGAGAGTCAAGATGATAAGCACTAGCTCTTCTGGCCAGAACTGTAGCATTTTATTAACATTGTTAGTTCATGAGATGTAGTGCTTGATATCAATTTTAGTTTACCCAAAACCTACACATATATACCCCTAACTCACACTTCAGCTCTTTTAAATGTGTATAGATAATATAAATGCTTCACCTGAGTAGGTTCTTCTAGCAATCTGTATCTAAATGGAAGCTAACACAGGCAGGAAAGATTCAGTCCCTCTCTGGAAGGGTTTTAAGCAGTATTCAAATTGCCTGATAAAGAAGTTTATTCAATTTTTTCTATGCCAGGCTCATGGTATGTAAGCAGATATTAGGTTAATGAAGATTAATGCAGCAACATCAAATGTATGCATCAATAACTTCCTGTAATCAGATATTAGAAGTTATGGTTTCATTTCTTTACCTCTTTAGCAGCAGTGAGACAAAAAGAGCAGGCAATTACCATACCATTTTCTGTCTCATACAGCCACAGCTCAGCCTTCACATACACAGCATTAATCTCCTTTTTAAAATTAATGAGGACAAATAAAAGAAAGTAAGCCCCCATAAGGAAAAAAAAAAAGTTGCTTTTGTGTGAAGTTAACTCTAGTAACTATAACACAATGCCATTCCATTGGAAAAAGACATGTACAACAACAAATTATAACATGAACTGATGAATGCTAACTCTTTCCAAGCAAATCAGAGAAGTGAATGAAATGACAATTTTAACTCTTACTTTAAATATGATTATTAATAATACAAATGGTATGAAACTGCTGGATAATCTGAGTTAAGATAAATCAAATGAAGGAAGACTAGAGGAAAAAAAAACATTAAAGGAGATTTAAAGAAACTATTACAGATCTATTTTACACTACATCTGAACACTATAAGCTTCAAATTCTGAAATCTGGAGATACTAAAGAAGAATAAAAAGAGATACTTTCTTTTCCTGTGGCTACACTGAAGAAGTTATTTTCAGAAAAAAAAACACAAAGCAGTTGCATATCTGTATGGTACAAACCAAATCTCAGAAAAATTCACCCAGCTGCTAGAACATGCCCCTACAAAGAAATTTGGCAACTAATGAGACACAGAACATTTTACAGGACTAATAGTCTGACTTCCATGTTTAGGGTAGTATTAAGTACATATAAGTACAGATCTACAAAACTTTAACCAATCTAAAGTTTCTTCCATTCTGCCAGAAGTAAGAGAAGATTGAGACCTGAATGTAGGAGCTGGTTGTGAAATAACGCTGAACCACTCATATCATAAAGAAAATCCAGTTCTACTATACATCCAGTGTGGTATTTCTACCAGCAACAAGCAACTGCTTTTAGCATTTTGCAGAAAAACTGATCTGGAAAACCGTGTAGGTCCATTGTCAAGAAAAGAAATAATTAAAGCTAGAACGAAACCAGAGCAGAGTTGTGAGACCAGCTCAGGAATTTAAGGAGGCTCTTATGAGGACCTAAAATGATTTGACTTTTGTTTAATAGAAGAAACACCAGGAAAAAAGTATGTTTTTCTTTAATATAAATACATTAGGAAATAAAATAGCAGAAAAGAGCTATATGTTTTAAAGAACAATGATAGTTAAAAATAATTAAAATTAAAGATTATAAATCCTTGATGTTTGTCTTTAACTGGCTTCTAAGCATGTGAGTAATAAGTACAATAGTAACAATCTTCTAACTGGAGCCCAGGGAACAAATAGATCACAAGAATTTTAGGAATAATATTGTCTAATGTGTCCAGACATTGCATACAAAACAAAAAAAAATAAAAGAAAAAACAGGATTACATAGGGCTAATCTGAAGTAAGAACAAGATTAAGGTCCATTGCTATACAGCCACTTTGATTTGATTAGCTGTTTCTGTGCCAAGCTTATTGAATGAAAGAAACTTGCCCAGGTAACCAGCTCGATCAAATACAAAGAACATAAAGGAATCGGTCCCAGCTCCTGCCCACCTCCTTCTTAAGACTCACATGTTAGGGCTGCTCAGGTTTGAAATCAAGGATTTCCTTTCTTAGTACATGTCACAGAAACTACATTGCAAACTCTTGCAGGCAATGTATTTCTTATCCCAGCTGCTACTAAGTCTAGCACTGTATTTCCTAGGACTGGTTTTCAGTGTTTCCAGTATGCTGAATATAAGAACCTGTCATCAAGCCTGAAAGCAGAGCATCCAAATTTCCTCACAATCTAATGTGAGGTTGTGCCATGGAAACAGTGCACAGAAATTTTAAATTAATTAGAGATGAGATCAGTGATCTGAATGGAAGTATCTAAAAGGTGCTTAGAGTACAGATGCAGGATTTTAAGAAAGCACTGACATCCACAGTCTATCCTGTGAATATGGTAACACTGGATGAGTAGAAGGAGACCAAAAATGGATGGTAGTTTTGCACCATGGTCAGAAAAAAATAGAGAACAGAAGCTATTCTAATTATGAAATCTGAAAGGAAAGATATCAGATAAAAAAAAAAAAAAAAACTGCTAAAGCCAGAAAGACAAATTCTACAAAAGCATTAAAAAAAGATCACAAGATGTATCTGATGACAGGGTAATGTGGTCATCAAGACGACACTGGACCAAAGTGGCCCTACTGACCAATTAAGCATAGAGGCAGAAGCTTATTGTTTGTAACACATAAACTCATGATGCAAGATATATGGCTAAGAGATTAAAGGTAGTTTCAAAGTAAATGGAAGTAAAGAAAAACATGCTCTCAGAATATGCTAAAGCTACAATGATCTAAAGCACATGAGCTGATAGTTAATGTCTTGGTATTCATTAACTTTTCAAAGTCAGTTTTTTTGTCGGCTACTATGCAAAGCTGAAGAATTTTGTGGAGTTCTGGACAAGTTCATTACAATTGTAAACACTATGTACAAATTCCTTGTAGTGCTTTATTAACTACTGAAAAAAAAAGCTAGAGGCTCAAGTCAAGGACAAACCACCACTTTTTATCCTGCTTTTAAAACAGACATGATGAATGTGCAGGACCTTGTACTTTACCTTCTTGAACTTTAAAAGTTTCGCATAGGTTCACTATCCAAGCCTGTGAAGGTCTCTCTGAATGGCATCCTTTCCCTCCAGTGAATAAACTGTACCACACAGTTTGGTGTCATCTGTAGACTTGCTGGGAGTGCACTCAATCCCACTATGTCACTAATGAAGTTGTTAAATTATATCAGTATTAGTAAGGATCCGTGAGAGACATTACTTATTACTGTTTTCCACTTGGATATTGAACCATTAACTATACTTCTTTGGAAGCAGCTCCTTATTCATCTAACAGACCATCCATCACACCCAACTGTCTCCAATTTAGCTGCAAAAGCATTGCTGGGAACCATATCAAAGGTCTTACAGAAGTCCAGGTAAATGACTTTGTAGCTCTTCCTTTGTTGTTTGATGATGACACTGTGTTGTAGAAGACATTAGATTAGTCAGACACGATTTGCAGTTGGTGAAACCATATTTACTGCCTCTAATCACCCCCTGACTTTCATTCTTCAAGGAGGATCTGCTCTATGATCTTAGTGGGTATGGAGGTAAGGCTGACTGGTAGGTAGATCTCCAGGGTCTGCCCTTTCACTCTTTTAAAAAATGGGTGTATTTTTTCCTTTTTCCTCATCACTGAGAACTTTGCTTGACAGCCACAGCTTTTCAACTATGATGGAGAATGGCTTAGTAGTTAAAACAGCGAATTCCCTCAGGAGCTTGGGATGTATTTAGCTGGGTCCCATTAATTTGTGTTTGTTCAGGCCAAATTTGTGTTTGAATCAGGTGACAGTCATACCCACAACATGGGAGAATTAAGGTCAGATTTGGTTTTTGGGGATCTGGGTGAAGGCACTTGCTGACCCTGTGTTGAAGGCAGCTGGAACTAGAACAGCTGAAATCAGTTTCAATTTTCAACGAATTATATAATTAAAAAATGAAAATAATTGTGATCTGCTGCATGTTGACACTTAGCTGGGGGACTTAGGCAACTATTTGTTACAAAACAGTTTGACTTGAGTCAACCTGTGAATTGCAACCAAGCTAAGAAAGCCAAAGCAAAAGTTTACTTTGCTAAAAGTTAGAAAGACAATTCTCGATAAATGAACTTTTGGAACTAGAAGTTTATGTAACAGTCTAGATAAAATGTACCATAAATGGATTGAGTTTATTGAGTTTTTAATATATTTTGGAGTAGGAGGATTGTGCATGACAGTAAAATTGATGTAAGAAAAAATAATGAGGGTAAATTTACTATGTTAATGAAGTCAAGTTATACCATCAGGAATGCCTTCTACTGGCCTGCATGCTGACCAGCCCCATACATGACACATAGGCATTTGGTATGGTCTTGTAGGAGCTTAAAAACAATACTGCTAAGGAAAACTATTTCTTTTTTATCATAAAGTATTGTGAATAAAGTAGAAACCACTTTTTATTGTATGTAATGATGTCTTACAATTTTCTAAGGCTTTTTTGGTTACATTTAAACTAGAGTAAATCATGAAGCAAGCAGAAACAAACTTCATTAATTACAGTGATCACTATGATCACTGATCGCCTTCTATGACCAAGTGACTCGGCTGCTGGACGAGGGAAAGGCTGTGGATGTATCTTCCTGGACTTCAGTAAAGCCTTTGACACAGTTTCTCACAGCATTCTGCTATGGAAACTGTCAGCCTCTGGCCTGGACAGGCGCACACTCTCCTGGGTGGAAAACTGATTGGATGGCCGGGCCCAGAGAGTGGTGGGAAATGGTGTTAAATCCAGCTGGAGGCCAGTGACAAGTGGGGTTCCCCAGGGCTCAGTGGTGGGTCCAGCCCTGTTCAGTGTCTTTATCAATGACCTGGATGAAGGCATCGAGTGCTCCCTTAGCAAGTTTGCAGATGACACCAAGCTGGGTGGAAGTGTGGATCTGCTGGAGGGTCAGGAGGCTCTGCAAAGGGACACGAACAGGCTGGACTGCTGGGCTGAGACCAACGGCATGAGGTTTAACAAGGCCAAATGCCGGGTCCTGCACTTGGGGCACAACAACCCTAAGCAGAGGTACAAACTAGGAGAAGCCTGGCTGGAAAGCTGCCAGGAGGAGAAGGACCTGGGGGTGTTGGTTGACAGTCGACTGAACATGAGCCAGCAGTGTGCCCAGGTGGCCAAGAAGGCCAATGGCATCTTGGCTTGTATCAGGAAGAGCGTGACCAGCAGGTCCAGGGAGGTTATTCTCCCCCTGTACTCGGCACTGGTGAGACTGCACCTCGAGTACTGTGTTCAGTTCTGGGCCCCTCACCACAAGAAGGATGTTGTGGCTCTGGAGCGAGTCCAGAGAAGGGCAACAAAGCTGGTGAAGGGGCTGGAGAACAAATCTTATGAGGAGCGACTGAGAGAGCTGGGGTTGTTCAGCCTGGAGAAGAGGAGGCTGAGGGGAGACCTCATTGCTCTCTATAACTACCTGAAGGGAGGTTGTGGAGAGGAGGGAGCTGGCCTCTTCTCCCAAGTGACAGGGGACAGGACGAGAGGGAATGGCCTCAAGCTCTGCCAGGGGAGATTTAGGCTGGACATTAGGAAAAAATTATTCACAGAAATGGTCATTGGGCACTGGAACAGGCTGACCAGGGAGGTGGTTGATTCACCTTCCCTGGAGGTGTATAAGGGACGGGTGGATGAGTTGCTAAGGGGCATGATCTGATAGGAATGGTTGGACTCAATGATCCAGTGGGTCTCTTCCAACCTGGTTATTCTATGATTGTATGACTTTTCTGTGATCACAGATTTAGCCACTGACAGGGGGAAGTCTTCTCCAGAGGGGCTAGATTGTTTTGCCATTTCCATAGGGACTAGCTGCGGTTTTTAAATAAGAAATCCTCCATTAATTTCCTATACGTTTAAATTGTTTAAAAGATCCTGCAATAAGAGAAAAGGAAACGCAAGGAAAATAGCTCCATTTCCAGCTTATAAGCACCTAAAAATTCAGAGTTAAGCCCACAAGACATATATTATGTTACCCCAGGGTGTTGCTTTCAGATCTCAATCCATCTTTACCATTGCAGCTCTCTTAGAAAAAGGGAGACTTCCTGCTTATTAAATGAGTTGAAGGGGGAGGAGGTTATATGATGTTTGCCTTAGGTGGTGAATAAAAGCAAGACACTCATTTATAAAATTCTTTGCAGAATTTGGACAACAAAATCTGCTATATGGGTTCACAAGCACATACATTGGAATGCAAAAATGAATGAGAATATGGACTTAGGTATTCAAACTGTGCCAATGGCTCTTAGTATCACATGGAATATTATTAGAGAGAAAATATTAGGAATGCACAGAAGAACTTAAAGTTTGGAACATATATGCTCCATTGGACAGGAACAGGATCAACCTGGAAGGTGGAATTAGTTTTGGTTCTGGCATAGACTGTGGGCAGTGTTGAGATGTACATGAGCTCCCTAAATGCCGTCTCCTACTGCTACTGCTGGTGTAAAACTGGACTAGACAGACCACTGGTCTGACCCAATAAGGTATTTCTTCCTTTCTTACAACTGGTTAATTTTTCATCACGGACTGTGACATGAAGTCTGGAAAAGTTCTATAGAAATCTGTCGGTGAAACACAGCTGTCTGCCAATGTAGAGTAAGAATGGACTGGCAAAAAAGAAAGATCTAGGTAACCTCAAGGATGGCATCAATAAA
The DNA here is from genome assembly GCA_033459285.1 of Clamator glandarius. Classification (NCBI taxonomy): domain Eukaryota; kingdom Metazoa; phylum Chordata; class Aves; order Cuculiformes; family Cuculidae; genus Clamator; species Clamator glandarius. Next base: position 61,999 of record JAUNZM010000263.1, read on the forward strand.
AGCATCATCAAACTTATTAACATAAGAATGAAAACTCATTAATATTTTGCTAAGGATTTTTTCTTTAAACAATAGCTCAATATTGGACAATGACAAAGTACTTTAAAGACTCAAAATGATGCAGCCATAAAAATGTAGATGTTATTGCAGCAGAATCATCTTCAATGGTAGTAGGAAAATATTAATGCCATCTTAGCTGTACTTCTCAGCAATATTTTTTGACGTTCCAGACACCTATGTTCAAGAAAGACTGACGCAGGTTGTACTTGTTTCAAGGAAAGATTATTAAGATGCCCAGAGGAACAGCGTGCTCATCTTATGAGAGGAGACCCAAGTTATTTCTAAATTGCATTCACAGAAGATGATACAGTGCTGTGTAGGAATACCAGCTTTAACCTAGCAAGCTTGAGTACTGTCAACAGTCCAATTGCAACAATAAATAGTTCAGTGTGGGCTAAATTACTGTCAAGACTGCTACCCACACTCAAGCTATATAATTAAAAGCGGCTCATGTATCTCTGCTCTTCATCCTAGTCACAATAGCAGCAAAAAGAAGAATAGATATCAGGTTTTCCATAAGGATGTCATTTATAGCAACAGCCTAAAGCAGCCTAGTTTGTTAGCTTCATAAACAAAATACAAGTAAAAATAAAACTGTAAGGAGATAAGATTCCTCTCAAGAAATACAAGGCAAGCATGAGAATGAGAGGATGCAACTAGCTATTTAGTTTACTAGATTATCTCAGAAAAACAAATAGATGTTAAGTGTCCATGAATATATTTTTTAAAAAAAGTTTCTAATCAACAAACCAGCGAGATGCTAGAACTGTCTTTCAAACAGAACAGTGGGTCTAAAACCTAACAATTTTTAATATAATGCTTGATTAGATTAAGACTGGGATTAAATATTGAGACTTCTTGTAATGACTGTAATCAAAAAGTTTCATACATTCATGACTGAAAATGTGTAGATTACACTACTGTGTAGCACTTTGTCTTTCTTAAATAATAATATCATCTCTCTTTTACATCAAAGGTTAAATGAACTCAGTGCCTCTTTGTTAGTCTATTCTTTCATGATCTCACACTGATGAATTCTCATGATCAAAATTTTGCATGCCTGAACGATAACCCATTTTATCTTTAAAACTTTGTAAATAACATGGTACAAGTGAAAATAACCAACATATAACTTAATTCCTCACTCAAATTCAAAGAATTAAAGAATAGAGATTTATATTAATTCTTTTCTACTCTCTGCATAAATATTTTATTTTAAAAATAAACTGCTTTTCCAAAGAGCACAAAACAAAATAATTCCTTCTTATTTACCTCAAATTCTGATATCTTATTAGGCTCAGTATCTCTCTAGATAGAACCGTGACCTTATTGTAGTATGAGTATCATTGATCAATAAACACAGAACTGTCAAGTCTCTCTTAATGTGGGAAAACAGCTGCAAAACACAGATGTAAAAAAGACAGATTTTATGTGTAAATGGCACTTTTTTGTTTGTTTGTTAATATAACAGTGTTCATACTTCTGGAGGAAAATGAAATTGCTTGTCCCTACTACACTCAAACTTCAGAGGGAAATTTTTGAATTAAAAAAAAATATTTACTTTTTTTATGTAAAAACCCACTATCTGTCATCTGATTGATAGCTTTTTTTCATCTACAGTGTCCACAAGGTGAAGGCCTTAAAGACCTTTCAAACCAGCAAGTGACTGTTCCTCTGAACAGTGGTGGAGGGAACAGTGCAATCCTTAGAGCATATCACAGGGAATAGATTAATAGTGACATAAGCCAACTTCCTAAAATGTAAATAAATGTCAAAGTGCCAGCTTTGAGGTTAGACAAGTACATATGTATATAAGTAAGTACTTATACAACATTTCCCTCTTGCATATGTGTTTGTGACTCGATCACTGCTTAGCAGAATGTGAGCGTACAGCCTCCTCCCCAAAACCCAACACCAAAACCCAAACTAAATTAAAAAGGAAATTCAAGAGATTTTCAGGAGACAGAAATGTAGTGGTGTCAGTTTCTGGTTTCAAACTAATAGGGCCACAAGAACTACGACCTCATTCTGAGAGGAAATTAGATTTCATTTGAAAAATCTGCCATCTGTACTATTCTGTATTTCTTTACGTGGATTATCTTTGTGAGATAAAGTCATGCATACTGTAACAGAAGGTCATGTTCTCATTTACAGCTAAGCTCTTTTACACTCCTTAAAGAACCTTTCCCATTCACTTTAAGATCTCTCTATGCTGACATAAATGTGAAACAAATTTGCCTGGGACTAGATGAGAATCAAGCTCAGCATATACATAGGGAAGAGAGCTATATGGGGGGGAAATGCAGACATGTGGATTGAAGGGAAGATGATTAAGAAAGAACAAGAGAGCTGAGCCCAAAAGTGTTCACTCTGGGACTTGAAAGAAGAACTTCAACATTATTGCATTTTTTGTTAGTTTGTTTTATTGGAAAATAAATATATAAAGAAGTAATATTTGTTTATTTTTATGGTCTCTGTGGAATGTGAACAAATGTGCATTTCTGGATTTTACAAACCCTAAAAATAAACTGGAAGAAAAAGTCACTAATTGAGCTGGGAGAGAAGGATAATAGACTGGAAGTCTGGCCTTTGGGACTCATTAGTTTCTGCTTCTGTATCAAACATCTAGGGAACAGCAAAGTATCTTTGGTTAACATTTCACAAACTAATCTGGTCTTTAAGCTGTGCATTTCATCCAGCTGAGTAAATATTATTTGCAGCCAAGTGAGTAAGCTGCTACATTAGCTATAGTGAAACTGCTGATTTTGAGCACTTTGAGCAGAGAAGGTCAATAGCAACAGGATTAATAGACCTGTGGCTTTTATAAAGTTCCACAAAGTTTAGCCTCCTCTTATTTGGCAATAATACTTGGTTTGAAGCTAGAATCTGCAAAGGCAAGGTAATTCTAGCCTTGGGTTGCTGTGACAACCTTAACACAGCTTCTGCAAACAACCTGAAATTGTATCAAAGAATACAACACAACAGCAACTCCCAGCCACGCTTAAAGGCAAGAGGAAGAAAAGGGAGAATTAAAAGATGGTGGTTTTTTACATGGTTTATTGTCTTTGCTAAGAGAATCTAGAAGATTTTTGAACAAAAAAATGTAGAATTTAACTTTTTTTGGTTTGGATTAATTGATTTTTTTGGTATTACGAGCTAAAGATTATCATTATCCTGGAAGGTTATGTCTATATTTAACTGATAGGATATTGAACTAGTAAGCTACATTGTTTTTCCTGAAATCTCAACTTAGCTAGACCAGAGCTTTGCTCCATTTTATGCAAAATAATTGTATTTGCAGCCTAAGGAAACTAAAGCCCATTGAGGAAGAGAAGTTGAGCCAAGAAGAAAAGAAGTAAGTCCAAATTTAACCAACATATTTGTGCAGATCAAGAAGATGGGAAATATTCCCAAGGTATCCATGTTCCACAGTCTAGACCTAGCCAGTGTTGACTTGAGAAGGGGAATTATAAGAGTCCATACTGTGAAAATAACTTCCTCATAGTCACATAGCTTCAGCATAAAATACAAGAATCTTGAGGGTGTGTATTTTCATCATTACAATTACTATTTGAATTCCAAAGCCAGACAAATCAGAAGAGAAGACACATCTAATCTATATTCACTGACAGATTTTTTTAAGGATTAATACATGTAAACATCTGAGAATCCCCCAGCATGTCAGAGAAAATCCTGACAGATAAACTTTTTAGTAGTTCTGCAAGACATTATACAAAGAGAAGCAATTGAGTCTGTGTATTGTGAAGAAGCAAAAACAGCCAGAGGTTTTCTTCATAAATACTCATAAAATATATTTCTTCATAAATCACCTTTCAGAGCAACTTTTTTATTTGGAAATACTGTCCTTCAGAGAAACTAAACATGCATACTTCACCTTGAGAGGATGAGGGCCTCATAAATTGATACTCTGTATGTAGTTAGCCCTTTTTTCCCATTGATGTTGTTGGTTTTATTAAAGCTGGATTAAAACCAGGAGGAAAAATATTGCAAAATCCTCTCAAATGTCCTAAAGAGATCCATTTCCCATGTTTTCATGATTTACGCTTTCAATCTCATTGCCTGTTCACACACAGTGCACACAAAAATGCACTTATGACCAAAAAGGGCTAAACAATGAGATCACCATTAAAAGAGATCTTTTAAAATTAACATTGCTGAAGAAATCCTTATAGTATGCATTTAGATCAGTAATCTAAGCCTAAAATACATTCCTCTGACTAGGGAACACAAACCTTACCATCCATCCTGTGTCTAATAAAAGGCAGCTTATCCTCAACAAGATTCCTTATCCTTCTTCATATTGGTTTATTTTCTTTCATATAGACTAAATTAATATAGAGGCAGAATCATAAAAATGTGCAAGTTCAGATATGCTTACATATTGCAGTTGTACAATAAAGTGGTATTTCTGATGCACTCCTAGATAAATATGGTGTATTAAAAGGACTAAATTAATTAGCAGGATTAGCTTCATTTATGAGAAACACTGTCAGATATTTCATATAAAATGCATATATAGTACTAGCTTCATTTTGCAAGCCTATGATCTCCAGAAATCTCTACTGAATCCTTTCAGTTTCCTGATGGAAATTTCCCAAAATAATAGGGACTACAGATTTGTAGAAACATTGTCATGATAATAAACTCTATTTCAATGAATAGCGGTTTTGTTCAGGTAAAAAATAAGTTCTGACAGAAAATAGCTGGAATATTCTTGAACTATTTCCAAATTAAAAAAAGGAACTCTAAAGAAAACACTTTCAAGTTCCAATGTCACAGACAGCTAAAGGCAAAATTTTTAAGGGGATTATTAAAAGCATTTTTAGAAATGGTTTTGTATTAAATTCATTTTAATAAAAGTAAAAGGTGTTCTTACTTTATAAAAGCTAAATATCAAAGTTCAAAATGTTTGTGGAAGAGGAAGTCCATCCTGAGATGACAATTAAATTTTCTAGATTTCAAATTATCCTGAGTCGTTACATCAGACAGCTGTTGATCTCACCAGGGACTGTGTGCACTTCTCTTTGTCCATCATTTTTAGAAGGCTAGGTATTAAACACTCTCTTTTTATGTTTCTTCTCAAAGCTTCTGTGCTGGCTGCATATATCTGAGAGACAAATCAGAAAGGAAGAAGCTGGGAGAGAATCTACTCCTGTTTCTGTCTCATTGTGGTATAAATAGCATCCAGAAGCTCGTGTTCTGCTGGTGCTAGCAGCAAGATTCTTACATCTCTTCCACTGTGGAAATAATGTTTTCATCTCAATAATTCACAGCTGCTCTGTTAATATTGAGGGAATATTACCCTGTCTTCAGGTTTATGCATGTCCTTGGTTCAACGAGGGTTCTAGTCACTCTCCTGGCTTAAATGCATGGGTGACATAATTATTCAATACTATCAGAGCAGTAAAGAGGAGCTCACACGATAGCTGACTGAGAGCTGAGATGAGGCTCTGACAACCTCTAGATTATTAATGTCAAACTGTGATCAGCTGCCCTGCTGTCAGCACAAAAACATTGAAAAAAAAAAAATCCAGCAAACTGACAGCTTAAGGGAAGGTGACTTGCTCTAAGTGTCTAATTATTCAGCCTATATTGTCTCTGGGTAATGTGTCATATATGGTCTTGATCAAAAGCCAGCAACATATCATTTGCTTAGTAGAACTGTTTCCCAACGCTCTCTTTTTCTGTGATTTGTGGTATGTGATATGTAAAAGGAAGATTTTACTCTTTCTATGATGCTACGTGAAACTAGAGGAAGTGTCTGAAGTTGATATGAAAAGGACATCCTACCAAGAAGACGAGTGTGAGGAAAAAGTGATTATTCCAGAAAATATTATAAGTACAAGAAACTAAATATTGCCTATTCACCCCAAGCAAGATGAAATATGAGAATCTGAATTCTGCGTTCAGGAAATAAGGGTTGCTGTTTCATACCTCTAATAATAAGACAAGCACTGAGGATCTTAGCAGAGCTATTCTGAGTATTAGAAAGGTACTTACTGTTAAATATTGATGGGAGACACATTCATATGTTGTTTTTCTTGAGCCCTTGTTTATATTTCTCTAACTGAAAACTAACCAAGATCTTGCTGAGATAGGACTTCACCTTGTTTAGCTCTTTCTGGAGTTATAAATGATTTCACCTGAAACACAAAAAGCTGACTTCATCCTTTTGTAACAGTGAGTCCAGGTAAAGTTGTATAAGCACCAGCAAACATTATCCAAAGATTCAGGGACCTCTCACCTGCTGGATGTGTGGCAGAGCTGGAGCATGCTGTGCTTCCAAGGGGGCTGAAAAGTAGCTAAGGCTTTTCTTCAGAGAAATACTTGCTCACTGAAAGAGGAAAATGTAGAATTTCAGGTTATATAAGTTATTATTCATTATTTCCATTTAACTTTTCTTATATATTTTTCCTTTATTTTCTCTTGATGCTGTACTCCAATGCATTTATTTGTAAAGGCAAATAAGTAAATCAATAATATGTAAAATAATCAAATTAGCAGTAAATTGCTGCTGCTATTTTAAGAATTGTCAGTACACGTTCCAAAAGAAATTTCAGAGCAGAAATCTAGTAGTCATATAGTATCATCCATGCAGATGGCTCCCATTGTTTCATATATGATGTTTTATAGTTCCTTTATCATCTGGTTACCAAGGATTTTTAATTGTATCTGCTATTTGATGTAAGCAAGCATGCTACTTGATTGAGTAGAATGAAAATTTTTTAAAAAAACAAGTTTTGTAAGGGCTTTGAGCTGTTATCCATCATTCATTTATTTTTAACAGAAGAGTATCCATCTAGATTATGCCCTTATATAAGGTTTAGATTCATGTATGTCTTATCTCCTTCTTTCCTCTTTGTTTTTTATTGCAAGTTCTGCAAACATTATAAATCATAAATAATTTTAAGCCAAAGAATATTTCCACAGACTTCACTTGGACTACTCTGATGCAAACAGACATAAGCAGATGACACGCTTACAGAGCTGAGCATCTGAGATAGAGAAATTGACAACTGTTTAGACCTAATTAAGAAATATTTTCAATAAAATGTTGTCAAAAAATGCTGATGCACCAAACATGAAATTTCTTCAGTTAATGCACAAGATTTCTCAGTTTGAAGAAAAGGAAAACTTTGACAAGAATATCACTGAAGAGAAGTTCAGTTCTCGACAATCAGATTATTTACATGGGCCACAACTGATTGATGCTTACATCTCTTTCCTGCCTGATTTAAAATAAGAGGCACAAGTGGGACCAACTCACTCAGTTGAACTTGCTAGGGATTTCAGAGACTCATGAACACTTCACTCATTATAAAGTTTTTTTATTTATATCTAGTCTAAATCTACTCTTTTTTAGTTTAAAATCATTACTCCTTGTCCTGTCACTACAGGCCCCGCCTGTTTGTGCCCATCTTTCTTATTATAGAGGCCCTCTTTAAGTACTGAAAGGCCACAATAAGGTCTCTCTGGAGCCTTTTTTGCTCCAGGCTGAACAATCCCAGTTCTCTCAGTCTGTCCTTGTAGGAGAGGTATTCTGTCTCCGTGATGATTTTTGTGGCCCTCATCTGGACCTGTTCCAACAAGTTCATGTCTTTCCTGTGCAGAGGGCTCCAGAGCTGGTTACAGTACTCCAGGTGAGGTCTAATCAGAGCCAAGCAGAGAGGCAGAACAATCTCCCACGACCTGCCAGCCCTGCTTCTTTTGATGCAGCCCACAATATCATTGGCCTTCTGGGTTGCAAGTGCATGTTCTTGGCTCATGTCCATCTTTTCATCCATCAGTACCCCCAAGTCCTTCTCTGTAGGACTGCTCTCAGTTCCTTCAGCCTCCAACTCAAATTGATACTGGGGATTGCCCCAATCCAAGTGCAGAGATTTTCACTTGGCCTTGTTGAACGTCACAAGGTTCTCACGGACTTGCTTTTTGAGCTTGTCCAGGTCCCTCTGCATGGCATCCCATCCCTCAGGCATGTCAGCTGCACCATTCTCTTGGTGTCACCTGCAAACTTGCTGAGGATGCACTCAATCCCACTGTTTATGTCACTGATGCGGATATTAAAAAATACTGATCCAAATACAGACCCCTGAGGGACACTGCTCATCATTATCAAAATCCATCTGGACACTGAGCCATAGACCACTATCCTCTGGATGCAACCATCCAGCTAATTCTTCATGCACTGAACAGTCCACCCAACAAATCCATATGTCTCGAATTTAGAGAGAAGGATATTGTGGGGGACCATGTCAAAGGACTTACGGAAGTGCGGATTGACGACATCAGTAGGTCTTCCCTTGTTCACTGATGTAGTTGTTCCATCATAGAAGGCCACTAAGTTGGTCAGATGAGCCATTCATGAAGCCATGCTTGAAAGCTGTGTGAAGACAGAATGCCAGTGAATACTGAGGCAAAAAAAAAATAGTTGAGTATGTCAGCATCAGCTTTCTTTTTGCTGTTAAGAGTTTGCCCATCTTGCTCATCAGGGCGTGGGGAGGAGGCACTTTCTTTGACCTTCCATTTCCAGCTGCAAAGCCTGTAGAATCCCTTATTATTCTTTATGTCCCTTGCTAAGATCAGCTCCAGCTACACCTTTGAACTATTTCATTGCCACACACATGGAAAGCAGTAACTTTCTGAAGGCCATAACAGGCTAAAAGTTTCCTAGTTATGTCCTTAACCTGGGCCTCAGGGAGGCTGTAGACTTTCCTAAGAGGAGAGTCTGTTTGGTATATTGGACCCCTTCTTCCCCTCAGAAGGGAGTCATCTGCAGCTATAACCCACCTTTTTGTCATGGAAGTGGTTGTGATATGGGGCATAAGCCTTTATGACTTTGGCAGCACGTCTGATGTAGATGAACCTTTATCCATATCATCCATTGACTGTCCTCCCACATCCAGAGTCTCATATCCATTGCACAGAGGCACCTGGGAAGGTGAGGTGGACAAGAATGGGGTTTGTCTGTCACCCCATGGACTTGCCTCCAGTCATTCCTTTCCTTTGAGCTACTACCTTCAGCCTGGAGGGGGTAGGATATAGGATCCCAGCTGTTCATATTTCTGACTCAGGAAAGGCACAGCATGGCTCCACCAGTCTGTCTCTTCTTCAGACTCCCTGATGCTCTTCAACCTTTCTACTTCCTCTTGTAGTTCTGTCACCATGCTGAGTAGATCCTTCACTTGGTCACACTTCACACAGCTGTTCCCACTGCTGCCATCCATCACCAATTAAAAGCTCTGGCATTTCTGCAGCCTGAGAACTCAATGGCTGCATATTTTTATAGGAGCTCTGTCTGGGTTGCCACATTCATTCTGGTGAGCACAGAGTACAGAACTTTCTGCCGCATGGATATCATAGCTAAGCTCCTTCTGAGAAGGTGATGATGACCAAATGAACTCACTTCTTGAGCTGGTAGGGTAACTCCACTTTTCCTGTGTGCCCTCCCACACAAACTGCTGTGCCAAACCCTGTCTGCCACACTACAGCTTGTTTTCCCGTGCTCTTTGCACAGCTTCTGGTTGGTAGGGGCCCCTAGGCTGATTTCTATGTGCCTGGGAATGGCATTTCTATGGCAGTGCCCCTACCTTGACAGGTTTCTCCACTACCCAGGACTTCCTCTGCATCAGGAAAAACAATGAGACCTGCTGCTCTGTTGTGAATAGGGCCAGCTCATGAGCAGCTCCCCTTGGCAACTGACCTCAGGCTTCACTGGATACATTCTTAAATCTTACCCTTTCAGTTTTACACTCACAATTCCTTTTTACTATGAAAGAAATTAAATAACCATATTGCTTTACTCAATGTTAGTAAGACAAGACCACAAATGTGACAAATTTGGGCACCACACCTTCAACACATTTGTAAATAAACAGAAGATTCCAAAGAAGTGCAATCAAAGACATTAATCTAAAAAAGTAGAAAGAATGAGAGAGTTGAGTTTATTTATTACAGCAATAAAAACCTGGCTTCAAATGTATGAGTACTTAACAAAAAAACAACCTTGAAATACTTAAAAGGCTGTTTCAATGAAGAATAGAGCAACTTGTTCACATTTCTTTTGCTGCAGCGCAGGATACGGTTGGCCTTCTGGGCTGTGAGCACACATTGCTGGCTCATGTTGAGCTTCTCATAGACCATCACCCCGAAGTCCTTCTCTGCAGGGCAGTTCTCAATCACATCATCCCCCATTGCATACTGAAAATGGGGATTGCCCCGACCCTGCTACAGGACCTCGCACTTGGCCCTGTTGAATCTCATGAGGTTCTCACAGCCCCACTTCTCCAGCCTGTCCAGCTCCCTCTGGATGACATCCCATCCTCCTAATGTGGCAACTGCACCACTCAGCTTGGTGTCATCTGCAAACTTGCTGAGGGTGCACTCAATCTCACTGTCAGTATCATTGATGAAGATATTAAAAAGCACTGGTCCCAGTATGGACCCCTGAGGGACATCACTTGTCACAGATCTCAATCTGGACTTTGACCCATTGCCCACTAGGCTTTGAATATGACCATCCAACTAATTACTTATCCACTGCACCGTACACCAATCAAATCCATATCTCTCCAATTTAGAGAGAAGGATGTGGAGGAACATGTCAAAGACTTTACAGAAGTCTACATAGATCACATCTATTGGTTTACCCATGTCCACTTCTGCAGTAACCCCATCATAGAAAGCCACTAAGTTGGTCATACAGGATTTGCCCCTGGTGAAGCCGTGCTAGTTGCCATTAATCACCACCATGTCCTCCATGTGCTTTAGCACAGCTTCTAGGAGGATCTGTTCCATGATCTTTCCAGGCACAGAGGTGAAGCTGACAGGTCAGTAGTTCTCAGGATTGTCTTTTCTACCCTTTTTAAAAATGGGCACAATGTTACCCTTCTTCCAGTCACTAGGGACTTCTCCTGATTGCCATGACTTTTCAAATATCATGGAGAGTGGCTTGGCAACCACATCTGCCAATTCCCTCAGGACTTCCGGATGCATCTCATCAGGTCCCATAGACTAATAAATGTTCAAGTTCCTCAGGTGGTCATGAACCTGATCCTCCTCTACATTGGGAGGGGGTTTACCCCCCTGGTCACCATCTTACTGTCCCATGACCCAGGAAGGGTGAGGAGAGCAGTTATCAGTGAAGACTGAGGCAAAAAATTTGTTAAGTACCTCAGCCTTTTCCTCATCTGTTGCTACAAGGTTACCGTTCCCAACCAGTGGTGGGGTACATTGTCTTTAACCTTCCTTTTCTGACTGATGTAACTGTCAAAGCCCTTCTTGTTAGTCTTCACTTCCCTTGTCAAGTTCAGCTCCAGCTGCGCCTTGGCTTTCCTGACCTCATCCCTACGCAACCAGTCAGTGTCCCTATACACTTCCCAAGTCACCCGTCCCTGCTTGCACTGCCTGTGCAGTTCCCTCCTCTAGTTTAACCAGCAGGTCTTGACTCAGCCATGCTGGTCTCTTCCCTTTTCTGCCTGATTTTCACCATATGGGGACTGAGCCCTTTTGCGCTTTGTGGAAAGCATCCTTAAATATTTGCCAGCTCTGTTCTGTCCCTTCTCCCTGAGGACCATTTCCCAGGGAGTCCTACCGATTAACTCCTTAAAGAGCTGGAAGTCTGCTTTCCTGACTTGCCAGACATAGCAAAGACAAGGTGACACCGTCTTTTGAAAGATTTACTTAGCAAAGCTTGAAACTTTACAGCACATGCTGTATGACCTATCTAGTCCCTTTTCCAGCTAAATAGTACTTGTTACTGCAGTGTCTTCTATTTTTTATCATAGTTACTGACTGAAGGCTGTACAGATTACAATTGTGTTTTACTTTCTAAGAAGTCCAGTCGGAACTCTACACACCTCCAGAGGTACAACTTTCAGCTTCTGAGCCTGAGTATACCTCCTACTACCTGCAACCTTAAAAATACATCCTGCACAGCTGTCTGTGATAATTCTCAAGAAATCACCTCCCACAGACAAGAACTATCATAAAGTCAGTTTTTCTGGCCCATTCACTCTACTCACCTCCTCACAGTCCTAAAAGGAAAAAATAAAACCACAACCAACAACAGAATTATGTAGACAAATATACTTTGATCCTGAGAGTCACAGATATCCTTGCTTTTACAAATTTCCCCTCTTCTTGTTGCCATTAGGAAGAGACATTCATCTCATTCTGCCCTCTCCTGTAATCCCAAGTTCCCCGCTTAAGAAGGGTTTCTGTTGAAACAGTGAGGTGGCAGAGCAGGGAATATATGTTTCTTGATGTCATGGGAGAGCTAAACATAAAGAACTAGCTTTTTACCTCTCTTTAGATTAACCCAAACAAAATTTCTCTTGAAATCCCTGAACAAAAGTACATTACATACAAGATTAAGATGAAATTCAAACTGGAAAATATAATCCCTTTCTTTTCCTCAAGCTAATCTATATGTTTTTCAGTAAATAAAATACAAAAGCAGTACCAGAAGCCAAGATTAAACTGGTCCCATCTGGCTGTTCTATTAAAAAGTCTCTCTTTTGCTCTTCACGAATCACAAATTGTTTCTGCACAGGAGCACAAATACAGCACTCACAGTGGGTGAGGAAGAGAAACAACGGGACAGAAGGAAAACTGTCCCCAGGTCAACTCAGACTAAATCAGGTCATTTGAGCTACCAATGAGTGCTCACAGGCCACAAGGACAACCATGTCCTGGGCTGCATCAGAGGAAGCGTAGCAGGGGTGATTCTGCCTCTCTTGTGAGAACTCATCTGGACTACTGTGTCCAGTTCTGGAATTCTTAATGTAAGAAGGATATGGAGCCTTTGGAATGGGTCCAGAGGAGGGCTACAAAGATCATCAGAAGGCTGGAGCACCTGCCATATGTGGACAGACTGAGAGAATTGGGTTTGTTCAGCCTAGAGAAGAAAAGGCTCAGAGGAGATCTTATAGCAACCTTACAGTACCTGAAAGGGGCCAACAAGAAAGCTGTAGAGGGGCTATTCATAAAGGCTTGTAGTAATAGGACTAGGGACAATGGCTATAAACAGGAAAGAGGCAGATGTAGGCTAGACATAAAGAAGAATTTCTTCACCGTGAGAGTGGTGAGACACTGGAACAGGTAGCCCAGGGGAGTTGTGGAGTCCTATCCCTGGAGGTGTTCAAGACCAGGTTGTATGGGGCCCTGGGCAGCCTGATCTAGTGGGAGGTGTCCCTGCCTATGCAGGGGGGTTGGAACTAGACGATCATTAAGGTCCCATCCAAGTCAAGTTATTCTATGATTCTATGATTCTATGATTCTATGATTCTATGGTCATAAGGTAATTCTCCTATCAGTATAGCATGAGGCTAGTGGGTCAGTACCTTCAGTTTTCTGTGAGAGAGCTAGACAAGGAAGAAAATACCTATTGTAGGAAATGTACTATCATACCTTTTTTTTTTTTAATTGAAAATTAAGATAAATCAGCTTCTTCTAGTTGTAGCATCTCTGTAAGAGCAAAGATCCTGGGCAGCAAACCTAATTAAGGAGAAGGGCTAACATTAGTGCCCAAACCTAAAGGAGAGGCAGAATTTGCAATATCTTTTTGTTATTTTGTTTTTTTTCCCCTAAGGGAATACTTGAACAAAGACATTCAGTTCCCTGAAACTATCATTTTCCAAATTCAAGAGAATCACAAGGACCATTTGTCTTTTCCATGACAGTGGCTTTTCATATGTCCTATAAATACTGCAGTATTTCCATGAAGGAAAGTGTTGAATAATACAAAAGCAGTGAAACTGCTTGTCCACTTGTCACACAGAGAAAATACTGGTAATGAAAGGACACTACAATGACAGAAGAGTTCTGGTGCTTAAATAGCAGGAAAATTGTCACTCTTGCTTTTGGGTTTGAATAAAGTTTCTGAAAGAACTGAATGAAGGCATAGGTTATTCAATGTGTGGAGAAGCTCCTAGGAAGTTCATATTTGTGGTGTTGGAGCCAGGCAGAAGAAGGATACAGAGGTAGGAGCAGGTAAGGCTCATGACTAACTTGCTCTTGTAGCTATCTATCTTTTAATAAGTAAACACTTTAGGAAGGTTGGTATTATGTACTTCATTGGATTAAATGAGACCAAATATTATTAAAACCTGGTTCTTAGCAGTGCAAGATTTTTTTAAAACAGTTTTAGAAAACATTGCAAGAAGTAAGTTTTTCTTCAAGAAAACCCCACAGTTTCCTGCTGCAACAGCAGGAACTCTCAAATACAAGATGACAGCAGCTGCGGGGGTTTAAACCACTGCATCACACATAGATGGACTTTGCTCTTAGCAGAACAGGACTTGACAGGGCTGTAATTAGCCAATGGCTTTTTCACATACTGGGCTTGAACATGTGGTGACAACAGCAGGAGTTTTCACGGAAATTATCCAGTAGAAACACAGCTTTCTGTTGCCATACAAGATACAGAACTTCTATCTTCACAGCTGTAGACAAAGACTGGGAAAACAAATCATGCCCTATTATAATATTTATACACAGAGGCAAACAGAAAAAATAACCTAATGTGTTTATACACATACAGCTAGCTTATCTTGCAATTTGCCAGTGTTTTTTTCTTTTCTGTGTATCAGTTTTGGTTTTTTCCACTGACTTTCACTGCCTATGACAAAGGTTTATTAAACATAAAGGAGTGAGTTCTCTCTTATATTAACATACGGGTTTCATTTTGCAATAAACTGATGGGTTCTTGTAATTTAGTCAAATGTTTTGGGTTTTTAAAAAGATATAACAGACTTGGAAAATCATTCTAAAGAAAAGAAATGTTTCTCATTTATACTGCTGTATCTAGTTAATGAGTAATATTGACTGATGCAGCAATTTCCTTATAGGGAAGCAGGATACCCATTATAAAGAATTTTATTGAGACCTTTGAGGCATTACTGCCTGTAACAGAAATGCTTTAACAGCTCTGGGAGTATGTCCAGGCTACAAAGGGTTAATGTATGTACTGGAATCACCAGTTTAGCTGATGGTTTTGCTATATAGTTATGGTTTCTTGTGCCTCACCACACACAATTTAGATCTACCCATAGGAAAGATGCTAACCACAGGAAGGAACAGGGAAGTTTGCCATCCTTTTCTGACCCCAATATTTAAGTTTGGTGCAGCAAATATGATAATTTTACCATTACTTCAGACATGATGACTAGTGTCTCCAAACCATTCATTTAAGTTGTCCTCCCACTCTCACTTCTCCTTGTTCTGCCTGTATGATGCAGAAACAAAAGAACAGAATATGTGAGAGATGATATGCACAGCATCCTGCTGGAACAAAAACATTACTCATCCTCTCTGGAGAGCTTGGGGACTCAGAGGAAGAAGACAGCAGCTTTCATCTCTGTTCAGGACTCATTTTGATTTCTAACTGAACTTGTATTTCTCCTCAGGAGCTGCACTTCTATGTAGTGTGCAGGTCTCTGCCCTATCAAAGGGTATTTTATAAAGACAACCTTATTATTTATGTCAGCACAATGTACACAGAGTACTTTTTCTCATGGCTAGGTTAAGTGGTGCTTGTTGCCCCAAAGCAATTACACTGCTGAAGGCAGTAAAGAACAAAAGGTGTGAGCCTAAAGATGAGTGATTTATTTTTAGCGTATACACTAAAGATGTGTTCTGATGATGCTGCATCCATTTACAAGAGTGGGTCAAATTTATCAATTTGCTTCAGCTCAGAAACTTTTTCAGACAGATCTAGAAACTGTCTTCATAGCTAAATATTTAGGCCACTTGATCAGTGTTTACAGACTGTGTCTGCATTTGAGGACTTAGAAACCACATCTCATGTCTCTGAGGAGAGTTGTTTAAACAAAGATAATTCTGGGTCTGGGTGTTGTCAGTGTCTTCTAGACCTGTTCTGTACTACATTGTATCATCTTCACCAATGGTCCCTCTCTGACCTGGTGGGGAATGTGGGTAGGACAACACCTTAGTCTTCAATACAGGAACTTTCACTCAGTTACATCCAGTTGAAAAATACAAGGAGAATAAATGAACAAGAAAACTTCAACTTGACTTCAGATGAAGGTCTATGAAGGGCTGAGTGTCCTTCAGATAGTGATAGCCACCAAGTCCCTGAGTTGTGCCTGAGACTGAGGCAGTCCCTATCCCTCAGCCTACTGGGCTCACCCAGGGCACCTTGGCTATGAGGGATGCAAGGGGGGGCAGCCGCCAGTGATGCTTTTCTCCAGCACTCTCCAGACAACACATTAAACACAAACCTTCTCTTTCAAATCTCTCCCTCTAGACAAAATCCTTAAGAGGTTCAAACATGTGGTTTGATCTAAATTTCTCCTCTTCCCCTCCAACTGCCTTTGTCTAGTTTGGCTGACAAACTGAGAAAAGCACAAATATTTACTCAGCTTCCACTTTACACCTTGACATCCACTTCTGCCTGAGCAATGTTCACACAGCAGGATCCAATACCATCAGCACCAAGCTCTATCTTTTAGCACTAAGGCTGAAATGCTTTTGGTTTGCCTAGGTAAGACTTAGTCCTAAAGTGATCCTAAAGCAGCAATAGAAACCCTTTTATTATTTCTCCCTCATTGAAACCATCCCCAAAGTCTTTATAAACATCCCACTTTGTATGTGAAGTTGAGATATTAGTTTATCCATAAATTTATGATTTACATCTCCAGAAGAAATTGAAGTATGACAGCAGAAGGATGAAGAAGAGAACAATTTTGTCTATGTACCTACAGCTTTGCTGCTTGTTCTCCTTCACAAAGACCTCAGACATTTGAAGAGAACTATATGACGAATAAAGAACTGACATTTCCAACAAAACTCATCTCATATTTTTCAGGAGTTCAAAGAGTAGAAGAAAATAATATTGTGGAATTTAAGAGAAGAGAAAGGACAAGATTTTGATGTTTACGTGCTTAGGCATGTGAAAAATTGCAGAAAACCTCTGCAAACCATTAGCAAATTAATAGGAAAAATACAATCAAAAACCTCTGAAAAATCAACATCACATAGAGTAAATGGACCATACTCTGTACCAACTTGCAACTCAAAACCAAATTTGTTAAAGCAGGATTTTATGTTAATTCATAAAGATAAAACACAATGATAAATAACACAAATGTTATTTCAATTGATTCAAACACATTTTAAAAGGTTAGGTTCTATTAAAATATATAGCATATCTCTTTTGCATTGTCTTAATTTTTACAGTTATTTTAATTTTTTCTCTAGAACTTTTTAAGATTTTACTTTCCTACCTTCTCTAGGATTGAACAACTCCAATGAGATTAATGTAACATGGTGGGTCAGCTGAGCTGGAGATGAAAAGACTTACCTGTCCCAGAATTTTTTTGCAATTTTTAAACCTATCTCCTGTCACAAATTGGAGTAAAATGGTAAAATCCACCAAAACCTTATGACTGCATCCTTCTCCTCAAAAATATATTTTGGATTCAGTAATTTTCTTTCTTTTTTTTTTTTAATGTTTGGCTAGCTTAGATTTTATAATGAAAAGTTCTTTCTGATATATAAAAGCTTCAACCTTGAAAATCTCAAAGGAGAACATTTGCTGGTTTTTCACTTTTCTCAAATCTGTTTTCTAAACATGGCATTTTGTAAAGTACCTCTGATACTAACTTTCACCTGGTATGAGGCTTGGGAAAATAATAAGGAGTTTTTCAACTCATGGAATTTATGTTATTTCATGCCCAGATGAGGGCCTTCCTTTTTGATCCCTCACAGCTTACCTGCTAATATACAGAATTTCTTTGAGTGTTTTATTATTTCTCACCATGCATTTGCACAAGTGATTGATAACAAATTTGAACATCATCACACCAGAAGTGTGAACAAGGCACAACAAAAAGTTCCCTGAGGCCACATAATAAATTTGTTAAAACAGCATAATGAAAAATGAAATATAAGAAAATGTTATTAAAATAAATACAGTGAATATTAGCTTAACCCATTACACTGTGAGAGATCTGGGTCAATAAAGTACTTACCAACAACACAAGGCTCTCAGCAGGAAAAGCAACGTGACTCAAAAGGATTTGCCAGTCTGGAGGAAACACTAATACTTTATGATAATTCTTATAAACACTGGTAGTTGGTGAATATATTTTCTTGAGAGAAGCATATTCATGGACCTTGCCATCAAGACTGTTTCAGTACAGTATAAATCAGTAAATCTTGAGAAGGGTAAAGCATAAGAACGCAATGGGCATCTTACAGAGGCAGATATACATCTATCTTTCAAATCCTGTTCTGAGATTTCAGGAATTACACTCCCCCCAAAACAAAGTTTATGTGATATGACCATTACAGTTGAAGCTTGCAGCCCTGGACTGTAGCCATAGTTAACACTTAGATTTATTGGTTTCAAGGAAATTTTTGTATCACTTCATTCCAGTTATGAATGAAAACAAGTTATGATGCAGAAGAATAGATGCAAAACTCAGATGGTGTACAGCCATGTGAGTTGAGTATCTCAGAGCTGCCCATGGCTGGAAACTACTGTTCCCACCACAGGACATAAGATGGGGAAATTCCTCCTCCCTTCACACTAATGTCTGGGGTGGAGGCTTTCAGTTTGCCCATCAGAGAAGCTCAGAGGGCTCAAACTACCTATGTGGGCCTGGGCATAAGGAATTCTGCATGGGTGCAACCCCTTGCACCAATGCTGTTTCTAAATGTTTCAGTCACAAGTTAGAATTTAATGTTTGTAAGGCACTTTGGAGATGAAGATTACCAAGGATAACCCTGACAATTCTTTGAATACTTTGCTGGGATGTTTTAATGCAAACTCTCCAGCTAATATTAATGGGTAGAGGTTGATTGATTTTCAAAAGGGAGCAACCTTCACCCTAATTTTGCTTAAGTCAAGCATAAACATTCTCACTGTGTCAGTGATATCTCCTGCTTCCTCTCCAAAATGACAAATCTCAAGATGAAAGCTCAGTTTTCACAGCGCCTGACTTTCAGCCCTCTATTCTTGGTGGAAGGGCCATAGCCTTCCAGTCCTCCAGAGCCTAAGACAAGTGGATGTCTCAGAGGGGATACACAAAACACTGTGCTGTAAAGGGTTCTATCTAACTAAGCAACAGACAAATCCTTCTGAAAAGAGGAGCTTGGGCGTCTCTTTGAGAGTTCAATGCACAAATCCGGTTTTGAAGGTAGAAACTTCAGATCTATATGTGACAATGCAGTTGATATAACTAATTGGGCTTTCTAAAACTTACTCAAAAACTGGGCTAAACCTGAGGTGGAATCTCTTTGGGAGGCACTATGGTCAGGAAGGTGGTGTCTCCTGGATCAGGCTTGTCCCTTATGTCACTGGTGAACTGACCCCTCCAGTGGTCCTAGAGGCAAGAAACTTGACTGTGTTTGTGCTGTGTGCAGCAGCAAAAAGGAGCTCAATACTCATCCAGAATCTGGGAAACTACGATTTCATTTTGTTCGTGGAGAAGGTCTGATCCTGTGTCTTTGTAGGAGAATTCCCAACTGTACAAATTATTCTAGAACTGGAAACCATACACTCCTCACTCATGAAACCATGCACTTCTGTAACAGAATGACCACTAACATAAGTCTCATAATGTAGGTAGTTACCGGGGGAGAGTTCTTAAGACATCTGTCTTGCTAGTAACTTAACATTACAGGCCCTAGATTTCCCTGACTGGGCATTTCATTCAAAGAAACTAGATTTTATATCCTAGCTCATCTACCATCTGTTAATGCAACACCTTCCTGCAAAAATGTCTCTGACCAGAGTGTCAAAGCTGGGTCTTCTTCTTTCTCAGGGTATTTAGGAGGCAAACATCCCTCCCACTGCTGAAGACTGCAATTACTGCTTTTGCATTTTGTGCGGAGCTTGATCCACTAGAAAATCCTGAGAGAGTTTTAAGCTGTTATCAGAGGGAGGGTAAAAAGCAGAATGATGATTTCTTTCTGAATCTCAATCAGGTTTGCTCAAAAGGTAGAAACCAAGTAGCTCAGCATTGCTTAACTGTGCCATTGTTAAGCATGGACTGAAGAAATGTCAAGAAGCTATGAGTGAAAATGCTGTTTTATTGCACGGCATAGGTGAAGGTCTGAAGAGTAGCAACGAAACTACATTTTCAAATCATGTTTATGTTCCTGCCGTTTGTTGTAGTCTTCCAAATGACAATTTACTCTTTCTGTGACTGATATACTTTCCCTTGAATCTGGGGTTTTGTATGCAATTCAGAAATGGGAGAAGGGCTGCAACCTCCTGTTAGCACTACTTGATGGAGCTCAGAATAGTGTGCTGTGGGATATATTATGCAGTCTTCCCATTCAGAGGATAGATACCTCTTGCCCTGTCTACAAACAGTTTAATCTCTCAAAGATGTTACATTTACTGTACTTCAGAAACATTCTTGATACTGGAAAAAAAAATAAATTATGCTGAGGAATAAGAGTGTTTTCTCAAAGAGAGCCAATAAAGACCAAGCCATAGCAAGGATATTTTCAACATATAAGGATATGTTTTAGACATCCTTTCATACTAGTAAGTATTATCATAAGTAGTTGAAATATTTGCTTAGATGTACATGTTTGTGAACTTTTAATAACAGCATCATAAGAAAAGACTTCTCAGTTGCTGACTTCAGGGTTCATAATTTAGAACAGACGATAGCAGAAGACTTTATGCATCATTGAGTGCAATACCCTTTAACAGTGCCAGCATATAATCTCAATCTCAACTGTTTAATGACTGTAATATTTTATTTTGTTAATCAACTAGTAATTAAGATTCAGAGTTATTTCTCTTATTGATCCTTAGCTGGCTAAAATCATGATATCATTCAAATGCATATTCCTCCAAGAGGTTTATAAAGAAACAAATTGCCTAAAAGGTTGCTAATAACTCATATACTGTTGAATTGCAAAGAGAAAAAATCATAATTAACTAAAAAAGCTCCTTGAGTCTTCCCAATCACATTTGCAGGAGACATGTAAGAGCTTCTTTTCTGGCTAACTTAAGCTCTCTAATGTATATTCTGAAACTTGTGTTATCATATGTAGTTTGGGGAAGTAAAGAAGCAAATGGTAGTGAATTCAGGACAATCAATCTGAGAAAACTTTTGTCATTTAGGTTGTATTTTACTGTAAGTTTCAGATTTCAATTATGCAATAATCAAATAGAAATAAAAAAATGTCATGTTTTTTCCTAAGAAATATAAAAGAAAAATAATTGCTTAAATTTACAACATAACTCCAAAGAACACTGTAGGAAAAATATTCTTAACAAGGTAAAGTGACCTTAAACAATATATAGTATCTATATCCACTGTGCTCAAACTAGGTCCCATATTTAAGTGCATTTTTCATTCATTTGTTCAGTGATGACTCACCTGAGCAATGATTTCATTATCTCGAGCACAGTGTCAACAGAAGAATAGTGATGAATGCAATTATACTAAAGAAATAGGGATGTGTTCTACTCAGGCTAGGAAAAGACCTTCTGCTAAAGTTAAGCCACTGGGTCCCCTGTGCCATACGTTTCTGGTAAAATAGAACAGGAACTGGGAGATGATCTCACCACTTATTCAATGGCAGTATAATCTGGACTGGAAAATCCCAATCTGAGAACTACCACGTTGTACACAGGACCACATTATCTGGCAATCTCAGTTGACAATGGGCAGTTGGTTGTCATAAACTGCTTGTCTAGTGTTTGCAGTAGTTCTGAGGATGGTTCAACAATTATTAGTTTCTATAGTTTCTCCACATCATGTGGAAACCCAAAGTGTGGGGTGAGTTTGCCCTGAGACACTTTTATTTATACACCGAAGTTGCATTGCTAAAGCTACAAGTGTTTACATTTCCAATAGCCAAGAAAAAGTAAGTTTAAAGAAGCAATCATTTATTTCTATTACTGACAGATCATATAAGGATATTAAATAACAGAGACCAATAACCAAACTGAGTGTGCCTTGCAAATTAGAACAGCAGAAAGGAAGTAGAAGCAAAGAATATCTTTAAAAAAAACAAGAGGGGAAGAGAAACTGTACACAGAAGAGCTTTCCTATTAAAATGAACTTTGTACAGACTGTCCAAATCAGTGTGAACGAGTGATCTAGTCTAGTCAATACAGTCCTGAATTAAAGACCCCTTGGAATTTCCTTCAGGACCTTAAAAGCAACACATGGAACTAGTAGTTTCTTTGTATTTGTGTTGTTTTCTGGGACTTAAGATTTATCCATGTATTTTCCATCCTTTAAATCATATTAGAAAAACAAGATGACTTTCTGCAGCCCTGTGCTGGAGCAGGTGACCTGATAAAGAGGACATACCCACTACCACGTAAGTTAAGTGAAAGGAGCTTGCCTTTCCTTCCTTCCTTCCTTCCTTCCTTCCTTCCTTCCTTCCTTCCTTCCTTCCTTCCTTCCTTCCTTCCTTCCTTCCTTCCTTCCTTCCTTCCTTCCTTCCTTCCTTCCTTCCTTCCTTCCTTCCTTCCTTCCTTCCTTCCTTCCTTCCTTCCATTAAGAGACTACCCATAGTTAACCTGTGAAAATAAACAAGGGCATATAAAAAGGTACATGGTCCAGTCAGTTGGCCATATAGTAGCTGACCCATGACAGCTATGCAAGGACCAATAAATAAATCACAGCCCTTTAAGCAGCACCAGAAACAGTAAGGGAATTGCTCAGCCTAATCAGTGTGTTGGTACTGCCTCAGCTACCCACATCTCCAGTTCTGTTTAATGTCTTTATCAACGACCTGGATGAAGGCATTGAGTCCTCCCTTAGCAAGTTTGCAGATGACACCAAGCTGGGTGGAAGTGTGGATCTGCTGGAGGGTCGGGAGGCTCTGCAAAGGGACACGAACAGGCTGGACTGCTGGGCTGAGACCAACGGCATGAGGTTTAACAAGGCCAAGTGCCGGGTCCTGCACTTGGGGCACAACAACCCTAAGCAGAGGGACAAACTAGGAGAAACCTGGCTGGAAAGTTGCCAGGAGGAGAAGGACCTGGGTCTGTTGGTTGACAGCCGACTGAACATGAGCCAGCAGTGTGCCCAGGTGGCCAAGAAGGCCAATGGCATCTTGGCTTGTATCAGGAACGGCGTGACCAGCAGGTCCAGGGAGGTTATTCTCCCCCTGTACTCGGCACTGGTGAGACCGCACCTCGAGTACTGTGTTCAGTTCTGGGCCCCTCACCACAAGAAGGATGTTGAGGCTCTGGAGCGAGTCCAGAGAAGAGCAACGAAGCTGGTGAAGGGGCTGGAGAACAAATCTTATGAGGAGCGACTGGGAGAGCTGGGGGTGCTTAGCCTGGAGAAGAGGAGGCTGAGGGGAGACCTCATTGCTCTCTACAACTACCTGAAGGGAGGTTGTAGAGAGGAGGGTGCTGGCCTCTTCTCCCAAGTGACAGGGGACAGGACGAGAGGGAATGGCCTCAAGCTCCGCCAGGGGAGATTTAGGCTTGAGATTAGGAAAAAATTCTTCACGGAGAGGGTAGTTAGGCATTGGAACAGTCTGCCCAGGGAGGTGGTTGAGTCACCGTCCCTGGAGGTGTTTAAGGTGAGGGTGGATGAGGTACTTAGGGGCATGATTTAGGGATTGGTGGGAATGGTTGGACTGGACGATCCAGTGGGTCTCTTCCAACCTGGTTATTCTGTGATTCTGTGATGTCTCAGCTCAGAAAGTGTCCACTTTCCATGGCTGCTGGAGTCTGCCTGATGAAGATGCAAGATGTGTGTGCAGCAAAAGAGACAGGACAGGAAAGGCAGCAGAAGAGGCTGAAAGGGGCAGGATATCCCTAGGAGAGAAGAGATTTAGGATATGAAGGAGCTCATTGCTGTGAGATAACATACACTAGCATGAGCTGAGCAGGAGCTTGGCAGCAAGTGAGGTTAGGAGTTGAGGGCTCTTGTGCAGATCATAGAATCACAGAATCACCAAGTTGGAAAAGACCCACAGGATCATCGAGTCCAATCATTCCTATCAATCACTAAACCATGACCCTCAGCACCTTGTCCACCTGTCTCTTAAGCACCTCCAGGGAAGATGACTCAACCACCTACCTGGGCAGCCTGTTCCAGTGCCCAATGACCATTTCCGTGAAAATTTTTTTCCCAGTATCCAGTCTGAACCTCCCCTGGCGCAGCTTGAGGCCATTGCCCCTTGTCCCATCCCCTGTCTCTTGGGAGAAGAGGGTAATTTATTTCTTCCCTGAAGCAATAGCATCATATTGGACATTAGTCCCAGTAATATAGTGATCATGAAAATTAAAAATTTTTAGATGATCTTGCACAAGAAATTGACTTCTTAAAGCTACTCATAACATATCATCAAGAAAACTTGTAACAAGAGGAAATCCCTTGACAGCACGGGATTTTTAAAGCATGGATTTTTCACATAAGTTTTTTTTCTGTCAGTGTTACTACTTGTGACAAACAAGTAGGAAGAGTGGAAAGAGGAGGAGTATCATTACCAAGAAATGCACAGAGAGTACTGTCAGTGGGATGCTTTTGCACAGAGCCCCAGTAGCTATTAAATATTTCCAGTAAATTTCCTCTTTAGAAGATTACTCTTCTTCTGAGAGGTTTAGGACTAAAAGGAATTATTTGAAGGCAGATATAAAATAAAATACTACCTATGGCAAGAGGTACAAGTCCTTATAAAGTTATGCCAAACACAAACCCTTTATTATTTTGCATGGTTTTGTACATTGTTTATTTAATTGACCAAGCAACAGTCAAAAGATTTCACAGAATAAAGCAGGAAAATAGAATAACATGGAATTGGAAATGGAACAAAATGATAAAAATATATCTTTGCATAATGTAAATATTTTATATTGTTGGTAGCTACCTGGGATTTATGCATATAAACTCAATGGTAATTCACTGTTCATCTTAATTCAGATTTATATCACTCAAGACGTTTTTCTGAAGTCAAGAATCACCTATTGGCCTAATAGCAAAAGCATATTGAGCTTGATGAATGGACTGTTAAGACATGGTCATTACAGACTTTAGAATACCATCTACATTAGCCATACTATGGCTACATAATGATTTTACATCAGGTATTGCACACACTTTTGTGTCGGAAGTCAGAAGCCTCACTGATTAGTATAAAAATGGTTATTTACATCAAGAATTCCCCTCATTAAAAACAAGTACATCTTTTTTCTCCCCTCATTTTTCAGTTAACTCTCTTGGTAGGCTGCCATAGAGCCACAGACAGCAGACTACAAACCTTATCTCTGAATATCATTAGTGTTAGACTGACAGGGTTTTTTCTCAGACACCTAAGCACTACAGAGCTATTCCAATCTTGCCATCATCACTTTCAAGCAGTTGATACTAGTTTTGTTTCTGCTCAAGAACTTCATGGCCAATGAAGTAATTAAAATATCAAGCACATATCATTCCTTTATATACAAAACTGCCCAAAGGTTTAGAGTGGCAAAATGACTGATGAAAGAAGACATGAGCCATAAGCTCCACACCAAAGCAAGAAAGTGCTTCTATTTAAAGAGCATCACTACAGCTGTGTTTCTGCTGATGGCACACGCTATTGCATAAGTGAAGAGCCTCATAAGAAAATGCCAAGCACTTGAAGAAAGGGAATGCTGAGGTAGCACAAACCAACTGAGAAACAATGGGAAAATACCTCAGAGGAACAAAGCAGTGTTCCTCTAAGAAGACTACACAGCCTATAGCCCAGCTGAAGTGCCTCTAGAGGCAAAGAACAAGAGGAGCTGGAAGCCACCGTCCTGCTGGATAGCTATGACCTGGTTGCCACTACTGAAACTTGGTGGGATGAATACCGTGACTGGAGTGCAGTTATTGATGGCTACAGGCTGTTCAGAAGAGACAGGTAAGGAAGGAAGGGCAGAGGAATTTCCCTCTACATCAAGAAACAGATAGAGTGTGAAGAGCTGTCTCTGAACAATAGCCATGAGCAGCTTGAAATTCTACAGCTAAAAGTCAGTGACCAAAGGAACAATGGAAGTGTAGTGTTTGCAGTTTGCTACAGGCTGCCTGAGCAAGAGGAGGTGACTGAAGAAGCTTTCCTACTCCAGCTACATGAGGCATTGTGCTTGCAGGCTCTCATTCTGCCGGGGGACTGCAACCACCCAGACATCTGCTGGAAGAGTAGCACAGTGAGGTGTAGGCAAACCAGGAGACTCCTGGAATGCATTGAAGACAAGGTTTTAAGCCAGGTAATAGACAGTCATATCAGGGGACATGTAATACTTGATCTGGTGATCAGCAATACGAGCGAGCTATTCAGGAAAATCAAGGTTGGAGATTGCCTGGGATGTGGCAGTCATGCACTGGTGGAGTTCATGGTCCTGAGGGATATGGGTCAAGCTTAGAGTAGAGTCAGAACCGTGAATTTCAGGAAAGTAAAATTCCATCTCTTCAAAGTGTTAGTCTATAGGACCCCTTGGGAAACTGCCCTCAGGGACAAGGGAGCAGAGCAGAGCTGGCAGATCTTTAAGGATGCTTTCCATAGAGTACAAAAGCTCTCCATCCCCAGGTGAAATAAGCCTGGCAAAAAATGTAAGAGACTGGCATGGCTGAGTTGTGACCTGTTGCTCAAACTAAAGGGCAAGAAAGAAATGCACAGACAGTGGAAGCAGGGTCTGGTATCCTGGAAAGAATACAGGGACAGTGCTTGATTGTCTAGGCATAGGGTCAGGAAGTCCAAGGCTTGGCTGGATCTGAATTTGGTGAGGGATGCAAAGAAAACAAGAAGGACTCCTACAGTATGTAAATCAGAAAAGAAAGGTCGAAGAGAGTGTACCTGCCTGACTGCCAAGATGGCAACAACAGATGAGGAGAAGGGTGAAGTTCTCAACAAAATTTTTGCCCCAATCTTCATGAGCAACTTCTCTTCCCACACCTCTCAAGCAGATGGGCTGCAAGATGTGGACTGGGAGAGCAAAATTCCTCCCACTGTAAGACAAGATCAGGTTTGTGACCACCTGAGGAACCTGGATGTGGAACCTGGTCCATGGGACCAGATGAGATGCATCTGAGAATTTTGAGGGAATTGGCTGATGTAGTTGCCAAGCCACTTTTCATGATATTTGAAAAGTCAGGTGAAGTCCCCGGTGACTAGAAAAATAGTAACATTGCACCTATTTTTTAAAAAGGTAGAAAGGAAGACCCTGGGAACTACCAACCTGTCAGCCTCACCTCTGTGCCTGGGAAGATCATGGTACAGATCCTCCTGGAAGCTATGCTAAGGCACAGGGAGGACAGGGGGTGATTTGAGAGAACCAGCATGGTTTCACCAAGGATGAATCCTGCCTCACTAACCTAGTGACCTTCTATGAAGAAGTGAGTACATCAGTGGACAAGGGAAGACCTGTAATTGTCATCTATCTGGACAGTAGTTAAGCCTTTGACATGGTCCCCCACAACTTCCGTATCTCTAAATTGGAGAGATATGGATTTGATGGGTGAATGATTTACTGGATGAGAAAGTAGCTGTATGGTCACACTCTGAGGTTAGTAAATAAATGGCTCAATGTCCAGATGGATATCAGTGGCAAGTGCTATCCCTCAGGGTTCTGTATTGGCACCAGTGCTGGTTAATATCTTCATCAATGACATAGACGATGGGATTGAGTGGATCAGCAAGTTTGTGGATAACACCAAGCTGAGGGTTGAGGTTGACATACCTGAGGAATGGGATGACATCCAAAGGGACAAGCTGGAGAAGTGGGTTTGTGAAAACCCCATGAGATTTAACAAGCCCAAGTGCAAATTAGTTGGTTGGGGCAACCATCAATATCAATACAGGCTTGGAGATGAAGAGATTGGGATCAGCACTGCAGAGAAAGAACTGGGGGTCCTGGTGGATGAGAAGCTGGACATGAGCCAGCAACGTGTGACTGCAGCCTGGAAGGCCAACTGTGTCTTGGGCTGCATCAAAAGAAGTGTGGCCAGCAGACTGAGGGAGTTGATCCTACTCCTCTAATCTGGTCTGGGGAGACCACTCCTGGAATACTGTATCCAGCTCTGGAGCCCTCAGCAGAGGAGTGACATGGACCAGTTGGAGTAGGTCCACGAGAGGGTCACAAAAATTATCAAAGACCTGGAAGTTGTCCCTGCTCACTGCACGGGGGTTGGACAAGATGATCTACAGGTCCATTCAAACTCAAAATATTCTGATTCCATGGTTCTACAGAGTGGCACAAATGGAGACCATGTGACCACATAACAAACCCCAGTGCCAGGCTTTTCCTTTGGAAGTTTTGCACTGCAATGCTAATGAAACTTGATTGTTTTCTTTGGAAAATCAGATGATGTGAAAGCCTGGGGTAGATCTGTATCTGTACTACATTAGATTTTTTTAGGTTAGATAAAATTAATAAAAACCATAAAATATATGGTTTTCCTAAAGGAATTCCTACTGGGTTTATGTTTCAATGGACTAGTCTGAACAAGCAGTTAATAACTGGCTTATCTGCAAAAATAATTTAAAATTACCAAAGGCCTTTACTTCTGCCAGTTCCCATTTTGCTCTTACTAATTATTGGTTTGGGTACTACCTCAAATGAGGTAAAAATTGCTTTGGGAACAACAGAAAATGGAATCATGGAACTTAGGTAAAAGGATGGGGAATTCAACTGGAAAGGCTCAGGAAAGACTGAAAGAACTTGAACAAAGGTAAAATTGCAAGATTGGAGAAAGGACCTGCAGTAAATGGAAGGATCCTGGGCACGTGGTTGAGGACAGGTATGCCCAGGCTGGGGGAAACCCTGAAACTGAAGAGGCTGAGCCATAAGGACAGAGGGAGAGGCACATGCTCTCCCATCTGTGCACTTGCAACAAGGACTCATGTCTGAAGGAGATGTCCACGTATAGGATGTCAGCCTTGCTCCGTTCACTTGCCTTCTCAACTTGGTGCCAAGACCATGGCAGCTGTGAGCAGCAGATGTGTTTGTTGTATTAATTTGGCAGGCTGAACACAGAAAAGAGTCTGGGAACAGATGCTGCCTCCAGAAGGGGAAGCTTTAATGACAGCTGTTTGTGTAAACACCATGCAGCCTTCCTCAGAGCCCTGTGATGGAAAAGAGCTGCAATTTATCCTTCTCTTCCCAGCACAAATGTGTCTGGCCTATCAAGTCCAGACTGGCTCTGTTTTAATTTTCTTTGTTGCTGTTTAATTAAACTCCTTGGTACTTAAGAGAATAGTAAAAAAATATTATTTTGATCAACATAACCATAAACCAAAACAAACCTAAATAACTTGACAGACTGAGAGAGTTGGGCTTGTTCAGCCTGGAAAAGAGAAGGCTCAGAGGAGCCTTTCAGTACCTGAAAGGGCTACAAGAAAGCTATAGAGGGGCTATTCAGAAAGGCTTGTGGTGATAGGACGAGGGGAAATGGGTATAAACTGGAGAGGGGCAAATCTGGGGTTGGAACTAGATGATATTTAAGGTCCCTTCCAATCATAACTATTCTATGATTCTATGATTCTATGATTCTATGATTCTATGATTCTATGAACTTTAGAAGCAAAGCTGTATAAACTAGCACATTAACCCACTGTAGAAGCTTTTGTCTAGACTACTTCTGCCATTGCATAAGTAGATTCAGATCACCAAAGAAACCAATTTCAAAATCTTGTTCTGTATGTTCTTGTATGATGTTTACTTCTGAAATAAATTTACAAGCTGCCCTGTCAACTCTACAACAGGTATAAAAACTTCTCACTCAGTCAGTGGGAATCAGTGTCAGGGATGGTAAGTTCTGCAGCTGAGCACTAGATCAAGGCAAATTGATGCTCTGTGGAGCAAGGGAAGCCCAGGAGGGAGCTAGGGGCACTCTGCCACCCAGATACTGGTGGTGCTCACTTTCCAAGAGCTAAACGTTTCAAGAGTCAGACAGCCAAGAGGAGAAGCTGAACAGCAATGGAGTTTTGTCTTCCTAAGGAACCATTATATGTGATGGAACCTTGCTTTCCTGGAGACGACTGAACACCTACCTGTCAACAGGAAGTAGTAAATGAATTCCTTGTTTTGCTTAGGTTGCACATGCAGCTTTTGCTTTACCTACTAAACTCTCTTTTTCTCAGCCCTTGAGTTTTCTCACTTTTGCCCTCCTGATTCTCTCCCTCGTGCCACCAGAAGAAGAGTGAGCAAGCGGCTGTGTGGTGCTTAGTTGCCAGCCGGATTTAAATCATGACAACTCTCTAGAGTCCTTTATACTCAGTAAGAAGGTACTTTAATAATACTCCTCATGTGAGGCTGCTCAAAGCACACACAGAGGTTTCTTTGTCAGACCAGACAGGATCCTCCTCACTTGACTTTGACTATTTAGAAGTGCCTTATTACCATTTCTCCATCTTAGATGGGCTGCCTCTGTTTCGGAGGGACACTGTGAAGATGTTCAATCCCATCCAAAAAGATCTCAGGAGCTGTTTTTTCTTTCTATTCATTACAGAGGTAAATTACACAATTCTCATTAGGATGGACACATTTAGGCAAGATTAAGAATAAATAAATTCCAGTTAGATTTAAAAAAACACCCTTCCCCATAAGAGTGGTTGTACATTGGAAAAGATGTCCAGAAAGGCTCTGCAGTCTCCAACCTTGGCGATATCCAGAAATAGTTGAACAAAGCCCTGAGTAATTTAATGTAACTTTGGAGTTAACATTGTTTTGGGCAGAGTGGCTCCAGATGTCCCTTCCAGACTAAATTATACTTTGATCACATGAGTCTCTTCTGCAGAATAGTTAAATTATTTATCGACCCACAGCTCCACATGCTTTCATGGTTTTCCCTCCCTGGGCCATGTTTTGTCTTCCTTACACACAGCAAACTCTGAGAGAGCTCAGAGAGGTCTGGATATGGAAGGGGACATGCCAAGGTTCAGCTCCCCTCCCCATCACACGCATTTATTTATCCATACATTTTCACCATGTTATTAGTTAGTGAGAAAATAATTGCTGTTATTGTCAGTGTAAGTAGCATATTTTGGTTTAAACGTTCATGTAACTGTGTTCATTTAAAGTACAAAATTTGCTCTACTTATAATTCTAATGGTGTGGTTTTCTCTGCTTATTCATTTTTATATTACACTGCCAAATCAAAGATGGGGGGCAATGCAAATTTGAGAAATTTTGTTGTATGAGTTCAAAAAGGGACGTAAAACAGTAGAAACTGCCAGTGATATCAACCAAGCATTTGGTCAGGGGACCATCAATGATGTAAAGCTTATCACAGGTACCAAAAAGTTCATAATGGAAACAGGAGCTTTGAAAATAAAGAGGTTCACGGATGTCTTGCACTAGGCAGCCAATTGAGGACCAGTATCGAAGTGGACCCACACAAAATAACTAAACTTCAACCATTCAATAGCTGTTTGACATTTGCACTAAATATAAGAAAATCAAAAAAGGATGACAAATTAGCCCCATCGGCTGAACAAAAATGAAAAAAAAAATTGTTGGTACAAAGTCTTCTCTGTGCTTCTTTTGCAGAGCAAAAATGATCCATTTTTTTATCATATTGTGACATGTGACAAAAAAATGAATTCTATATGACAACTCACAGCATTTCTCACAGTGGCTGGACCAAGGGAAAGCACCAAAATATTTCCCCAAAATGAAGCTGCATCATTGAAGATTATGATCCTTACTTAGTGATGGGGTAGTGGAATAATCCACTATAACTTCTTGAATCCTGGAGAAACCATCACAGCAGAGAAGTATT
The DNA here is from genome assembly GCA_033459285.1 of Clamator glandarius. Taxonomy (NCBI): domain Eukaryota; kingdom Metazoa; phylum Chordata; class Aves; order Cuculiformes; family Cuculidae; genus Clamator; species Clamator glandarius. The sequence continues at coordinate 93,780 of JAUNZM010000263.1, forward strand.
GCAGAAGATGCACAAATTGGGCTACAAAATTCTACTGCACACAGCTTACTCATGAGACACCTGAAGCACCAATTATTACATTTTCAAAAATCTCGACAATTTCCTGCAAGAGAAAGTTTTCAACAACCAAGTAGCCACTCAAAACACCTTCAAAGAATTCATCAGTTCCAGGACTCCAGAATTTTATGCTATTGGAATAGACAGACTTGTTTCTTCTTGGGGAAAGATGCATAGATTCTAACGGTACTTATTTTGATGAATAAATTTTATTCTAAATTGAGACGTAATGCTTTGAAGTCAATGCTTAAAAATAGTAATTCTTTTTGACCCAACCTAATATATGAGTATTTGGATCAAAATACAGATAGTTTATTGAATATTTTCAGCTACAGACAGCATCATCTCTGTGTAAACAACAGCTATTGGGGATACATTTCTGGAGGGTTTCTTGGCAAATGAAAAGGTATTAGCTGAATGTTTACTGTGCAAAACAGATATAGCATTCATAAACCAGTAATCAAATGATACTTCTATGAACACACTAGTTTAAAAAACCCCCACAGTTATTTTCAAACATATTTACTTGCTCTATTTGACAGAGAAATAGGAATAAGAGATCAGTGGATGCCTTTCCACCTGAGCTTTTTTGAACCAGATGTGATACTTAGAAACAACTTAAGAAAACTTATTTCTCTCTGTATAGGCAGTCCTACATGATTTTTACAAGAAAAAGCATAAAATAAATGTTGAAGAATGAGTCATTGGCTGGAGAATGCACCTTTTGTATGTCTAATATTTCATGTTAGACAGGTTTAATTAGCTTTAGTTAAGTTTCTATTATGCAAAGTTTTAATCTGCTTATTTAAGGATCCTGTGTTTAAATTACCAATAAATGCTGCTCAGCAAAGACCAGACTAAGGAAATCATATTTCCAGAGTCTGATGTGCCGTGACCTCAAAATGATTCTGTCCCACAGAGGATTTGTTGCCTGCAGGACTACTGAAAGTGTTTTTATGGGTGTTAGTTCAAGTTGATTCAATAGAAGTGGCTATTAAAAGCAATGTCAATTCCCAAACCAGCTGCTAAAAACTATTGTGTCAAGCTCAATTCTTAATCTCTCTGCCTGGAGCCATGTCCCAAGCTTTCCTTAGGAGCAGCCCTTTTGTCTCCTCTCATGCTCCCATTACCAGGACTCTTCTGTGGTCTTGCTCCTCAGCTCAGTATCGATAATTTACATCTTTTATAACAGACTAAACTAGGCCTCTAGGTACAAATACTCTTAAACTTTAAAAGTTTTATAAGGATTATTATGGTAGCTCCTCCAGATCAATCAGTATGTGCAAATGACACCCTTATTGAACATTTCTAAGCACAGCAACTCAAATCCAAAGTAAGTTTAAATCAGATAATAGATCTTCAATTTAATGTTATTAAACTTTAGATTATTACATACGGGGTGTAGGAGCACAGAAATATTTCACTGTGCTTATGGACAAATGTAAAAATTCTAATAACTGATTCTGAGCTTGCAAGATGATTTGAATAAGTTTTCAATCTTAGAAGAATTAAACTCCGTGTGACATATTAATTATGCTGGGCAGAATTCCTATAAGCATAAAAATTAATATCAATATACTTGGATTTGATCTGCTGTAATTCAATATTATCTCAAATATAAACAATATTACTAGGTAATATACTTGTGATGCTCAGCTATTGAAACTGGCATAGCAGTTTTAATCAAATCTGGTACCAAATAATATAATAGAAAAGAAACAGCCTGATTAATTGAAATTACTTCACATCACTCCTGCACAAATTACTTCTAGCACAACAGACTGAGATTCAGCTTACATCATCCTTTCTACTATCCTTTTTTTTTCCAGCACTCCTTTTCCTGTCCTGTGGAGAGAAGAGTATCCCCCAGATAAAGATAACACAAGCATCCTTCTTACATGATGGGACTGCAGTACATTTCTGGGCTTTCTGCATATTCTAACACAAAATTGGATAAATGTTCATCAGGTGATACACAACATTTTGCTCATGACAGATATGGCTTCTATGTATGAAATTGCAAAGAAGACTAGACCAGCTTTGAGTGTCACTGTAAATATCCATGTGGTGCCACCTCAGCAAAATTTTGAAGATCACCAATCATTACACTGTAGTACGTCATATTATAGTAGAGAAATAATATCTTTACTGCCCAGAGTACAGCTATGCTACCAGCTGCTTAAAGAAGAGTGTGGTCTCCACGCTATTGCATGGATGTGGTTTCTCAGAAAAAGCAGGGAAACATTAACCCTTTTTGAATTATGCTTGGCCTTTTTCTGAAGATACATCTACCCAAAGTTCTGAGAAAGTCTGAATATCGAGAAAATCTATAGAATATAAAAAAAAAAGTCAAAAATAAGTAATGAAGTTATGAGCAGTGTCTGAAGTTGTAAATAACCCCAAATCAAATGTATTTTCCTGTTTGACAACCCCTATGCTAAGAAAATCAATAGAAAAGCATGTGGTCACATCAGAAGGCCTGCCACTTGTAGTAACTCTAGTTCCTAAATCTCACTTTGGAAACACTCAAGGTTTTACTTAGCTTCAGCCAAACAGTGAAAGTGACCACATACCACAGCAATCAAAATGAATAGCATCAGGCTCTGTAAATTCATACAGAAGTATGCTGGATTCTTTTGAGAAATTATTTGCTCTTTAAAAATGTAGACTTTAGCAGGTTAAAATATATGCATGTTTATGTGGAATGTTCTGAATAGCTTTGATTTTACAACATGAAAAAAAACAGTGTGATCAAAAAAAAATTATTCATTTTTCTCAACTTTCAAAATTTATTTTCCAGTTATAGTTTTTTTTAAAAAAGGCTATGCTTAGAAACATATATTTCCACAGTAAATAAACTGGTTTATTTTAGGTCAAGCCAAGCCAAACAAAAAAATTTGTTGTTCTTTCAGTGAAACTTAAAAATATTTTAGATATTCACTTTGCTCTAAACTAGAGACAAATATTTTCAAGCATAAACAAACTGGAAAGCACTGAAATGAAGGCAAACAGGTGTTTTTTGTGAGAAGCAAATCAGCCCTGGGCAAATCAGCAAGGGGATCATGAATAAGATAGAGAGGGAATGTATGGTATCAAAATTTCTTCCAGACAATCCCTGCCTGTGAAATTCCCACAGAGGGAAAGTTGTTATTGAAATCTCTTTTTCTTATCAGAGCCTTAAAACACCACCTGCATTCTCTGAAGGTGGGATGGATCCCAGCTGGATCTCAAAGCTACTATTTACAGTGACTTGCACTACCCGTGGCAAATCAGACACCATGTGGCTTTGATTTTTTTTTTTAAATAAAGCAAGGTCTTTTTTTTCTACATGAAAAGCAAGCTCTTCTCAGATCATCAGACCTACAGCTTTAGGTTTGCTTTTTAATTCCCACTTCCCCATCAGGTTAGCACTTACCTTATTTATGTTTGATTTTCAGAGTTGGAGTGGCCAGAGAGACAATTTGGGGCAGGAGGTGAAGCTATGTTAGTACTATTACTTCCCACAACTATTCTCATCCCTGCAGATGGAACAGTGTAGTTGGTCTTGCAATTCATCAATCAATTTCTCTTCTGTTTTCTCATGCTCTGGATCAACACATTCTTCGTTCAAAAGCAATGATAAAGTTTCAGTGGACGTTTTCACCAGGATGGTCAGAATCTTGCTCTAGTAATCCACTCAAATGAACTTCAGACTGGCAATGATTTCACCAGTTAGATAATACTGCAGATAAAATCCTCAGGATTTCAGTTCTACTGCCATACTGGCCCCAAACATTTGTATTGAAAGCACATCTTCCGAAAAACAGCTTCATTTTAACATCTATCATTCCTTTTGAAAAGGCAAGACAAAGTAAAATTTGTTTTTCTAAAAGGCAAAAAAGCAGAGTCTCAGACAGGTTTCTATGGGTTGAAGTTTATAAATGCAAAGCTGGTCTCTGAGAAATCGACATTTTGCCCCAAAGCATCATTGCGTTGGTGGAAAATCAGCAGGTAAAAACTGAAGGGGAAAAAACATTAGGGACAATAAAAACATTTTTTCTCATTTTGAAAAAATAAGTTTACTTCTATATTCATATTCAATTTTCTACTGTATTTTACTATAACTGGTGATATTTACATGTCACTCGGAAAAAGAAGGTTGAAGAAAGAGTACCCCACTGATGGATGAAAATGGTGACCACGTATCAGCAGACAAGGAGAAGGCTGATGTACTCAGAAAATTTTTTGCCTCAGTCTTCATTGACAATCACTCTCCTCACCCCTCCTGAGTGAGTAGTGGTCAATGGCTCAATGCCCAGATGGAGATCCATGACAAGTGGTGTCTCACAGGGATGTTGCTGTTTCATATGCTTCGTATGAATGCTGTATGCTGTTTCATATCTTCATCAATGATTGTGATTTGTTATTGTACAACTTTTTGGTAGTAAGTATAAGTAAACCACAACTATATATTTCCTTATGCCTCCCCTTGCTGTCCTTTGGCAGTGGATCTTCGTTCTTTGAGTTACCCCACTTATGCTGGTATCAATTTGCCCAAGAACAAAATGGTTCAACCCAAACACTTTATGACTGTTGGAAAGAAACTGCCTTCCCAAGCTGCAGGCTGCGCCAGACACTGCTGGCAGCCTCATGCAAAGCAATTTCTTCCTCCTAGGTCTACAGAGAATACACAGGACTGGGAGCACTCCCAATGCCAGCAGTGCAGCAGGTGAAGGATAGAGGTGCACTGTCCCCTTTCTTCTCCCACTCCCCACTCCTAAAATCCCATGCTCTAAAAATGCAAATTGAAGAGAAGAGTGTGTAACTACACTGTTAAAGATCACATTGCGATGTGTACAAACATATTTGAGGATGCTATGGTAAAAAGTAACAACAATTCAGGCCAGTGGAGAGCACTTGCCTTACACAGTGAAAGCTTGGAAAGCATTTCCGATCAGGGATCACTTTACAGTGGTCATTTCATAACTTCAGTTTCCAAGACCAGTTCCAGCACGTGCATAACATTATTTCTTCCTGTCTTCTTAAGTATCTCTTAAATATAAGAACTGAACGCCCCTGGTTCTTGCATTATGGAGATGTGTAATTAAGCATACTTGGGTGTTCCCTGTACATTTTGCTATTCAATAGAACTTTTCAAGGCCTAAGGCTGGGAAAAAAAGGCCCACTCTCATGTTCTGTATGTGTTTTCCAAACTTTTATCCGTGTTCAAGCCTCAACACTGCACTCCAGCTGGCAGAGAGGGAGAGATTAGCCCTAGGATTAGCACTTTAATTATCCTGCTGTTCTGTAGCCCTCCAGTGAGTTGCAGTAGTTTCAATAGCGAAAGAATTCTGGAAATATCTGACAGTTCTGTTGCATAAGGCTGTCATATTTTATAATTGTATATAAAAAATTATATAGATTATATAGGCGCCTAAACCAGACAGCTGTTGGCTCACTCCTCCCCCAGGAGGAAGGAGTGAATCAGGAAAAAAAAAAAGGTAAAACTCATGGATTGAGATAAAGACAGTTTAATAAGACAGAAGAGGGAGGTAGAATAATAGTAGCAATAATGCTAAAAGAAGATACAAAAGAAGTGATATACAATATAATTGCTCATCATCTGCTGACCATTACAGAGCCTGTCCCCCAGAAACAGCTGCCACACCCCCCAGCCAACTCCCTCCAGTGTTTTTGTTCAGCATGACATCATATGGTATGGAATATCCCTTTGGCCAGTTTGGGTTAGCTGCTCTGGCTGTGTCCCCTCCCATCTTCTTGTGCATCTCCAGTCTTCTCACTGGCAGATCAGTACGAGAAGCTGAAAAGTCCTTGATTTAGTGTAAGCACTGCTTAGCAACAACTAAAGCATCACTGTGTTATCAACATTTTTCCCATTCTAAATCCAGAACATAGTACGATAACAGCTACCAGGAGGAAAATTAACTCCATTCTAGTTGAAACTAGGGCAACAAGTATGCATAAAAATACATCTACATCTACATCTACATCTACATATACATCTACATATACATATAAGAATTCGGAGAGGTGAGTTGTAAAGTGTTGGAAGACTGACTATAGGGTTCACGATCTTCCCTGCTGAGGCATTAATATATCAAAGGAATAATTTTCTCTGTCATTCTCCTCCCCACCTTTTGTTTCCTCCCTGCCCCCATCTCTCCTCTCCTCTAATTTTTTTAAAAACAATAGTAAATAAAAAAACCTACCACAAACAGAAAAAGAGGGAGAGGAAATAAATATATTAGCAGATTGTTTCCCGATTGTTTCCCAGTTCAATCAAATGAACTATGGGTTTCATAGAGCAAGCACTGAAGCCATGAATCTTTTGGATAGAAATCTGCAGAACTTGGCCCTTCTAACCCATGGTGGGGGGTGGGGGGGAGAGTGTGTGTGAAAGTCTTGAGCCCTTTAGCAGTGCTCAGTACACCCCAAGGAAACCCAAAACCCAATGCAGGACTCAAAAGCAGGTGTCCATTGTACAATCGTTCAGAGGAACCAGTTTCAGACTTGTCTAATTTTGTATCAGTGAAACTGCGTCACAGTGCTCTGGAGAGGACAACATGTTCCTTGTATTTTGCTAGAACAGGCCTGATCATAAATTATTTGGGGGCATGTTTTCCCTTGGGTAAATGCACTGTCCAGTAATGTGCAATATACTTGAGAATAGGTTTCTGCAGCCTGGAAAAATGAGCAGGAACGCCAACTCACTCGCCCATTATTGTATGTAAAACAGCTATGTATTTGCAGTTACCAGGAAGAAGTGACAGGACAGTATCTGACTGGGAAAAGTGGAAGCTGTTGAGATTAATCAAGTGTTCCCATGGCAAGAACTATTCTGGAGTACATGCCAGGTTTGAAAAGAAAAATCTTTTGTGTTTTATTCATGTGTTTGTTACCATACAATATGTGATTTCCCTCCCTGATCCCTTTCTGATTTTGACAAGCAGATACTTCAAAGAATGAAAGCCTAACAGGTCTACTTCCTCTAACACAAGTACATTTAGTGTTTATAATGTCAGGTTTAATTCAATAGTGAAGAATAGCAAAACTGATGAAAAATACTTTTGATTTGTGGCTGAATAGAGGGAAAAAATCCAACATAATAATTTTTAAACTGTACTTTAGAAAAAGAAAAAGCAGGCATCCTTCAGATACTGATAGTTTGAGAAAAAAAAATTATAAGGATTCTGAAAGAGCAGTGTTGGTCAAAAGATTACTGCCTTGATAACACAAATATGGTTCATATTTTAGATTGTTGCTCCTGCAAAATTATACATAGCAATAACACAGGGTTGAAAATGCTGCAGAGCTCATGACTGAAACTCTGACCTTAGGTTCAAAAGCTGCCTTTTCAAAGAGTGTTAATACCACAAAAAGGGGCTTACTTCAAATCCATAAATTCATTTGGAAATAGCTGTAAAAATAGAGTACTTAAGGTCCAGCTAGCTAAATAGTTGAAACTATGCCAAAAGTTGACTTTGCTCACAAATTGTTTTGATTGAAATAGAGCCTACTGCTTGAGGCAGATCCAAAATCCAAATATGGCAGATGTTATGCACAATTTTTTAACTTCCCAGTATCTAAAATACTTACTTACATCTTTCCTTAACAATACCAAATACTACAAAGAGAAAAGTTTAATCAGCTAAAACAGAGAATTTGAATGTCCAATAAATCAGCCTAATTATTCACAACCATGTACAAAAGGTCTAGGCCAGGCTTACATCAGCATCAGCAGAATATCAGCACCAGATGCTTCTTGTTCTCATAATCCTGCAGTTCCAAACTAAGTACAAACAGTTTTTGAAGTGAGAATAAGGGAAGAGGTAAGGGAGTCATGGTGCAGGAGACACCACCAGTGTATCCCAATGAGAACGTTAGTATGATCTGCATTGATGTGCCACAGATCTTCAAAACTAGATCAGCCTGTTTGGGCACCACAGGAACAAAATCACTGAGATGGTGGCACGCCATTCCATACAGTCCTAATGTGTTATATCTCTTTTGGCCACGTTGCTCCATGCTGTAGCCCAGGGCACCATAAAAGGCTCTTTTCAGTCCCAAAGTCTTCCAGTTCCCCCAGCTCCTCTTTATTTTTCCCTCTTGAAAATGTGCATCTGATTCATTTTAAGCAGAGGATGATGTGAGGTCTCGTCAGCAGCTTTCTTGGAGTTAATTTCTGGAATAACACAGAGGCTCCTAATATATTTAATCCCAAAATCTTTCTTCAGAAATATATGTTCAGCATTTTAAAGAAACCATATAAGGGGGTGTAAAGCTCTTTAGAAAGGGATGTTATCTCACACACCTATTCCAGGTATTTGAAGCTAGAGGAATCAGCCATATTTTATTCCCAGAGCATCATACAAAATTTAGTTCCCTTCTTTGTATATACTTCCTGGAGTACAGTGTAGAATGAAGCACATTAAAACTCTGATTGAAATCTTCATTAAGTGACCATCTCATTATGTTTATTAAAGGTCTGTGTTGTTCACAGGTTCATATGACTGAACACTTGATGTACATTTTCCTGCAGTCTGCAGATAGCATTAATTTTAAGAGTAATTAGCAGATTACTGGAAGCTAAATATGTGTACAAGAGACAACTGGAGTTTATTTGCCAGAATCTTTAAAAGTGACTTATTCATTCTTGAATCAGATCCAAGATTCTTTAAGAAGCATTTTGTTGCACGTTGTTATAATTTGCAGTGTGGTGGTGCCTAGAAATCCCAGTCAAGAACCAAGCTTTATACATGTCATTGGAAGACAACCCCTGCTTTAAGGATCTAGATGTTTCGTTTTAAAAGCAAAGTAACAAAATGATGTCTATGCACTTTCTGACAATTTTAAGAAATAAATCAATTCATTAAGTAGTGAAAGATTAGATACACTTCTTATTAATCTTTTACTCAAAAAACATTTATGGCATTTTATAACCTAAATAAGGTCTTGTCTTTTCCCCATTAAATTCAATGGTAGTTTTCCAGACAATAACTAAAGCTGGAGTTTTGTGAGTTTTAATTAGTCTAAATTGTCCAGTTGTCATCTAAACAAGACACTAAATCTTGAAGATACCTATAGTGTCATTTAATAACATTTGTGTTTAACAGAGCATTAAAAGGTTAGGCATTTTCTACCCCTAGTCACTGTGCTTCTTGCAGCTGTACCTTTAGTAAAATAGACTGTATTTTGTGAAGCATGGTATTTTGCTGATATCTGCCAGTGGTTTTCTACTCATCAGCAGAACAATTTGGAGGACGCATTCTCAAGCTTATGTGACACATTTGTATGAGGACAGAGGACTTGTCCAGTTATAGCTATTATGCATCATACACAAATTTGAAGAAATTCTACAGGTGTTCTGTTTAGAGCCATTAATATGATAAATGTTTTTATGCATGCCTATGCTGCTACCATCAAGGTGTGTGGAAAATGATAAAATGGCCTGAATTACCAGTTATGACAAAAACTGTACCAAAATGTGGCTCTTGAGATCAGCTCAACCATGTTCCATGGAATTAGTGATGTTTCCTCATTCTGCTGTCTCTGAGTTCAAGTACAAATCAGTTGACTATCAACAAAAGTTAAAAAAAATAAAAAATTCCTAATATTGCCTTTATCATTTATCATAGAAAAGAAGGACTGATTGATCACAGAACTATTTCTATTTAAAATCTTCTTTATCTTTCCAGATTTAGAACAAAGAATAAGCCTACACTATGATCAGCAGTTATTGCATAACACAAAGTACAAATATGCAGAGTAATAAGAGAAATCTATACAGTGAGTCTCTCACAAGCTAGTCTGAAAGAAAAAATATGATGTAGGGTGGATTTGAATGCATAGGGAAGGGTAAAGTTTAAAAATTGATAAAGAAAAATGAGGATATGTTGATAGATATAAGACGGAGATGAGAACTGCAGTAATAAGGAAAGAGAAGTGAGACTACATTCTTTATACGCAACAGTAGAAGAGTTAAAGAAGAGATGAGAAAATGAGTGTCACTTTGCCTTGAAAATAATATTTCAAAGCAGTATAGAGGCCTCCTTCCAGCAAAACATTTCACCATATACTTGGCTTGATGGACACAGAGAGTTTCACAGGAGTCAATAAGTTAATGTCTCCAGCAGGCAGATTTCCAGGGTTTGGCTACCCACAGACGTCACTACAGCACAGACTCCTATCTGGACAGGCACTTGTATTTACATTTCAGTTTTACCTCAGTGTCATTTACCTCAGTTTAAAGCATAAAATCTGTACAAGCAGGGCTTAGCATCAATCCCACACATAGCACTGGCCACACAGTGCACGGATTTTGCACGAGATGGAGACTGCTCCTAACAGGCAGTAAGGGCAAAGAGAAATAGAGTTTACCACATAGAATTGGGTTACGCCTTGACATTTGTCCCCATGAGTATATCTTGTCTTCTTTCATCTGTTAATGCAAATGTGACCAAAGCAGCACTGTGCAAAGATGTTCACATTAGCTCTAATTTGCCTCCTTGGCTACTGGCCTGCTTCTACTCTAGCTTCTGTAGCTTAGTGAGTGGGTAAATTCTGACAGCTTGATACAGATATACACCATGCACTAAGTATCATAGAATCATATAATAGTTAGGGTTGGAAGGGACGTTAAAGATCATCTAGTTCCAACGCCCCTCCCATGGGTAGGGACATCCACCTAGACCAGGCTGCCCAAGGCCCCATCCAACCTGGCCTTGAACACCTCCAGGGCTGGGGCAGCCACAGCTTCCCTGGGCAACCTGTGCCAGTGCCTTACTACTCTGATGGTGAAGAAACTCTTTCTAATATCTAGTCTATATCTGCCCTTCTCCAGTTTATACCTGTTCCCCCTCATCCTACCACCACAAGCCTTTCTGAATAGTTCCTCTCCAGCTTTCTTGTAGCCCCTTCAGTTACTGGAATGTCGCTATAAGATCTTCTCTGAGCCTTCTTTTCTCCAGGCTGAACAAGCCCTCAGTCTGTCCTCATATGTGACATGCCCCAGCCTTCTGGTCATCTTTGTAGCCCTCCTCTGGACCCGTTCCAACAGCTCCATATCCTTATGTTGAGGATTTCAGAATTGGACACAGTACTCCAGATGAGGTCTCACAAGGGAGGAATAGAGGGGCAGAATCACTTCCCTTGGCTGCGAGCGCACACTGTCAGCTCATGTTGTCATTCTCATCAACCACCACCCCCAAGTCCTTCTCTGCAGGGCAGCTCCCAATCACATCATCTCCCATTATATACTGAAAATGGAGACTGCCCTGACCCAGTGTAGGACCTTGCACTTGGCCCTGTTGAACCTCATGAGGTTCTCACAGCCCCACTTCTCCAGCCTATTCAGGACCCTCTGGATGACATCCTGTCCTTCCAGTGTGGCAACTGCACCACTCAGCTTGGTGTCATCTGCAGACTTGCTGAAGCTGCACTCAATCTCACTGTCAATATCATTGATGAAGATATTAAACAGCACTGGTCCCAGTATGGATCCCTGAGGGACACCACTTGTCATGGATCTCCATCTCATCTTTGAGCTATTGACCTATACTCTCTGAATACAACTGTCCAAATGGTTTCTTATCCACTGTACCATACACCAAACAAATCCACATATCTCCAGCTTAAAGAGAAGGATGTTATGGGGAACTGTGTCAAAGGCTTTACAGAAGTCTACATAGATCACATCTATTGGTTTACCCATGTCCACTGCTGCAGTAACCCCATCATAGAAAGCCATTAAGTTGGCCATAAAGGACTTGCCCCTGGTGAAGCCATGTTGGCTGCCATTAATCACCTATTAATCATCCCCACATCCTCCATGTGCTTTTGCATATCTTATAGGAGGATCTGTTCCATGACTTTCCCAGGCATAGAGGTGAGGCTGACTGGTTGATATTTCTCAGGGTCATCTTTTCTACCCTTTTTAAAAATGGGCACAATGACACCCTTCTTCCAGTCACCAGAGACTTTTCCTGATTGCCATGACTTTTCAGATATCATGGAGAGTGGCTTGGCAACCACATTTGCCAGTTCCCACTGAGATGCATCTCATCAGGTCCCATAGACATGTATGGTCAGGTTCCTCAGGTGGTCATGAACCTGATTCTCCTCTACAATGGGAGAAGGTTTACCCCCTGGTCACCACCTTGTCGTTCCATGACCCAGGAGGGGTGAGAAGAGCAGTTGTCAGTGAAGACAGAGGCAAAAAAAGTGCTCTTGCGCTTTATGGAAAGCATCCTTGAATATTTGTCTCAGAGGACCATGTCCCAGGGCTTCCTACTGAGTAATTCCTTGAAGAGCTGGAAATCTGCTTTCCTGACATTTAGTGTCCCAACTATACTCCTCACCTGTCCCATATCCCTCTGGACCTTTAAGTCCACCAGTGCACAATCACTGAAGCCCAGACTGCCTCCGATCCTAATATCACTGATGAATTCACCTGTAGTGGTGACCATAAGGTCCAGTATTGTATCTCCTCAGGTGAGGGGTTCTATCAGCTGGTCTAAGTTATCCTCCATGCACTCCAGGAGTCTCTTGGATTGCCTACAGCTTGCCGTGCTACTATGTGCCACTTTCCAGCATACGTCGAGGTGGTTAAAGTCCCCGAGTAGGAAGAGAGATTGTGAGCGTGAAGCCTCCTGTAGCTAGAGGAAGAAGACTTCATCAGCTGGTTCTCCTTGATTGGGTGTCCTGCGGTATACACCAACCACAAGGTTCTCATTGGTTCTTCTGTCCTTAATTTTGACCCACAGGCTCTCAACCTGTTCATGGCTACTCTTCAATGACAACTCTGCACATTCTATCCCTTTCCTGAGGTAGAGGGCAATGCCTCGACCCCTCCTTCCTGGTCTGTCCCTTCTGAACAGCCTGTAGCCATTGCTAGCCACACTCCAGTCATGGGATTCATCCCATCACGTTTCCGTGATGGCAACTAGATCATAGCTTTCTAGTAGTGTGGTAGCTTCTAGCTCCTCCTGCTTGTTACCCAAGCTTTGTGCATTAGTGTAAAGGCGCTTCAGCTGGGCTGCCGGTTGTATCACCTTCCCAGAGGACCCTTTATTACCTATAAGGTGTTTTAGAGAAGTATCCTCCCTAACACCCGACCCCTTCCCACCGCTTGTTGAAGGCTAGCTTGATGTTATCCCTCTCCCCTTTCATATATAGTTTATACTATAAGTTTTCACTGTTTTTAGAAATTCTTTTCCTGCATAGAGCAGAGCCCTAGAGTATTTGAAGCAGCCCTTCGGCCTTCTAGTATATCAAGAGGCCTATGATTCTGTAAATTTTAGTCCCCGTTGGCTTTTGCTTTCCTGCTAATCCAGTTTTTATAGTGCCTCTTACACTTCTTCCACTTAGAAACCAGTTGCAGCGATTCTAAAATAGAAAGCTCAATGGCAGTGTTAGTGATGCTGCCTCTGACAGGGTTTATAAAGCCTGTTTCACTCTTTCATCATCTCCTCCACACCTGCTAAAACAATGACTACAATTCAAATGCAAGCACAGTCCTGACAGTTTCTTCAAAGTTTCCAATCAGTTATTGCACACAAGGAGAACAAGTTGAGTATTTGCAGTGATGGCAACAGCTATACAGAAGAAAGACAATCGTCTTTGTTTTACCTAAGTCTTGCATGATATGCTATGATTTGTCTGCAGGGAGTTTTGTGATGCTACCAAAAAGATTGAGAACTAAATTTCACTTTCTTATAAGGAGTTACCCCAATGGACTCCAGACTTACTCAAGGACTGTGTTTGGTCTATTTTACCCTTAAATGACTATATGTGCATTTTGCAAAAGCTGTTTCATGCTATGAAATGTATTTTTATATATTATTATCATTTATATATATTTATTTATAAAATAAAGCAAGCATATATGATGATCTTCGAAGCTGATCGAAAGGTGTGTAATCATATTCATAGGATAATTATCCCACACTAGTACTCCTTGCCTGTTAAGAACAGCTGATTTGGATTTGGTAGTATTTTAACAGAATCACAGGGCTTTTCAGTAGGAAATAGTTCATAGGAGAGCCTCAGTATGCATGCAGGCATACCTTGTATCACTAGCAAGACAAGTTGCCTCTTCAGAAGGATTACATTTGGCTTGGTTGGTTGTGTGCGTTGATATTTCCTAGGAAACTGTGTAAATATGGGACCAGCAAGAATTATTTTCAGAGGCGGCTGAGGTTTTAACTGACTTATGGTTCTTAAACTCTGTTTTGCAACAGTAAATAATTTTTTGTTATTAAACTCAATTCAAGGAAAACAATTTTGTTTTGATTTAACACTGAGATGTTTTGAGAATCTCTCTTTCCTTGCATTTCCTTTTAATAAGTGTATTATTTTAGTTGGAAGAGATTTACTCAGACTGGCAAAAATAAACAGATCCTATAAGCACATACAGGCCTTTTAGACAATAACAATAAAAAAGTCCACATAACAATTCATAATACATTTTTACAGACTACCTAGTACAAAGGCAGAAACAAAGCCATTAAAACAAACAAAAAAATTGAACCTTTCATAAAGTTTTTTCCTCTACATTCATAAAAGGTGCTGACTTCCATAAGTTCTTTAAAAAAAAAATCAAAACATATCGTATTTATTTCTTAATCTTGCAAAACTAGTTTAAGTGGACTACAAATGTTTAGGAAGGAAGAAATAAGTAATTTCAGATTTCTTAAAGCTATGAAGTTTTTCACTATTTCCCTATTTTCTCACATTTTTCCAAACATTAACATAGGTTTTCAACCATGTAATAGTGTTCCTCAGAGTGATGCTGAGCTTCCTCTTCCAGTGGGTTGACCAGATCTGTGTGGCAGCAAGCCCTGCCCTGCTTCTCCATGTAGCCTCAGCTCTGCCTGATTGCTAAATGAACCTCTGTTCTTCTGACACATGACTCTCTTAAGAAATTGCCCAAGGAGAAGAAAAGAGACAACACAATATGATGAATGGCAAGTTAGTCACAATATTAGGTACCATTTTTTCCATTCTTACTGACATCACCAGCATGTTAGCCATCTCCTTGTTGAGCTGTGAATTGTTAAAATCTAATTGTGCCAGTTCAGAAGCTTAAGTACATTATCACATTTTATATCTTTCTTTTATACTGCTCTGCTCAGTTTCTCTGCTACTTACAGCCCACAGCTTTGTTCTGCTGCTATAAAGCAAGGCCATTCATCTGCAAGTCTTACTGTATCTACACAATAGCAAAACAACTTTCAAAACTGCATAATTTTTGTCAGTTTATAATGTAAAGCTATCCAGATGGGCTTTAATACTTCATTTCTAGTGAACCCTGAACTATTGCAAAGGGCTGAATAGCATTTAAGTCCTTAGTTGCTTGCTCTGCCCTGCATCTTTACACTTCACAGGCAAAAGATCACTTAAGAGACTCTGATGCTGCCACATTTCCAGTTACTCCTACTTGACATAGACTTGATTATTTTTTAAAGAATATGGGGTGATTTGGGACATCATTTGATGAGTTGGTAGGTGGCTAACTAACTCTAAAAAGCCAGAGAGGCTCAGTTGGATCTCCTGGTTTTGTCTGAAAATCCAGGCAGCCCCAATAAATTAGTGGCTGAGCAAGCTGCCTCACTCATCCTTTCACTTTCCTGTAACATGTTCTTCTCATTAAGTAAAAGATCCTACATGAAGCCACCTCCACTGTCATTTATGCTATCATAGCACCTTCACAGTGCTCCTGGAGCATGTGCAGTTAATGACTTGAGCTCAGGTGACCGATGTGCCTGTGACTGTGTTGATGCTAGTAACAAATTCTACTTGAAGTTCTCATAAATCAGTAGCCTTCTCAGAAACATCTAGGAGAAGCTACCACAAAGTAACAGTTAGTGCACTTAACCTAATTGCCTAACAATTAGGTTAAGTGCACTAACAAACCTAACAAGTTTTCACCTTTAAAGAAATATTTCATAATCACAGTGAAAGACCTAACTCTTTACAATGTATAACTGTTTCAACAAACAGGAAAATACCTTTATAAAGTGAGATTGAGACACTGTTCTCCTTCTAGTTGTCCCATTAAAAGGCTTTAGTCTCTTAGCAGGTGAAGCAGTTATAAAAATTCTAAATTTATACTTATCTTAAGATCCAAGAGACAAGATTGTTAACAATTTTTGTGTTTTGTTTCTGCCTGTTGTAGTTCCTGTCCATGGCCAGAGACTAACCACCTGACAACATAGTTCTGACTTTACAGGGACATCAGTTATTTCTTCCTTCTAAGCTTATTGTATGCTACATCATTTTGAGATTGATTATCCTGTTTAAATATCTTCCTGTCTGTTATAAATTCACATAAATATTTAGTTTAAATATTTCAAAGTGACTGCCTACAATCAGTAACAGACCCTTCCCAGTCAAACACAGCTGGATGTTTTGAAATCGAGTATGATGAACTGTGAAAATACAAAACAAAAATTGTTAACTGCACATTCTTACAAAGCTGCATTTTTCAGGCAGTATTTCCATCCTCTGAAATATGAATTGTTTATACTGCAACAGTTTTGGCAAAATGTGCAGTCTTTGCTGGATGACCGAATGTTGACCGATGCTGATAACAAGAGAGATTTTAATTTTTGTTCTACTGGAACAGAAAACTTCTGAAGGAGAGGGGGGTGAAGGATGAAAGGTAAGGCTAATCATGCTTTATTTTAGCTGTCTACAATATGTGTCTTCGTCAGAGCTCTTTCTCATCTGATATGTTTAAGGAGAGATCATCAGTGGAGCCTGAGGAACAATTCATCCTGCCCATAAGGCGGTGCCTACATTTGATCAGACATTTCATATTGAATGTCAATTGACTACATGCGATCAGTGATATGTAAACCTGCAACATGAATCCCCTCTCAAAATCAGTGGCATTTTTACAATTGATTTAAGGAGAAGCAGGATCAATGATTTTCAAGATGTGGGAAAAGTAATTACAACTACGAAAACATACTTAATTACTTATTAGAAAGCAACACGTTCAAAGGGACATTAAATAACTAAAATATAGGTATGGTTATTATCTAAGTAAGATTATTCTAGATTCATTGCATCAGTAGTAGAATTCATTACTTTTAAGCATTAAATAGTATATGCTGAACGTGAATATTTCTTTTTCCCTGTTAAACAGCTGCCAGAAATGATCATTTCTCATTCTTTGGCTTTTTTTTGTTTAGGCTCACAGAAGAAATTTACTGGAAAAGAACAGTTGACTATAATTTTTTACCTCAGCAAAGTTTATAGAATTTCTCTGGCAACTGCAGGGTACAAGAATGCATAAAAAATGTCATGGTTAAGCAGATTGACCTAGGACAAGTTACATAACAGATGTGTTAGCTACAGTAACATATGAATTGTACACCTGACAAGCTATTGTCTCTATAAATCAGTACATGTTTGCAAAGCTACAGACAAATTTTGTCTAAGTATGCAAACTGATGTGCAAGACAAAAAATAAATGAAAATAAAAAATTCAGGAAAAAAATAAGATGATTGCTCCACAACTTCATCAGTTAGAGAACAACTGTTATTTAAAAATATAACAAATTGAAAGTGGTTTTACTCTTTGGATTGTAGTCGCATCATCAGTGAGTAAGTAACAGAAGCTCATTTCAAGTCATTGTTTGAAATTTGTATTTGCTAACAAGGCACTATCTCATGACCTTTACAGAGCATTCTTCACAAGCAGGATATGCTGGGGCAAGGGTCTGACTTCTTGCTGGGTGGCAGCTAAGGCAATGCTGGAACAACTCTGCCAGTCACCAATTGATTTTAAGAAGTTATATGACTATACCTGTACTATTGCAAGTTGTGAGATCCCAAACAAGAAATCACAAATACCAGGAGAGCTACCAAAATTTATGTGAATACTAGAAAATTGTGAGTGTTGTATGTCTAGACCAGTAGCTGCCAACTAGCTCAATTTAATTCTGTGAGATATATTGTCTTTACCGCCACAGATGATTACCTTTAGATTTATCACATGGCATTTCATGAGATCTAAAGTTTCTGCATCTTCTGCAATCTTCCTTTATATCTGTTCCTGTATACAAGTGATAAAGTTAGAGCAGTTTTTACTTTCATACAGAGACATGCAGAAATAGAAGGATGAGAAAAAAGAATCATAAAAAATTTTAGGCAGACATCATTAACAAATAGTGTTAATTATTCTTGCTTTCTGCATAGCCAGGGAAGCCACATTACTGCTAACTTTCTGCTATGTTCTAATATTCAAATCTAGTCAAAGCAGAACTTTGCACAGGACTTGCCCTCTTGTGCTGATGGAGAATTTCAAGGGTCTAAGAGAGGCATCATAGATCTAAAGTTCAAGGTTTAAACAGTGTCAAGATAGAGCAAGTTGGACCACAGGTTTGTAACTAGGGCTCAATATTCAATGAAAATGGACTCAGGATGGACAATATCTGTGTCATTTCTACCAAAACACCTTATATTTAACTAGCACTTTCTCCAGAGCATGTGCCAGAATTGTCCTAGCACAAGCTGGAGCCTCCATCAACCTGCTTTGACTTGTGCCTATTTGCAATGACACAGGAGGCTTCTCTCACCAATGTACTCCTCCCTCGTATTCCCCAGGAATGCCTTCCATGCCAGATGGCAGCAGAAGGAAATCCATATTGTGTGCTTTCTAGAAATGTAAGTCCCAAGCATCAAAGCCATTCATATCTTCACAGTACATCTCAGCATTAGGACAATTCTCCAGCTTTTTTGCCTCCAAAGAAAGAGGAATGGACAGTGACACTAAGGCTACATCAAAGATTGAAGCAGAGAAGTCTCTTTACTTTCTCGGTCTATCAAGCTGTTACTAAGATCCCTAGCAAAGAATTCAGTGCGTCATGTCTGGAGTGCTGAACAAACAAAAAAAACCTCGATCTAACAAAAGGAAATTGTAAATATTTATGGTTATAATGGTATGAAGGACTAAAAGTTACTCTACTCAACTAGAATATGCCAGATAATACAAAAATGGCATGCCTATTTAACTAACAATTATTTGATAGTGTTGATATTAGAAAGACATCCAAAATAATGAATTTATATAAAGTTGCTAATGCCCACTATTAGAAGTTGTTAAAGTGACTGGACAAATGGAAGCCAGTTACAAGCAGTGTCCTCAGGGCTCAGTGCTGGGTCCAGCCCTGTTCAATGTCTTTATCAATGACCTGGATGAAGGCATCGAGTGCACCCTTAGCAAGTTTGCAGGCGACACCAAGCTGGGTGGAAGTGTGGATCTGCTGGAGGGTCGGGAGGCTCTGCAAAGGGATCTGAACAGGCTGGACCGCTGGGCTGAGACCAATGGCATGAGGTTTAACAAGGCCAAATGCCGGGTCCTGCACTTGGGGCACAACAACCCTAAGCAGAGGGACAAACTAGGAGAAGTCTGTCTAGAAAGCTGCCAGGAGGAGAGGGACCTGGGGGTGTTGATTGACAGCGGACTGAACACGAGCCAGCAATGTGCCCAGGTGGCCAAGAAGGCCAATGGCATCTTAGCTTGGATCAGAAATGGCATGACCAGCAGGTCCAGGGAGGTTATTCTCCCTCTGTACTCGGCACTAGTGAGACCGCTCCTTGAATCCTGTGTTCAGTTCTGGGCTCCTCACCACAAGAAGGATGTTGAGGCTCTGGAGTGAGTCCAGAGAAGAGCAACGAAGCTGGTGAAGGGGCTGGAGAACAGGCCTGATGAGGAGCGACTGAGGGAAATGGAGACGTTTAGCCTGGAGAAGAGAAGGCTGAGGGGAGACCTTATTGTTCTCTATAAATACCTGAAAGGAGGTTGTAGAGAGGAGGGTGATGGCCTCTTCTCCCAAGTGACAGAGAACAGGAAAAAAGGAAATGGCCTCATGCTCCACCACGGGAGGTTCAGGCTTGATTTCAGGAAAAAAATTTTCACAGAAAGGGTCATTGGGCACTGAAACAGGCTGCTCAGGGAGGTGGTTGTGTCACCATCCCTGGAGGTGTTAAAGAGAAGGATGGATGAGATGCTGAGGGGCATGGTTCAGTGATTGATGGGAATGGTTGGACTCGATGATCCTGTGGTCTTTTCCAACCTAGTGATTCTGTGATTATGTCTGCATCTGTCCAATACTAATACATATTTCAAGTTTATTAGAAAATATATCTTTGTTTCAAATAATTACAAGCTCTTTTCTTGTCTGGTTTTAGCTTTCCTGAATTGCAATCAGAAAAAGAGCTGAGTGTGTACCCGTTTTTTCAGATTTGTTTTGCATTTAATGTTATTATTCAGTAATTCAGCTGAGATGGCTTGAAATTAAATTTAACTAAAATTACATTAAAGTGGAGCAACAATCACTAGACAGTATAAAAAAAAAGAGCTTGTTGGTTTTGCCTGAATAAACTAATTAGAGCAGCCTATTGAGATTAAAAGCAACTAAACAGATCACTGGCAAAAATATCGTCTCTGCTGACTTTAAATGGAGGCTACGAATTTACCGTGTTAGTTTATACTATGGGATAGTACAATGGGGAGGAAACCAGGGAATCATAAGCTTTGTAACATAAGTGAAATCATAAGAAAAAAATTGCCTGCTTCCCTACAGACCACGGCAACCACAATCATCTGTCCTTTTAACAGAAAATTGATTCCACCCCATTTACAGCTGCATTATATGTTTACAAAGAAAGTAAACATTGACTATCTTCATTTAAAGCAAGTCACACCCTGTCCCTATTTTTAATATTTTCAATAGCCAGAAGGCATGCTCTCCTTGGTATCAGCCATATTGCAATGTATGCTTAGAGAAGGCTGATTTAGATACAAACCCTGTTTTCCTTGTCTTTATCACAGCATGCTAGATTTAGCTTCTAAATGTGTATTTTTCCTTTTTCATTTCCTCACTGTTTTCTTTTCAAAGTATCTTTTAAATACTGAGCAGTGTGAAGTAATTGACATAAATGCACAACTTATTACCGAGTAGTTGAAATTGGATGTTTCTTTACTGTTTCAGTGCAGCAAATTGCCAAACCAACCCTGTTAGGACGAACAATTCTCTGTGACTCCCTGGGGTTTCTTACAGTGAAGCTACACTGCACTAGGAAAGTTCTGACAGATTTTTAACTTCCTTTTGTGCAATTAAAAGAACAGAAACAAGCTGAAAGAACACTGCACGATCTCCTACAGTCTCCAGAGAACATCCCACAGAACATTCTGCAGATGACTAGTGGCCCACAAAGCACAATTGAGGAGCTGCTGGAAGCAAGGTGGTTGTGTAATGAGCCTGCTTTGATTGTGAGTGAGTTAAATGTGCACTATAAAAGTGCATTTTGCTAGCACATATTTTAAATTCTATACAAAACTTTCCTAGACTTCAATTAAAACTTCAGCACCTAAGAGTACTGTAAAATCACAGTAATCTCTGTATTTCACACTGTACCAACCCATAGATTCCCTTTACAGCACCCTAGGAGTAATGCCCAGACCACCTAAAGAGGAAACATGTTGATGTTTCTCAAATCCAGACATTGCACTCAAAAAGTACAATAGGTTTTTTGACCATTAATATTGATCTAAATGTCACTAGATATAAATATATTCAAATGGCTTTATTCTTATTTATAAACTATTTTTATACTATATAAATTCAAAATCTGATTTATTTGTGTATAAAAATACAAAATAAAATTGCCCCTTAATGCACCTTTAAGCATTTCTGCACACACAATCCATCAAGGGGTAAGTGTCATGCCTTATCTGAGAGTGGATATAAACAGGCTGGAAATGATGTGGTATATTATGCAGTGGAGGAAAAAAAAGGAATAGTTAGATAGAAACTATAGGCAAGTACCTTTATTGTACTGGAAAAGGAGATACCCGCTCCTATTTGAATGGGTACGCTGTACATTTATTTGAAAATTAGTCTTCCAAGAACAGCCTAATTTGCTAAAGAAACCACCTTTAAATTCAGAATAATTTTGGATTTTTCTATTTTCTTCTTCCTTTATTTTTTTTTTTTTTTTAGAAAAAGGAAAACCTACCTGCCCAGAGTTGCTTTAACCTAAGAAGTAATCCATAATCAAGCCCTCAAGCTTCTGCAGCTCTGAAGTTCACAGAATCACAGAATGACCAGGTTGGAAGAGACCCACTGGATCGTCGAGTCCAACCATTCCCACCATTCCCTAAATCATGCTCCTAAGCACCTCATCTACCCTAACCTTAAACACCTCCAGGGACGGTGACTCAACCACCTGCCTTGGCAGACTGTTCCAATCCCTAACCACCCTCTCTGTGAAGAACTTCTTCCTAATCTCAAGCCTAAATCTCCCCTGGCGGAGCTTGAGGCCATTCCCTCTCGTCCTGTCCCCTGTCACTTGGGAGAAGAGGCCAGCTCCCTCCTCTCCACAACCTCCCTTCAGGTAGTTGTAGAGAGCAATGAGGTCTCCCCTCAGCCTCCTCTTCTCCAGGCTAAACAACCCCAGCTCTCTTAGCCGCTCCTCGTAAGATTTGTTCTCCAGCCCCTTCTCCAGCTTTGTTGCCCTTCTCTGCCCTTCTCTCGAGGTGCGGTCTCACCAGTGCCGAGTACAGGGGGAGAATAACCTCCCTGGACCTGCTGGTCATGCCATTTCTGATCCAAGCTAAGATGCCATTGGCCTTCTTGGCCACCTGGGCACACTGCTGGCTCATGTTCAGTCGGTTGTCAACCAACACTCCCAGGTCCTTCTCCTCCTGGCAGCTTTCCAGCCAGGCATCTCCTAGTCTGTACCTCTGCTTAGGGTTGTTGTGCCCCAAGTGCAGGACTCGGCATTTGGCCTTGTTAAACCTCATGCCGCTGGTCTCAGCCCAGCAGTCCAGCCTGTTCAGATCCCTTTGCAGAGCCTCCCGACCCTCCAGCAGATCCACACTTCCACCCAGCTTGGTGTCATCTGCAAACTAGCTAAGGGAGGACTCGATGCCTTCATCCAGGTCGTTGATAAAGACATTAAACAGGACTGGACCCAGCACTGAGCCCTGGGGAACCCCACTTGTCACTGGCCTCCAGCTGGATTTAACTCCATTTACCACCACCCTCTGGGCCCAGTCATTCAACCAGTTTTTCACCCAGGAGAGTGTGCGCCTGTCCAGGCCAGAGGCCGACAGTTTCCGAAGCAGAATGCTGTGAGAAACTGTATCAAAGGCTTTACTGAAGTCCAGGAAAACCACATCCACAGCCTTTCCCTCGTCCAAGAGTTTAGTCACTTGGTCATAGAAGGTGATCAGATTAGTCTGGCAAGACCTGCCTTTCATGAACCCGTGTTGACTGGGCCTGATCACCCGGTTCTCTTGCAAGTGCTTCATGATCGCACTCAAGATCACCCGCTCCATGACTTTCCCCGGTACCGAGGTCAGGCTGACAGGCCTGTAGTTCCCCGGATCCTCCCTGCGCCCCTTCTTATAGATGGGCACGACATCAGCCAGCCTCCAGTCCAGCGGAACCTCCCCAGTCATCCAGGACTGTTGGAAGATGATGGAAAGGGGTTTGGCCAGCACATCTGCCAGTTCCCTCAAAACACTTGGGTGGACTCCATCTGGCCCCATAGACTTGTGGGCATCTAGCTGGGCAAGCAAGTCTCTAACCACCTCCTCTTGGACCTTGGGAATCTCATACTTCTCATCCAACCCTTGGGGTTGTGCACAGAGGGAACAACTTTCCTTACTGTTAAAGACTGAGGCAAAGTAGGCGTTGAGCACTTCAGCCTTGTCTTCATCCCCTGTTACTCTTGCTCCCTCTGCATCTACTAGGGACTGGAGATTCTCCCTAGCCCTCCTTTTGCTGTTGACGTATTTGTAGAAAGACTTTTTGTTGTCTTTCACAGTCATGGCCAATTGGGCCTTAGCCCTCCTGACTTTTTCCCTGCACATTCTCACTTCCTCCCTATAGTCCACCCAGGATGCCTGCCCCTTCCTCCAGAGGTCGTAGACCCTCCTCTTCCTATTGATGTCTGTTAGGACCTCCCTACTCAACCACGCTGGTTTCTTACCCCTCCGGCTACTTTTCCGGAACTTGGGGACGGCTTTCTCCTGAGCTGCTAGGAGTTCCTTCTTGAAGAGCGCCCAGCCCTCATAGACACCTTTGCCTTCAAGGAGCGCCTCCCACGGGACTTTTCCGACCAGCCTTCTGAACAGCCCAAAGTCTGCTCTCTGAAATTTGAGGGCAACTGTTCTGCTAACCTCCTTCTTCATTTTACCCCGCACTGAGAACTCTATCATCTCATGATCACTTTGCCCCAAGCGTCCTCCAACCTTCACATCCCCCACCAGTCCTTCTTTGTTCACCAACAGCAGGTCCAGGAGGGCACCGTCCCTTGTCGGTTCGCTCACCAGCTGTGTGAGGAAATTGTCTTCCAGACACTCCAGGAACCTCCGGGACTGCTCCCTTTCTGCTGTATTATACTCCCAGCCTATATCTGGGAAATTGAAGTCTCCCACAAGGACTAGAGGTAGCGATTTTGAGACTACACTAAGTTGTTTGTAGAAGAGCTCATCAGCTGCTTCTTCTTGGCTGGGTGGTCTATAGCAGACTCCCATCACAATCCCTTCCTGCCCATGGACTCCTCTGATTGTTGAACTGACTGCAGCAAGACTGAGAAATCTGTTGCTTTATAAGAGCTGGGTTTTGCTTTCAGATATATAACATGCACATTTGGTAAGCATGACCCCCTTACTATACTGTTCCTTGAATACGTGTCATTATCTGCACTCTCAGATAATGCCCAGAAGTAACTGTTACAGTGGGATGCTGAGGCTCTATAATAGAATTCACTGTAAGCCACATACATACGCAACAGTCATGAAATCACTCTAAAAGACAAAAAAGATAATCTGGAAAATGTACATAGGAAAAGGTATCGGCTGGCTGTCAGATGCAGGTGAAAATATTTTCTCCTTCTTGTGTCTATTCCTTTATAAATCAAAATAGCAATATCTCGGTTGCTCCTATCTTTACTTGGGTACAGTATAACTAGTGCAGGGGATTTTTTTATTTATTGCTTAAAATATCATTCCTTCTTCAATATTTATTATGGCAGGCATTTATATCCATAAGAGTAAAGGCCTAATGCAAGATCACGTCATGAAAATTAAACACATTTCACATGACTGCACAATCCAAATCTCACTAAAGGAAAAGCACAGATCACAATGAACACGATCAGAATCATGACGCGTGATCTGATGTACACTAAGTACACTGAACTCCATTACACATTTAAAAAGACTATGTAGACCAATATATATATAAACATATATATGTATGTGTATATTTGCATGTATGTTTATGACTTTAAGACTCAAAATATAGCTGAATTGTTCTAGCCATATCATGATTATTTTTAGCAACATATGTTGCTAAATCTGGCATGAAATCAAATTAGTCAGGTTATTCAAGCAAATGTAATGAAACCATCTACCTTTAGGAAGAACTACTTTCTAATTATAAAAAAGAAATGTCATTAAAATCGGCAACACTGAATTATGTGATTTTGACCACAGAAAAATTAGAATGGTTTACCTTTTTCCATACAAAGTTGTTTCTCCAGCTGTGTACTTAACTCTGTTTATGTCATTATACTAGAAGAAAGACTAATTTTTTTTAGGCAGTAGTACCAAAACCACCTCAGACTTAAAAGATCTTTCCACGGCTTCTATTTAAAAAAGACAGCAAGTTACAACTCAGGACCTATGGCATTCCAAAATGGTCTGAGAGTGGTGGCCCCACGTAGGGGTTGTAAAGGCAAAACTGAATGAGCTTATAAAACATCAGATACATGTACATGTGATAAAAATTTGTCTGTTGAATCAAAGAGCCTTTTAGCATATAAGACCTAACCAGATCTGAAAGCTTATGTAAGTTAAAATCAGTTTTGAAATAAAGGCTTTCTTAACAGTGAAAGTAATTTATTAATAAAACAAACTAATTATAATATGCTTGAAGGTTTTGCATTCTTTGATTTCTGGGTGATAAGATTAAATAAGATACTACATTAAAAGAAAAAGACAGCAATTATGATTTTTTTTTTGTTATCCTCTATTTCTTATTCTTTTACTTTTAGGATGGCTTAAAAAAAACCAAAACATTTCCTCATCTAATTTCAGCTGCCTAGAAGTTTAGTCTAGCTCCACTTCTCCGGTTCTCTTTATAGTTAGAATCACCTTCAGAAGGAGATTAATCTTCCCTCTTCTGATGAAATCATTGTTACTTTCAAACAAAGCCACTGTGAAGTCACGGGTCATAACATCAATAACAGAGGTCCAGCGAAGGGCAATCCTCTGCATATAAAAATGAAGTAGTTTACATCTGCCAAAGCCAAATTTTAATTTTCCTATACATGTGGCCCTTTTCTTCTTACTCATCCACTTAGACCACAGTTCCCTCTCATATCCTAAGCACCACCTTCCGCCAGAAGTTCAATAACATGGAAATGACTACAACAAGGAGTGGCAGCAAGGGAGCATTGGCCACTACATAGCTTCAGTGATGACAACCGGCCTCATGCCATGAGCAGTTCTTTGGGGATGTCGACCATGCACTATCAACTATTCCATGTTCTTGAAACACAAGCTTCCTGATCTTGCTCTTCCAGTTCAGAGTAATACAACTGAACAAGGTAGCAAGACTTGTCACAGTATTATAAACAGTAGCAGACATTTAATAACAATTTGTCTTTTTTCCTTTTAATTACATCTTTGAGGTTAGATACAGTTATCATATCTTGAGTACTAATAAAAGTGCCAAGAATCTTCATATTTTCCTGTCAAAGCCAATTCATGAGCTCCTCAGGAAAAATAATGTGTGATAAAATGACAAAGTTAATAAAATGCCAGGCCCTTCCCAACATATAGCTTTCACAGATAACTTTATTTAACCAATTCAGCTTTTTATTAATGAAGTCTTTAGGATCAAATATTGTTCCAGGAAGTTTTTTGATTAACTACTGAGAGGCTGAAAGATGAGTGTGCTTGTAGTGTCACAGGCAATGATTAGCATGAGTCTGAGCAAAAATATATATAGAAAAAAAACCAAAGAGCTGCAGCATACAGCATGGGGCAGATTTTCAGATACTTTTATGATCTCTAAAGGAACAGTTTAGCATGATAGATGTTTACGGACTGATAGAATTACAATAAGTTTGAAGTAATAAGACATAAAAGTTATTCCTTGGTTGTCACCCAAAACAGAAAAATGAAATTAAGTGGATAAAAATTGTGCCAATGACTCTATCAAAATAATTCATCCAGTAAGTTTTTCCTCAGGGATGCAGAAGAGATTAAATGATTGTCAATAAATCTTTAAGTGTACACAGTGCTATATAGAAGTGGGAGAAAAGATGACACTTCCAGTTAGTTCTGTGATCAATGATTAACAGAGATTAGGATATACCACTATGTGTAGATATATTAAATATCTTCTATGGGAAATTTTATTCTTTAGAAATTCCTGTTTCTAAATGGGAACCATCTGAACCTCTTCCACTTGGGGAAGTCAAGGCAGAGTAATAGCTAAGAATAAACCTTAGCACTATCCTCCTTAGCCGGGTATGATCCAAAGTATTGAAAATACAACTCCGCCTTATTTCCAGCCTAAGGGCACTGTACGCTTGCTTTATTCAAGTGCTGGGAAGTCACACTTTTAGGGGAAGAGCTACCTTCTATAAAAATACTTCTACATAGGGAGCTGATATGAAGTAATTCTTACACTATCAGTTGATACCCCTAGCATATGGTCACAATAAAAATTGTCCTCCCCAATGGGAACTAGAAATTAAAGTCATACAAAGGTATTGTGGTCTCTTCAAAAAATAAGGATTACATATGAATTCAGTAAGGATGGATAGATTCATAATACTTTTTGAGAAATATTATTTATATATAGACAGATTTCTTAAGAATATTAAAAGATTTCTTAAGAATATTATTCAAGCTTATTTGTTTCTTTATTTGTTTGATTATAGAACAGACCATAAGTATTTATAGATGGAAGCACTGAAAACAACCAGCTTCTGGCAAAAAGATGTGGCTGAACATGCTGCATGAGGAGTGGTAATATTAATCTTCACTGCTTAATACAGAAACCCAAAGAGGCCATCTGTCTGTCATCTACAAGCGTTTCATAAAACCTACTGAAGCATAGATGTGGATGGCTTTGTTAGAACTGTGATAAAGCCAGAAAAAAAGTCACGTGTATTAATTACACTCAATCCTAATTGCTCATCCTTTAGGAAATAAACAATACTGTTTGTACTGAACATGCAATAAAAATGTTTAAAAATGCAGATGGGTGTGTGGGCACAATCAATCGCTTACAGAATGCTTGAAGAAATTCAAGCTTGACATGTGAATCTCTTATTTAATTATCTGTTCTTCCTGCTCTTGGCTTATGGTAATATTTTAAAAAATAATCATTGTGGTTTTATATGAATTATTCATTATCAATAAAAGAAAAAACAGTAGACATTTTTTTTTTAATTTTTTTAAGTAAGGCCAGCCTGATTCTTTCAGTCTGACTCCTCATTTGGGCATGATGAGAAGCAGCAGAGGTAGGTACACAACACCTGTTCACTAGGATCACTGAGGAAAAAGGAAGTATTCGGAGAGAAATACAAAATCAAGCCAGCAAGAGGGTTTGATTGAGGGCTCATGAGTCACATCAGCTTTTTTTTCACCACAATTGTCTGTTGAACAAATTTCAGCTCTGCATAAATATAAGGCGGAACTATATAAAGATGCTCGTGCTCCTAATCCCAAATGTACTATTCTTCTCTTGAACTCTGAGTCTTTGTCATTTCTATTGTATTACACGTATTCTGTTTTACAGGCAACTAGCTCCCTTTCAGTGAGCAAGGTTGAGTAATTAGCAGTACTGTCAAATTTATGTCTACTAGGGGCTTTAATTATCATAGAGGAGGCTTAGTTTCTTCAGCAGGCAACCAGATCTGGGACACATTGTTGTGATTCAGGTTTTATAATATTTCATTATCAGGTTCATAATTTAGAAAGGAAAATGCTCCCAAACTTGATATCTCAACCGATTTCTGATGCATTGATTTCTATATTTTTATATTATCACAGTCCCCCTCAAGCTGAATTAACATGGTCAAAATATTGCATTAACCTATTTTTTCACCTGTTTTCTGAAAGACTGAGTCTACATTAGGTAGTTTCTTCCAGGTCAGACAGGTCATCTAGACAGATCACAACTAGTTGTGATCAAACTACTAGAAGACATACCAGAGACTAGAATTACTGTAGCTTCTCCATTTCTTCTACTAGCATTATTCAGCACCACATGTGCCTGACAACCCCATTCACAGCATGTCTGGCTCAATCTCCAAATCAGACATTTTTTCTTAATTAATTGATGCCTGTTCACAATATGTTTTTGACTACGCTGGTCTTGTCTCTCATTAGCAGAGGGGAAGTTGATCCAGAGAAGTATGTTTTACTTTAGTCTGTTACATTTGTCAACAGGATCCATTGTTAGAAACAGTCTTGTAGAATATTATATGGAAGATTGTATTTCACAGTGGTGGCCAAAAGCTCAGACAATGCCAGGCACTTACAGTTCTACAGTACTCTCAGATGGAGGCAAACTATTTTAAAGGTGATTAACAGTATGTATACATGATTACATTAAGATACTTAAAGTGTTCCTTCTGATCAGATGATCACTGATCCACAAATGAGTATGTGAACATTCTTGGTTGATCCAATGGCAAGGTAAGACACATTATTTGTACATACACTAATTTTATTACATTAAGATACTTTTAAAAATATATGAAGTATCAAAAACTACATCCAGTCTTTCCCAAGTATAAATATCCCAAATAGAAACAATAACTGTTGCTTCTAACTTACTACCCACAGCACGTCAACTAGTTCTTTCTCAGCTTAACTTAAGGATTTCCAAACTCTAAGCTTATCACAGACAGTAGATATTATACAGAAAGTCTTTAGAGAATTCCCAGAA
Source organism: Clamator glandarius (assembly GCA_033459285.1). Lineage (NCBI taxonomy): Eukaryota > Metazoa > Chordata > Aves > Cuculiformes > Cuculidae > Clamator > Clamator glandarius. Next base: position 123,833 of record JAUNZM010000263.1, read on the forward strand.
CAGATTCAAATGGATAGCCCAACCTAGGATTGAGCAGTGCTGCTGAAGTACAGCATACAGTGGTTTTCAGACTGCAGACCTTCAGTGCAGGACTACACCTTTGTCACAATGCTGGAGATTAAGAATGCAAAAGTTCCTGTAACCACACTGAATTTGATGGCTCCTGCTCTCCTACTAATGGTGGTCTCCCTTTCTGACACCTTTAAAGCATAGAAATGCTCCATTGACAAGAACATCACAGATGTTCAATCTTTTTTGGTTTTGGTTTAATGGGCAATCTGAAATATTGTTTTGTTAATCAAAATGTTTTATCTGAAAGTTCAAATGTTTATAATTGTAAATGAATGTAAGCATTTCTTCAGAAAGAGGTAGCAGAATCTTTATAAAGCTTTCCTTCTCTTCATGTAGAGCTGCTGCAATTCATGCTACAGCTAGCATATAGCTTTTGCCAACCGAAAATCACTTACTTTTTGGAATGCAATCTATTATTGCTCAGTTGCAAATAGCACTTAAATCACAAGTTAAGTGGAATTGTAAATGTATGCTGATATTTATGCATGACGAACTTGTGGAACCATACAGTCCTCCTACTTTATGTTCAGTCAAGTCCCTCATATTCAGTAAAGAAACTCATTCTCCCCAGGGTTTCATGAACAGCATACTGAATAATAAACTCAAAAAAAATTGTCAAGGTCTCCATTCAGGAGATTATTTACAGAGATGCTGCAGATGCAGAGGTGGCAAGAAGTCAAGCTGTGTACATATAAAGTCAGATTTTCTTGTACTGCCTTTGAAGTACTCCTTTGTGCAATCACTCTTTCAAGTTCCCTCCCTAACAATCATATCCTTGCCTTGTCTGTATTTTTTCCATGCAGCTGAACGCTCGCTTGCTCAAAAAAGAAGTCTTTCTCCTGATTCAGCCAAGTCCAGCCTTAGGCAACACAACCTGTCTGTCTGAGTTTTAGAGCTGTAAATATTTTGGTCTGAATCCACTTTCCCAATCACACATGTCCAAAGACACACCTGGCTACCATGCCCTGCAGACTGGTTACTGTCTTCTAACATATTTTAGATTTACCATCTACCATCAATCTACTTCTGGGTTATTGTTGGATGCATAAGCTAGAAGAGAAAAAAAGGACTGAAAACAGGTAACAAATATTTTCTGTCATTCAAGCACAGGTTTCCCACTGTAACTAACTTCCTTCTCCATCAGCAGGTCCTGATGAAGCACTTGTCCAGACTACAGAGCACACTTCTCTCCCTCCAGGCTCCGCTTCAGGGCTCAGGGAATGAAGTTTTGTGATATTCAAGCCAATCTCACAACATACTTTTAATCTGTATCCTTCTATCTCATTTTCCCAGTACACTGACACTTTCGTGACTCCCCAGTAATTCAGTTCAGCTCACTGAAACAGTAGCCTTTGGAAGCAGTAGATGTTTTTCTCCTGGGTTGCCTTGCTGATGGTTTGGGAGGCTAACCCACCTTTCAGGGGGCTGGAGAAGAACTTAAACTAGATGGAGAGAAGGAGTTGGGCTGTATAGCCCAGTGGGTGAGAAAGGAGGGACACAACTGTCTCTGTAAACAGGTAACAAGTAAGTTGGTGGTAAGATATCATACTTTAAGGGGCTTCTTATTCACCTCTTGAAACATTCATCACTTTTGGAAGTAATAAAGCCTCTTCCCTGAGAATATTTTATCTTCATATAAGAGTCACATAGGAACAAAGGTTTTTCTGGAAGAGATTGTCCACTTTGCTCTCTGCATGTATTCCAATATTTTGTGCATACCTAAGATACAAATGATCCTCTCCTGGCCTTTGGGGATATCTTTGTACTTTATATACCTTTATAAAGGTATAAATTTATGGACCTTTATATGTCTTTGGTATACCAGAATTTAAATAGAAATGCACATTCCTAGTCAAATGGATATATGTAATATTTTACCAGCAACTGAATTCAATTCATAATTCAGTCTAAAAAATCCATACCCCCATTTTTAGATTGATATTTGAAATTAATAATGGTCCTTCACAGAGCACATACCAAGAGACAAACATCCAAGAACCCCCATACATCTTGCCAAATGCATCAGCCTAACTTTACTTGAATGAAACATACACTGCTTGGCCCAACTTCCTTGATCATTATTTTGTTAAACTCTTAACAGATTAAAATTTTTGATGTTACTAATAACCTGTAACGTTGCTCTGTTGTTATTTAAATTTATTTTAGTTTAATCATAGTTTAATTTTCATAAATGTGTTAAAAAATATTCAAAGTTATTATGAGCTTTATTGAGATGTAATAGAAATTAAGAATCATTAATTAATAAATAGCCATGTTTATAGAGAGCCATTCCCCATTTCCTAGCTGGAGAGTGCTTTTTCAACTTGGTACAGAACAAGTGGCAAAATGCCTTTAATCTTTTACATCAACTCTAACTTCAGAAAACACGATGCAGTTTCATGTAACTGATTAAGGAGTTGAATCACAGTACCGGACAAAATACTAATAATTCTCATTTGTCCAATAAGCATAAATTTCTTTCTTTCTGCTTAACAAGCTCACATTTGGTTTCATCTGGTCTTTGAGGTTTTTTGTTGTTCTATAGTCTTTTGTCATTCTCCAGAGAACATTTCTATAGCAAAGACAAATGTCCAAAAAGTTCAAATAGGTTTAAAAAAATGAAATGTGCATTTCATTCCATGGCAAATAGAGATGTCAAAAAAACATACAAGAAAAATGAAATGACATTAGAAGAATTATTACTTTGAAAGCAATGATTAGGAAATAGTGTTAGGCATAGGTGAATGAATCAACCGCTTATTCTCTCTTCTAAAGCATGATCATAGCTTTCCTTTCAGCTGTTATCATAAAATACAGCACTAATTGAAACTTAATTATTGTCATTAATCTATCTTTGTGTTATGAATATGTATATTGCAAAGTATTACTTGCATGTGCTACTTGGAAGATGCTAGTTATTCTCTATCAATGTTGTCATATTTTACTTACTATCAGACAAACTTCAGATGATGGCTGGATTCAATATGCTGAGAATACTGCTGAGATGTGGAAAGACTTCCAAGAAAATTGCATGGAAAGAATTGTCAAAACTATATAGCAGTTTCCAAAAAGGTAGATCAAGAAAGTGCCTGTCATTAATCCAAATATAAAGAACTAAATTAAATGCCAAAAATACAGAAGAGGAAAACATTGCCATGTCCCCCCATTGGTCATATCAACCATAAAAAATTTAGTCATTGAAGTATCAGAAATTTGCAGGCATTTGAAGGGAAGATAGAATATATTGACTGATTCTTTAGGACAGAAAGTGACTAAAAAGCAAAATCATATTTTTCAGGACACTGTCTTTTTGTTCATGAATCAGATTATTTCACTTAACAATGAAAAGTCAAGAAAGTGATAAATCCTGTATTCTTCTTCCAGTTCAGAAATTAAAATGAGTTGGGGAGGATCTATTAATTCTAAATCTTTGAAGGCTTGATTATCTCCTGATTCAGTTAAACCATTAAGCACATCCAGTATTTCTTCCATATGACAGGGCAATTTAAGCACCTGATATTTTTATTGTTTTATTAAAGAAGTGAAGAAGGGTTTCTAACTCAATAGAAAGAAAATCTGTTTTGTGTGTAATTGGATCCTATTTTCAAATCAAATGCAGCTTGCCACAACTTCCAAAATGTATATATTAGTTACCAAGTAATGCAGAAATATGTTTATATTTTTCAACATTGAAAACATTTTAAAAATATTTAAAAATACACATAACGCTGTAAAAGTAGTTCAACTTGAAGATTTTGTCTTTCGTATGTCAAGGTGAATCTTTGAGTGTAAAGGTTAAATTTAACTGAAAGTTAGGATTTGAATGAGTTATATTTGGGAATGCCATTATATAGAGCCTTGACTGAAATGTAAATACGCAAAAAAGGTTAAAAACAAACACATAATTTACATTTTCCTCATCACTCATTTAAATAATGATTTATGATCAGTGAAGTAAATCAATTAAATTTGATTAACAGGCATAGGCAGACAAAATGTTGAAGTGTGTAGCATGATAACTGAGAACTTATTAGACTAGATTGGAAAGCGAATCAAGCAGACTTTGACAATTCAAACATTTAATTACTGTTGTGTAAATATTAGACAGGATCCTTACATTATCTTTGAATAAAAATATCGACTTTCCAAACAAGTAATCAAATAAATTAAATAAATAAGAGACTGCGCATTCATTTCCAGCTGCAATGTTATGCTAACACTGTAAAAAGACAAATTAATTATTCTTTTAGCTGTGGATTAGTTAAAATGTGGCATGCAATCTTCAGGACTTCAACGTCAGTATGTCATCAAATACTCCTGTTTGTTGGAGATTAAACTAGTGACATCTACCATAGCCTTTTTCTAATTACACAAATAATGCAAGCAGTAAAGCCCTGGATTACACTTCTTCCTAAAAGTAAGCAATCTGTTGTTCTAATTCTGGCTTGCACTAAGCTTGAATCAAATTATATGCATGTTAGACATGTCCAGGATAAACGCACAACTTCAGAATCAAAAGAATTTCTTGCAATTGCATACTCCACTCTTTCAGAAAGACTCTCTCTTGTGAATGTTTATTACTTCCAAGCAAAGCTAGATCAATTTTTAATTAATGATAAGCCAGAAATAGCTTTTTATTTATTACATGCAGGAGGGCTTTTTGTTCCTACTCAGCCTTCAAGCTACACTCCTAACCAGAGATGGCTTACTGAATCATGTGTAGGCATGATGTAGCAGAAAAGCATAATAATAAGGTTTGTCATGGGTTTTCATCAGGGTCATGCTGAACTCTCAGCATCTTGGAAAGCTTTAATCTTCCACACATATCTATAAAATGCATATGACAAAGAGGTAACCAGAGCCAATGCCTCAAAAAGAAACCATACCAAATGAAGGTGAAAAAAAACCCAGTGGTTACTATAGGTAGGATGAGCAAATATTGAAACAAACTATCATGGGAATTGGTGGACATTCCATTCTTACTACTGATAACTCATGCCTGAATAGATTGCTGGAAAATACATCTCGTAAGTAACTGTTACCGCAGAGGCACTCACGTGAATCTCTGCTTGTCTGCATAGACAACTCAAGAAGGCATCATAGTCCCTTCTTAACTTGAAGTGTATGTAGTAAAGAAATAGTAAATTGTTGAGGGTTACAGAAATAATCCTGCTGCTGGTTCTGCTCCTTTCAAGACAAATGTTCTCATTTATGTCACCATATTTGTTGAGTTGTTACATGCATGCCTGTGTTCTTGGAAATTTAGTATTGATTGATTATAATTTTGATTATCACATAGGTAAATATTAGTTCTAAATTTGGGAAACCATCAATTGATTAGTTAAATATTCATTTCACTCCAGAATTGAGACACTAAAACTAAACCTCCTAAGAAAGGAGATAGTACTGGGGGGGTATGGGTGGGAGGAGGGGTAGTCTGTATTCAGGTTTCATTTTCTGGAACCCTGGCTTCTAATTACATGCAAAACGAATTAGAATACTTTACCAACCATCGATAAAAGGTTACATAGCACACATGGTTCAAAAAGCACTTTAGAAGTTACATTTCTCACTGCAACTATTACACAAATCTAAGGAGAAATGGTGCAAACAGGGCAATAGATGTATATGCTTATGGTTTTCCGTAAGTCATTTAATAGGTCTGTCATTATCTGTCTTGTCACTCATATTTGTCCTCTATGAAATTATAATAATCATAGAACCCATCTTCATAAAGATCTTGCAAATCCATGGATAGATGGATCACAGGGTCACAGGGAGGATCCAGGGAACTACAGGCCTGTCAGTCTGACCTCAGTGCCAGGGAAAGTCATGGAACAGGTGATCTTGAGTGCGATCATGAAGCACATGCAAGAGAACCAGGTGATCAGGCCCAGTCAACATGGGTTTACAAAAGGCAGGTCTTGCCAAACTAACCTGATCTCCTTCTATGACAAAGTAACGAAGGAAAGGCTGTGGATGTGTCTTCCTGGACTTCAGTAAAGCCTTTGACACAGTTGCTCACAGCATTCTGCTATGGAAACTGTCGGCCTCTGGCCTGGACAGGTGCACACTCTCCTGGGTGAAAAACTGGTTGGATGGCCGGGCCCAGAGAGTGGTGGGAAATGGTGTTAAATCCAGCTGGAGGCCAGTGACAAGTGGGGTTCCCCAGGGCTCAGTGCTGGGTCCAGCCCTGTTCAATGTCTTTATCAATGACCTGGATGAAGGCATCGAGTGCTCCCTTAGCAAGTTTGCAGATGACACCAAGCTGGGTGGAAGTGTTGATCTGCTGGAGGGTCGGGAGGCTCTGCAAAGGGACCTGAACAGGCTGGACTGCTGGGCTGAGACCAATGGCATGAGGTTTAACAAGGCCAAATGCCGGGTCCTGCACTTGGGGCACAACAACCCTAAGCAGAGGTACAGACTAGGAGAAGTCTGTCTAGAAAGCTGCCTGGAGGAGAGGGACCTGGGGGTGTTGGTTGACAGCGACTGAACATGAGCCAGCAGTGTGCCCAGGTGGCCAAGAAGGCCAATGACATCTTAGCTTGGATCAGAAATGGTGTGACCAGCAGGTCCAGGGAGGTTATTCTCCCTCTGTACTCGGCACTGGTGAGACCGCACCTCGAGTACTGTGTTCAGTTCTGGGCCTCTCACCACAAGAAGGATGTTGAGGCTCTGGAGCGAGTCCAGAGAAGAGCAACAAAGCTGGTGAAGGGGCTGGAGAACAGGCCTTATGAGGAGCAGCTGAGAGAGCTGGGGGTGTTTAGCCTGGAGAAGAGGAGGCTGAGAGGAGAACTCATTGCTCTCTAAAACTACCTCAAAGGAGGTTGTAGAGAGGAGGGTGATGGCCTCTTCTCCCAAGTGACAGGGGACAGAACAAGAGGGAATGGCCTCAAGCTCCACCAGCGGAGCTTTAGGCTGGACATTAGGAAAAAAATTTTCACAGAAAGGGTCATTGGGCACTGGAACAGGCTGCCCAGGGAGGTGGTTGATTCACCTTCCCTGGAAGTGTTTAAGGCACGGGTAGATGAGGTGCTAAGGGGCATGGTTTAGTGTCTGATAGGAATGGTTGGACTCGATGATCCAGTGGGTCTCTTCCAACCTGGTTATTCTATGATTATATGATTCTATTATATCGATATATGAGCTGAGCAATATCACTATTATACTGCTTTTCAATTAACTCCTGAAAGGAACGAATGCTGAGCTACACAAATCAAACAATATTTAATAAAAATTAAATGATCAATTCTTTTCTTGTCCTTTCACCTCAGAATGCTGGAAGAGTTCCAAAACTACATTGAATGGTCCCAAGGTGTCTGGCACAAAACACAGTATTTGCAAAGCACTTTGTCCTCTCTGACTGCCCATGAGGAAGTAACCCAAGTTTGTCACAAAAACAATTCATTTGTACTATTTTTTTTATGACTTTACATGAAGAGTCGAGGGCCAGCTTGGTTTTTCAAGTTTGTTCACTTCAGTTTCCTTCATGTTATTTTCCTTTCCTGGGGGTATTTGGCCCTAAAAGTGCTATAACCTGACAGTGGATTTTTCGCTTGAGTGGAAAATAGATCCTCTAGCCCAACTTCAGCCTTGCAGGATCCATGTAACTGGCTTCATATAACTCTTCTGAAGGTTGGCTGGAGAGCTTTGAAAGCTAAAAGAAAAGGACTTCAAAGATGAAAGACAACCTAATACCACAACAATCGTTTCACTACCATGTCTGCAATTTTTTGTGATCATAGAGGAAAAGGCTTTTTTAGGTTATAAATGCTTATGAAGATTACAAACGTCATTGTAAATTAAGTGTTTCAGAGCAACAATTTACTACCATACAGTGTACTAAGAAGTTTGGAATGAGTGTGCTGATCCCAGGCCAAACACACACTCCTTAATTGGAACTGTGCATCCACATAAAGCCCAGTAGAGCTTCAGATCCGGGTTCAGAGTTCAGAACTGCAAGGAGGCTGCTAGAATCGTATTTAACCATAGTGAGTAGCTTACTATAAAGCATCACCACTGATACACCACTTTAAAATTGCAAAGTGTCAACTTCTTTCAACAGAGGAATGAATGAGGTTTGATTCCTTATGGATCTTGCAATGCTGTATTTCCCCCTGCCGTATTAACTCCAGCTTCTTTACTTGTGAGAAGTCCCCTTTGCCTCGAACAGTGCTACTCATCTACCCCCACAACCCCTCACCATCCATGTCCTCCAAGCCTAGCACAGGCGCTAGTTCCCAGCTTTGCTGTGCTGAATTGCTGAGGAGTTTTCATCTGGTGACCAGCCAGTAACAGAAAAAACAGAGCAGGCAACTTCTAAGATTTCTCCCAGGGAGGGTTTCTCTTACCTAGCTGCAATATGCACTAAATTTTTAGTAACTTAATAACAAAAGGTCTGTTCCTCTGAGAAATGTGATTAAGATTAGATTAAGATTAGATGAGCAAAACTTTGTTCTCATGGAAAGGAGAGACAGTGACACACAGACAGAGTAATTGCATAGCCCTTATTGCTTTAGAAAACCTGCTTTAAGATTCTGAGTTAATGAAACCCACACAAGGAAATCTGTAATCATCACCTTACACTTTCAGAGAGAAGCTTAACAAGGCTTTTTTTTTTCAGATTTGTTTTTGTCCATTTAGATTCTATGTAGATGCATGGGAAAATAGGCAAAAATCACAAATACAGAAGAAGGCTGCTATTTTGTACAATACCTGACAAATGACATTGTGCTGCTGATCCCACACCCCAGACTGTATACTGCCATAACCAAAGCTGGGGCCGACACCAATATTGTCCATACTTGTCGATTTTATTATTTTGTTGATGTAAGATACAAGCACATTCTTTTTTACTGAGGAGGCTTTGTCATACAACTTTGAAACAAGCAAATATTGCTAATGAAAATATTGCTCTAGATTTTCAAACATTCTTAATTAGTTTGTATAACTCAGATAGGGACAAAATGAGCTTTTCCTTACTTTTTTTTTTCCCCCAGTGTGGAGTAGTTTTTACTTTCAAAAATCTGTGATAACTTTCTGTGTTTTGTGTTATGCTTGGAAGGATGGCAGGATAAATTGTAAAGCTGATTTCCCTGAGAAATTTGAATTCTGCCAAGTTAAATCCTCAAGCTAAGTCAGGTGGCTATTAGGAAAGGATGTGGCACTTACTCGGTGATGGCATGCAGAGCTCAGTTTAGCTGAACGGAAGTTTAGTTTCCAGTAAGATGCCCTTTCCATTAGATTAGAAACATGTAAACTGGGGGAAGGGAGAGAATACAGAGGAAAATGTATATTTTTGCCTGTGGCAAAAATGAGGGGAACACAGAAGAGAGCTCTAACTCTAGACAGATGCTGTAGGACACCTTTGCACTTCATTTTATACAAGTGACTGTCTCACAGAAAATTGCCGTCAGCTTACAAAAAGCTGCTATCCACTCCCAACATATACACTGAAATCAATCATTTAATCCAATGCTGCTAAGCAGCATTGAGTCATTCTGGGGTTCCCAGCTCAGAAGAAAACCTGTCAGTTGTATCTGCCCACAAATGGGGATCTAGGTTTTCTCAGCTTGGACAAGCTGGAGTGGGACATGGGAACTGGATGCACAGAAAGGATGGATCTAGGCAAGACCCCAGGTAGCCTCATTTGACACCAAAGCTGCCTTTGATTTGAGCAGGGAGGTTGGACTACATGACTCCAGCAGTTCCTTCTTATCTGAAGTATCCCATGACTCCCTGACTTTTTTTTTCAAATTGTGTTACAGCAGTTTGATTCACACTATTTACAACACAATGTCAACCAGAAATAATCTTGCCTATGTTTACTTTAGTTCATAACCTTTCTCTATCCCTGTTTACAATAGTTATGAGTTATAGTATTGCAAACTACTTTTTCCATTACCCTTTTTCTCTCACACCCATCTTAGAAAGATCTCTGTTCTCCCAGGTGTTCAGGCCCCAGGAGTGGTTACTCTAAAGACAGAAGAGAGAGATTCCCAGTTCAGATGTCAGGACCAAGACCCTGCTCAAGTCCCAGCAGCAGTTTTGTCCCTTTGGCTGGTTAAAAGCAGTCTGTTCATCATTGTGCAAAATACAATTATTCTAAAGTTTATGAACTGGCAACTTTCTCACACACTTCTGCAAAACAAGGAGATGCTAGAGCATTTCCAAGATAAACTTGTCAGAAATGTTAACACAGGTAGTACCAGTTGTTCATTTTTCCTTTTTTTTCCTAGACATATTTCAGAATGTTTCATAAATGTCTGATATTTCTTAATCAAACATCAGCTGAGGCAGATAGAGAGTATGAGATATTGTTGCTCCAGCCATGAAATTTTCACAAGGTTATACTCAACCAAAATCATGGGCTTGGAACGGGAAGTTCTCGTTGATCTAAACAAAATACGGTGTTACCAGCCATTCCAAAATTAATCCTTTAGTCACTGCTTAAGAATTTATATGACAAACTAAAAATATGGACCATAATTTTACATGAGAACATAGTTGCTTTCTAATATCAAATACTCACTAGCCATGTAATGGCAGCTCAAACCAAACTAAAACTCAAGTATGGCTAAAATTAAATTTTGATATGTGTTCATCTAAATAAAAACTCTGGATGGGAATGCACATGTCTTGCAAACACTGACCCCACTCAAGTGATTCTAGCCATTACAGGAGCTTTGTCAAACATATTACACATATTTTCATCTAACAGACCAAATGGATTTCCATCAAAAACAACTGAACTATTCCTCCACAATTAGGACAGGGTTCGGAAGAATGTGAGAGAAGTAGATGACTGCTGGAAACTCACTGCCAGAGGTAAACAAGCAACGTCTGAAAATAGGGTGAGTACTGATTATATCCTCCCAGTTTCCCACCCAGAATATCTGTAGAAATGCAAAGATTAAATAATCCTGCAGCTACTGACAGGACTAACAAAACTATGGAATAAGGCACAGAGACAACCCAATAATCTCAGTAAAGCTATTCATACACACTACCTGAGAACATGTCTTGACGTTTGGCTGGGTGCAAGCCATGGGTCACATCACAAAACTCATGAGCAACAAAAGGATAAAAGAAAATGTGCTAGTACCGACTGTTCAAGACGAGAAAGGTAGTAATAGCCAAAGATTCAAAAGACAAAGTTGTTCCAATATAAAAAAACAATAGACTCTCAAAATTTAATACTACAAGTAGGAAGATTCCCTTTTGCATTTTGATTACCAAAAAAGGAACTACTACTAAAATCAGACTCAGATTCTTACTGGGATCTTAATTTTACCATTTTTCTCCACACTGGCTTTTGTGACATTCTACTACAAACAGGATTACAGAAATCAGCACTAGCAAATCCAGACAGAGGTATTAATGAATTTTTTGTGAGGCGAAGAATAACCAGAAAAGATGCCCAAATTGTCATCTCCATCCAAAGTATATGACCAAAATTACTGTAGCGATGCCAGAAAAACAGGGAACTATATTTAAACTCCAAAGAAGGTATTTGGAATTCAAAATGCTAATCGTATTTACAGAGAAAGGGAAGGAAACCTCATAATAACATACATATGAATTTTACTGGCTTGTTTGTGTTCATTCGAAGCAGATGCTCTCTGTATCCAAAAGGACAGAAGCTTACAGCAAGAGAAAAGCAGACTTGGCTGGTTAAAGCACAGCAGTTATTTTACCTCACCATGTGTTGTTTTTCAGGCTTCTAGCAGTCAGATGTCTGCCGGAAAAACACAGTCATGTGTGAGGGCACAGGGAGTTGATCAAATAATAAAGGCTTTGTCTGATAAAAACTGATCTAGTTCCAGGGGCAAAAGAATCAAACTCCTTCCACACGTTAAAATGGCATTTTACTTCCACTGCTTGGAATATAGGCTTCCTATTTAAAGCATTTCACTCAACAATACAAATAAAATATTGAACTGATATTTTTCCTGTCGGCTTGAACACAGTAGTTCACGCAATAATAAACTTAGAAAAAAATCAGCCGAAGGCAGATCTGACAGTTCTTCTGACATCAAAATTTGCTGCTTCATACTTCTCATCCCTCTGGTTATTTACTGCCACAAATGATAGAGATTTGTGTGTCCTGGGCAAAAAAAATATGGTAACTTAGATATCAATCATGATCTCAGGCAGCCTCAAATTTTGCATTTTAAATTTGATGTAGATCTGAAAAGCCTTATAATAAAAAATATATTCCAAGAAAAGAAAAAAATAAAATCAGTTCAGGGAACAGCGATAATGATGGGATGAGTGCACCTGAATGAATAATGGATGGAAGGACATCCCTTCTGTCCTGCATTTTTAAAGCTTTTTGAGTCAAACAGGTCAGAATACTTTAAAGTGTCATTTACCAGAATTATCCAATACCTTTTTAACTTCATTAATACCTGCCAATGTAACTCTGTATAGCCCCTTATCAATCAGACCAGCCACAAATGAGTCTATAATGGCTCTTAGGTGAGTACCTGCTGAAATCAGTTATACCTGAGTACAGTCTCCACGCTTAAAGGCACAATGGGAGAGGCAATGCCCAGGATCTCCTACTTTTCCTTTGTCAGGGCCTGAGCACTGTAATCCTTTGCTCAGCTGTTCTGTTTATAACATGGTGCCTCAAGTAAATGAGGTTTGTGTAGACAGGCTGCCTCCCTCCACGTGGACTTGGAATCTCAGCCGAACTTACAGAGGAATGCAAGTCTCATGCATAATGCTAGACCTACAAGCTTAATAAAAATAATCACCTGGGCAAAGGAGATTTAACAAGCAAGTGCTCTGACTGTAGGAAGAAAAACCACTCAGCAAGCGAATGTGAGCTTTTTCGCTCTACTAGAGACTCCATCTGGACAGGACACCCAGCACATATGTGCTAGCAGGTCATATGAAAATCTTCAACAGGAGCTTGTAATCAAGTGCAAAATACAAAGATAAAAAAAAAAAAGTTTTCTTGTTTCAGGATTTGAAAAAACTACTTACTTTTTCAGGACACTGAAATGAGAATAGATATTAACTAGGAGGCAAAGAGGATTAATCTCTACCATATGCTCTTCCATGCTCCCAAACATATCTGCTTTACTCAATATTACTGCAGGCAGCAGCTACAGCAACGGTTCGTGGAAGCTTCTGATTACAGTATTTTAATTTTTCCAGAAAATCAAAAGATGCATTACTGTTTAATTTATTGGGTAATCTCTTTTCAAAATATTTTTCCCCCTCCACTTTAAAATTGGTCTTAAGTTCTCGGCTTGTCAATTTTTTTCCAGCTTTAACTGGAGTTCAAAAGGACAAGCTGTTTTGAAGTATTTTGAGACTATTCTGAATATGTTATTTTTTTCTCAGTTCTCCATTTTTCAACATCCAAGTACTTGGACACCATCAGGTGTCCAGATACCACAGGTGTATTGGAAACAAATCCTTATTAGAAGAGACCAACGTACTCAGCTGAGTAGATTGGTAAGGATTTATAATACATTCCGATATTTACTCTTACTAAAAAAATTATATACAGGTATTAACTGCTATTTTGAAGCAGGGATACCTCCAAATCCAAAATTTGGTCTCATAACTCTTGCCAAATCATAGGCCTCAAAACACAATCAAATTTTAAGATACATAGTTATTTCAATGAATCTTGCCCTTCATACCAGTAACACAGTTAAAAGGAGACTCTCAGGCATCCCTTACTATGAAACTTAGCCCAGAACAGATGCTGGCACTAACTTTTACCTCATTACAAAACAGAAACCAGAACCAAGAGAGCAGGACATGGAATTCCAGCTTCTGCAAACAAAAATAAACTTCAGAACAAACTGCACTGAGCAACATTGCAATCATGTCAGTGCTCAAACCTAAGGATCACTAAGAAGAAGAGAAAATTTCTCCACAAAATCTGAAATGGGTCAGATAGTTGTTCAGTGTGAGAGGCCACCCCAGCACTCCTGCAGGCACTGCAAGTGAAAAGACAATACGCGGTCATTATGGAGACTCTTTGCTGCATTGGACCATGCTGGTTTATGGGTGTAACAGAAAGAATGAGCACCATACTGAACATGATTCTGCATGTAAACTAAGTTCCGTCCTTGCCGATTTCAAGATGGGTAGTTATAAATAATGGGCAATGTGTCCTTTTATGTCCAGCCAAAAGGAATAAGCAAGGAAGCTGCATTCATGTCCAGGATCACAGTTTGTTCCCAACAGATCTTTTTCCTTATAGCTATTTTCTATTTCCCCCCACCTGAAAAAGTGACTAATGGTAATGATTGTTATTAGTTGAAGCAAAGTCAGAGAAGTTTCAGTCTGAATTAATACAGATCATAAAAGCCTTCACAAAGTACATGTTGTTCACTAAAGTAACGTACAATTTTCTTTCTTTCCTACATAGCTTTCCTATGATATTTGGCAACTGCTTGTTAAGTGCTAGTAGTAAAGTCTCTGTTTTAAAAAGGACATCAGCTCAGGCGGAAGGCACCACAGTAATTGTTAGGAGCTTCTGCTTGCTGTTTTACAAAAGGTAAAATTACAACATCGGTTCGCATCTCCCAAAGAGCATTTCTGGTGTCTTGCAGTCACAGCACATTATCATGAGAAGTTATAGATCTGCAGCCACCTTTTGCAGGAATTTGTGTGCAGAGAATTGTTTGTCCTATGCAACTGTACAACTCCTCTGCACCCCCAGATCAAAGTCACAGCACTGCTGTACCTGACCTGGTATCTTCACATCAATCTAGAGGATCCTGTGGCACCACGTTCTGGAGTTCCATGTGCTGGTCACAGAAAGGGGGGCCATGTCTGGCACCTTAACTCTTACAACTAGAAAAAGATACAGAGGAAGGCTGCAGCTAAAGACTGATCTTCTGTACAGATTTTTTTTAATTTTTTTCCTCTTTTTTCCTATGCAATGCACCAACTTCTGTGTTCTCTCCCACTCTGAGAGTCCATGCACCAGGTACGCTCACCTGACATTATGTTGAAGACTGACCATTCATGATCTGCCATATCCAACATGTGGGGTCTTCAAGTGGGAGAGAAAATGTGCTGAACCTCCATGAAAACTATGAGGGGAAGCAGGATATAGAGGCAATTAAATGAGTCACACACTCAGTAAGAGAGACATCACAGAATCTCTGCAATCTCCTTCCAATGCTGCATATCCACAAAATAGTTTTAAGCTATACTTCCTGAGAAGTGCAGTCACTCCAGTGCAGAGAAGCCTATAGCTGTACCCATGAACAATTAAACCAAAGACACTTGGGAGATATCACTGATATTATTTTTCCTTATGCCCGATATTGCAAATCTAGAGATTATTCACAAAAACTTCATACATTGCCATGGGGCAGTATTCCAGCTTTAATAAAAAATCCACTTGCATGTTCTCTCTTTAGATATTTTTTTCAAATTACTGTAGTAACTCACTACAGCCCATTATACAGCAAAATGAATCTTGTGTTCTAAAAAGCTTTTCTGCTGTTATTTGGGCTATATGAGAGACATATGGTGTCTCAAGAAATAAGCAATACCTGACTGCATTCAAAATCACCTTTTAAAGTCCATCAGTAAGGTTTATTTGCGTGAAGAACTGCATTTCAAAGGTTAGGTTACCTACTTGTTACCATAGAAAAGCTATCGTACTGCTTTAAAAGAGACTGCTTGAGGCCAGGACAAATTACTTCCTCAAATGTTCTTACTATTAAAACCTAAATTCACTGAACCAATAACTTTCTGTTAATTCGTAACATTTTCTCAAGTTGGGCCTTTGGAATAGAAAATGAAAATAAATTATCCTTGGTGCTTAACAATGCATTCCTTGCATATAAATGTCCTCAAAGGCTTGAAGACTTCTTAACAATGTCTCTGAGCATATTTGAGATCTGTAAACTCTAGGTTTAAGCACCCTAAAAATCTGTAAGGGCACAGAAACCACTAACACTTCTGTTATTCATAAACTTTTAGATTTCAATGGCCAATCTTCTTCAAAAGAAGAATGCATGTTAGAATGCTCATTTCCTTTTCAAATCACATATGAAACACACCTGTGGATTGTTAGTAACTCAGATGAAGCACTCCCAGTGTTTTAGAAATAAACCAGGACATAAAGTGTATGTTCTGTAAGATACACAGAAGCCCGATGGCACCAGCACACAGCAAAGAGACCCTTAAAGTAAATCAGTTTTATTAACCAAAACATTTAAGATGTATCTGCTCTTTTTTTTTCCCATCTTTGGTCTTATGACATCCTTGAGATAGCAAAGACATCAGAGAGGACTTCAAGTGACAGCAAACCTGCCAAACTGAGGAACTAACATTTTAGGCACTAAAGAGGTATTTGAATGAAAAAAGGGGGCAAGATGTCAGGGCTAAATCAATAAATATAAGTAGTAAAAAGCTTTTATCTTGAAATATACTCACCTCTAATATGAACCTCAATTTAACACTAGCCACTCAGACTCCCTGTTCAATAGTACTTACCAGCGCGTGGCAGTTCTGGGGACAGAATGGAAGAGATGGCAGTGGTGGACAGGTAGTACTCCACGGGTCTTTGAACATTCCCTACAGACACGCAGATCCATAAAACTGAAAATAAAGAGCAATAGAATAGGTTTGAGTGACAGAGAAGAAGAAAAGGCAGTTCTGGTGGTCTAAGGTTAAGGAGCAAGGAACTGTTTTCCCAGGTAGGGAGTGAGTACAACCCTCCCACATCCCACTCATTGGGCTAAAGAATCAGTTTCTTATTTTCTTTCTCTTTAGTCTAGTGAATAGTATTCATTCCTATGTGGGAGTAAAAAGGAGCTTTTCAGCAGAAAAAGGAAAAAAAATGAAGAAAAGAGGCTGAGATCTCAGAGACTAAGCAACTTGGTGCAAGTTGTCCTGGTGGAATGGAAGAGGCTCAGGGCTCAGCTTCAAACTGGTCAGAAAACAGAGGTGAAAAGAGCAGTAACAATCTTCAAGTGACAGTCCTGCTCATCATCTAATACACACCAAGAGCTTTAAAAATGACACTTGCCAGTGCCATTGCTATGATATCTGCCATTTCTGCTCTTCATCCTCTGAGTCAATGCAACAATGGATCCTCGAGTTTTCTGGACAGGACAACAGTCATGTTGTGCTCAGGGCATGCTGAAAGCATTAGAGCCTTGACAGGATCAAGAATCTGTGCTTGTGTCCCACAACAAAGACCAGACAGTATCCCCAGACTCAGTATTCTCCACTAAGGGTCTTGGTTCACTAGATGCTGTCAAGCTTTCAGCTGTAGACTTTCAAAATACAGTGTCAGCTACTACTTTCTTCTAAGACATGGCTGGGAGAAGAGGACATACTCTTCCCCTTAGGTATTTGTTAACTGGTGTTTTAAGTCTTTGTGCAGTTAGCTTCGTTGCTTTCCTCCAGGTGTTCAGAGTTCATGCATATGGGACTGCAGCCCACATCTCCCAGCTCACTGAAGTACCCTAACTGCCAGACTGGATGTGCACTGAAATAGAATTTATTCCTGACTGACAGAGCGGAATCACAAAAAGGATGATGACTTCCTAACACTTTCTACTTCATGTCTGTTATCTAATGTCTATAATGCATATAACCACACCTTAAACTGGAGGCTGAAAGTCCTTCTTCCTATGTGAGCAGTATAGCAGAAAATGCTTGCCCTTGTCAGAAGCAAAGAAGAGGTGGAAGATATTGGTTTCTTTCATTACCCCCTTCCTAATTAGACTCTAGTCTGACAGTTACATTGCTTGTTCATTAAGGGACTGTAAACTCCCTGAAGCTAAGGTGAGTAACGATCTTGCTTTTGAAAAAAAAAAGTTTTTAATGATCAATTTAATGATATAACAGTAATAAAATTGCTGGTTTACTCAAAAGAGGGTTTTTTGAAGATACCAGAGGCATTTCTGGTTTTGTGTGGCCTTTCAAGAGCAGACCAGAAACATTGTTATTGAATGCTCTTCTCAAGCCCCATCACTTTGCTTGGTATTACACAGGATATGAAAACAAGAACTAAAAAGCTTTAACTCTAACAGATACTCTGGTACAAGGGCAGGGAAACGTAGTCAGGATCCTGATGTTTTTGGAAGAAGGAGACAGCTATCAGCAATTCTTTGCAACAAAAATCTCTACTGGTGATGCCAGAAACCTTATATTTTTTCAGATTATCAAGAGAAATGTTTCACATCCTAATTAATGTACTGTCAGCTTCACACAGCTTGTGCCCATGTATGATCAACAAAGCTTTTGGATAGGTACTGTTTTCACATCAGTACTATTTGATAGAAGAAAGCTAATTACTGCTTGTTCCCATCCAAACTAGATTTTTGAAAAAACATTATTCCTTATAATTCAGTATGTAACAAATGTCATAAGCATCTTCATGTTGTGAAACAGCACAATGAATTAGATTGCATCATGCCATAAGCAAACTTGTCAACATTCAGTGAGAACGAAGAATTGCTGGGCTTACAACCAGCTGTTTCCAGACTTACAAGAATCCTGTGGTTCTGAACTCCTTTCAGAACGTTCAGTGCATCCCTTGATCACGATTTCTCTGCAAAGCCTGTTTATTGGCAGATGGTCTCTATCTGTATGCTGAGCAGCTCATGTAAAGCTCATCATGACTCCCATTAATTTCTTGCACATCTGGGCCCTGAGATCGCCAACATAAAAAGCAAAGCCCAGTCAGCAATAACAAGAAAAATGAAACTGGAAAACAAAATTCCTTTTACCTTAAGTATTAGACACTTGACTATGAATTCAGTCCTGCCTTCCCCAGCATAATTACAGCTATGTCCAGATCTCGTGGTCAGAATCTAAACAACCAGGCTGCGAGCAGTACTTTGCACCTACTGCTACTTCCTACTTACCGAAGTGTGAGAAAACTGCAAGTAAAATTGTTATTATTTTTAAACCAGGGAAGTTTAAATAAAGAATGTAAAATACTCACAAATGGACAGCTACTACAGACACAATTTTTATTCCATAAGCAAGTCTTTAAGAATAATTCAGGATCAATGTTTTCTGGGTTTACAGCAAGAGGAGACTAGAAAAGTTATTAACATCTTCTTCAGACTGTATTGGCAATGTGATCAGCTTAAATTTCACCCCATAATTTGACAGATCAAGGCAACCTGGAAAGTATGATAGTTTAGTCCAAATGAAAACCTGCCTCTTTAAACAAATGAACATTCCAACGGAGTGTCTGAAATCAATCAGTATTGAATCAATAACCTGGAGATTAAAATTATTTCACTGATGTATCATCCAAATGCATAGAAATGCAGAAACTCATCATAAAATAAGAATGATTAATAAAAAGCTAGATTTTTGTGATAAGGTAGTATCCAAAAGTCTTTGAAATCAATACCAGCATCACTCATGGCTCAGTGGGCTGCAATCTGTATTGAATCACATTTTTAATAGATACCTCGTATCACACCAAAGAATTTTAGTTTGCCTGTAGCGTGAATTTTAGAATAAGAAGGAGCCCTTGAGCATTATATATAGCCACAATCCCTCGTATTAAACAGCACTTCACTATGTGCCCTTGGAAGAAAAGGGTGATTTACAATATTTTTAATACACAAGCTCATTCGCTAAAAATTATTCTATAAACTGTATGCCTGCTCGAAAATAAATCGAAAATCTCTGTTATTTGCTAAACTAGCACCTGTCCAGTTTCAGTCTCTAAATTAGGGTCGAAATATAGCGAGAAACTTTACCGGGGAGGTTAAAATCCAGCGTGTAACAGAGGGGAGGGGGTCCCCGGGCTTCCAGCCGCGGCTCTGCCCCTTCCCGACCTGCTCGCCCTTCCCGGGCTCGAGGCAGGTGGGGTACACGACAATTAATTTCAGAGACCCCCCCCGGGCATCATTCGATGGACTCTTTCGTTCTCATCACAGCCCAACTTAGCGCGGAGCCCCGGCGGGTCGTGGCCGTTTAATTAGCTGGGGGATGGTTTTCCGGAGCTAACTCAACGTCCTTCTCGATCCACCGGGGGCTGGTTGGCCGCGGGGGGCTGAGCGGAGGCAGCGCGGGGAGCGGCCCCGGGGCCGCGAGGGGCGGAGCGGGGCAGGCGATGCGCTCCTCCCCCGGGCACCGACGGCTCCGTCCCGCGGCCGCGGGAGCGGCTCAGGCGCCGCCGGGAGGGCGAGGGCAGGAGGGGATAAAAACCCCCGGCGCCGCTGCGCTCCGGAGCCTCTCGCCTCCCTTCCTCGCCCGCCGCTGGGTACCGGGCCCGGCGCGGGGGTGGGGGTGGGGGTGGGGGTGGGGGTGGGGGGGGGCTCCGCTCCGTCCAGCGCCGCCTTCACCCGCCGGGGAGCGCAGCGGAGCCGCCGCCGCTGCCGCCGCCGCCGCGCCCTCCCGAGTGGAGCATGCGGAGCCGCGGCCGGCGGGGCCCGCACCGCGCTGCCCGGAGATGAAGCGGCCGCCGGGAGCCCCAGGTAACGCTGCCCCGAGCGGGCATCGCCCCGGCGGCCGGGGGAGGAGGGGGGTGGCGGGGGGCGCCCGGAGCCCCGCGGGGGAGGCTCTGCCCTCCGAACCCACCGGAGAGCCCGCGGAGCCCCCGGGAGGGATCGAGGAGCTGGCAGGAGCCCTCCCGCCGTGGGCAGCGGGGGTTCTCTGCGCGATTCCCGTCAGAGAAGCTCTTGGAGGCGGCGAGGAACCTACGTTGGGCGCCTAAACTTTCGTAAGCTCTGGCTTTGCTTGGAGACTGATACCGTAACGGGCGCTGCCGCTTATCGCTACGTTTTTCCTTAATAATTTGCCGATCTCCTTAGCAACTGAAGTCATTGACAAGGTTTAAGCGAGGGTGCAGCCCGGTTAACAAAGTGACAGCGCAGAACGAACGCGTTTGTTGTTCTGCTGATGCACGTTTCCCCTGTAACTTTCTCAAGAGGGATAAGAGCTGGAGTATTGGCTTCATGTACCTGGTGCTGCCGTAAAGAGGCTGCTGATGATCAGCCCGACTCGGGCTCTGTGGGTACGTCACGTAGTGGCTCATCTGTGGCTCAGCTTTCTTTAAGCCAAGTGAGTTGTCATGGGTGGGAAAAAAAAAATCCATCTTTGGAGAAATGAAGTGTTTAATGAGGGATGAGCGGGAGGCTGTAGTTTCACCTGGCTAGGGTTACGAGGACAAATTCATCTCTAATTAAGCACTATTGAGACCGCTCCGTTTGCCAGGCTGACCTCAGGATCAGATTGCAGCAGAGGTGATATAAAAGCCATTTTTTCATCACTGCTACGTCCTGCACCAAGCGCAGCTTAGCCGAGTTGGGGAGTTCAGTCTGGTGTATCACTTAGCCATAGCTCACCGACAGTCTCTGCTGTCTGATCCATCATGTCGCTAAGTCTCACGGATCATGGTGGCTGGGTAATCCACATCTGCTCAGTCAGAAGTGCTGAGCACAGCTGTCAGCCAGATTTGATGCAGAGAATGCCTTTCTCATTCAGGAGCGATAAAAGCAAGAATAGAGACTGGAGTGATGTGGCCACTCCAGGGATGCTTCCTCTGGCAGTATCCCATTTTCCACCCACCCCAAAGGAATGGAGATTTATGGAGCTCTTCCTTGTAATTGTAACATTTTGAAAGTTCGGTTATGTAGGATGCCATTACTTTATTTGTAATTAATGACTGTGGCATGTACTTACGGAGGATTCATAAAGTTAGAATTGAAAGCACAAATACTTGTATT
This sequence comes from Clamator glandarius, assembly GCA_033459285.1. Taxonomy (NCBI): domain Eukaryota; kingdom Metazoa; phylum Chordata; class Aves; order Cuculiformes; family Cuculidae; genus Clamator; species Clamator glandarius. Next base: position 145,600 of record JAUNZM010000263.1, read on the forward strand.
TGCGTAATATTGTTGTTAAGAATTAATAAAACCTTATTTTTCAGTCACTTTTTTCCAAGTTTATGCAAAAAGCTTTGTCAAATGTCATACCAAAAAATGAAAAAGAGCTGTGAGGAAACATTTTTAACACCTGAGCTAGCACTGTTTCATTTCATGTATTATTATATTTAACTAACACAGCCCTGATTAATCTGATATGTAAACTGATAAGATTAGGGGAGAGTTGTGTGGATATTGGAAGTCAATGGGGACGCTCAAGTGAGCGACCTATGGACTGATAAGACTGGGGGACATAGGAGGCAATCGGAGGAGACATGGCACGGGATAAGGAGCTGGGAGATGTAGAAATGGTGTGGACCTTCTGGAGGGTTGACCAAGATCTTTAATATTTTCTAGCGTTTGAGCTCTCTGGCGGCTCAACAGTATATTTCTGCAGTAGTGCAGGGGGTTGCATGAAAATATTTGCATTTTTACTGTGCAGAAACTGCTAGACAGATGTGGGACTATTTGCATCACCAATGTACACAGGAAGATGTTATTCCTACTGTAAAGCATTTATCACTGCAGTTTGTTTAATACTGAAAAGAATTGTGGTAGCATTTGCAAAAGAGTTCAGTGACTTGGGATCTCTAGACCAAATCACTGCTTAAATTAAGACATGTGCTGCTTAAGGTTTTTTTAGCAAAGGCTCAAATGAACTGGAAAAGAAAGCTTGGTGTACAGATTTCCCTGGAAGAAACAGCAAGCTTGAAGAAAAACAGAAAGCTGGTGTAGAGATTGTTAATGTAGTCTTAGTTGGGAGAGAGAGAGAGACCAGAGAAAGTGGAAGTGAGCGTTTAAGACATTAGTTGATCTTGCAGTGACAGCTAATAGTGAGGATGTTTATGATTGTCCTTTCCCAAAAGCAGCTCTATATGCTCATTACATAAAAAGAAAAAGCAATAATAGCAAAACTGAACAACCCAAATAAACCTCAACAAGCAAACACATTGGCAAGATCAAAGCCAAGAGACTAATCCTCAGCTTCTCTAGGAGTTAGTCTACTGTAGTCAATTGAGCTGTTCCTGACAAGAGATGATATTCCCTATGATATGGGGAAGGTCCTGCATTTCTTCTCAGACAGTTAAGAAGCATGTGCACCATTACTGCACAGATGATTCATCTCCGAGTACTGTGTTTTTGGCAGTGAACTTAAAATATCACACTTTAACTCCACAAAGAAATTATTTCTTTGAAAAGAATTGAAGTACAAAACTCCCAACAATGCTCTTCACTTTGCTATAAATCAAAAAAAAGCTATTTACCCCGCTCATTCAGAAATAATGGTGAAGTACTTAGCCAGAGTCTGTTGGCACATGCTAGGTGATAGTATTTAATAGCAAGATCTCTCCTGAGAAAATATGTAATATTGAAGTTTGTAAAATCATATTTTTATAAGACCTGAAGTAATGTTATGGGGATGAAACTAAATGCTGCTTTTTAGTGTAAGGCAAATTGTACGTTTTGTTCTTCCTTGCCACTTAACACATAAACATTACTAACCGAAAAATATTTATGTAGTCATTTTAATGAAGTTTAAATGATCACGTGGGTTATAAATGTTTGCATTGACTGTGCTTGGCTTTGCAGACCATCCTGTGTAATTTATGCAGAAGTTTTGGGGAACACGGGTTGAGGGCCAAGTTGCAGCTCAACAGTCCTACTCTCCAAAAGGGTAAAGATTTGTTGGGAACTGCACTGTGAGTTGAACATGGTAAGGAAGTTTTCTGCTTATCAGGGTATTCTCAAAGTAGCTTTATGTGGCTCATGTCAGTAATTTGGACTTTCCTTGGCAGGCAAGGCAAGATGTCTGAAGTTATCTGAAACAATTTTCATTTAGCAACTTCAACAGGCTTTGGAAACACACAACCCAGTTTGCAGCCCTTGCAGCGTGTTTTTGCTCTTTAGAACTCAAAGATGTTATGCTGATTTATACTAGCCAATGGTACTTGTGATCTGGTTGCAGACTAGCGCAGAGTATCTGATGAGTTAATTACAGGTATGGACAGAAACAAATGTGCAAGGCTGTTTAGTGTATTAAACTCTATAACTCTTCCAAAACTGAGCCTTGACCTAGTATGTCCCATTTGGAGTATCTCCAGGATCACAGCTATATTTAGCATAGGAGCTGATTTTTGAAAGTGCCTTTCGTCTTGTTGCAAGTGGAGTTACATTAACAAATAGGCTGCAGAGGGTGCAAAATCAGGCATTCAAATATTAGTGGAAAAGGCAAGGCAACCTTGCCATTCAGTTGTCATACCTGTGGTTTTAAGGTGTGAACTTTTCAAATACCTTGCTTCAAGCAATATACTAACTGAATGTGCACTGATTAATTTTTTTTCATAGAATCATAGAGTGGTTTGGGTTGGAAGGGGTGGTAAAGGTCATCCAGTCCACCCCGCCTGCCATGGGCAGGGACACCTCCTACCAGACCAGACTGCTCAAGGCTGTAAAAAGTTGCCCCTCACTTTCAGGTACTGGAAGGCTGCTATAAAGTCTCCCTGGAGCCTTCTCTTCTCCAGGCTGAACAACCCCAACTCTCTCAGCCTGTGCTCATAGCGGAGGTGCTCCAGCCTTTATCTGACACTGTCTCTCCATTGTGCCTTATGTACTGCATGCCAGATAAACCCACACTGTTGTATGGAATTATTTCTTGATGGTCGTTTCTATAGTGCTTTCATAGGTCTCACTCTCTAGAAGAACTTGCATCTATTAATCGTTGCCATAAAAGACTAGCGAGCTAGCAAAAACAACTAAGTTAGGTGTTGAGGACTGGTTTAAAAGTTCCTCTGGGTTCCCAGCTTCCCACTGAAAACCCCATGCAGTTAGATGCTTCAGTAGGATCTTAAAAGCCTAGGAAACTTTATGAATCTTGATATTAAGCTTCTGTTTTAATCAATTCATTTATTTTTATACTATCTGTATAGTTAAGATCATGTGGCTATATCCCTTTTATAAACAGGGAAGCAAGGAGAAGCCTTTATTATTAGAAATGCCAGTTACAGTCATAGCATCTCAGCACTTATTGACACCAGGGCTTCCCAAACTTAATACATGGAGGTTCCTTATTTTTCACAGAATCACAGAATAACCAGGTTGGAAGAGACCCACTGGATTGTCGAGTCCAACCATTCCCACCAATCCCTAAATCATGCCCCTAAGTACCTCATCCACCCTCACCTTAAACACCTCCAGGGACGGTGACTCAACCACCTCCCTGGGCAGACTGTTCCAATGCCTAACCACCCTCTCCGTGAAGAATTGTTTCCTAATCTCAAGCCTAAATCTCCCCTGGCGGAGCTTGAGGCCATTCCCTCTCGTCCTGTCCCCTGTCACTTGGGAGAAGAGGCCAGCTCCCTCCTCTCCACAACCTCCCTTCAGGTAGCTGTAGAGAGTAATAACGTCTCCCCTCAGCCTCCTCTTCTCCAGGCTAAACAACCCCAGCTCTCTCAGTTGCTCCTCATAAGATTTGTTCTCCAGCCCCTTCACCAGCTTCGTTGCTCTTCTCTGGACTCGCTCCAGAGCCTCAACATCCTTCTTGTGGTGAGGGGCCCAGAACTGAACACAGGATTCCAGGAGCAGTCTCACCAGTGCCGAATACAGAGGGAGAATAACCTCCCTGGACCTGCTGGTCACGCCGTTCTTGTTGCAGGCCAAGATGCCGTTAGCCTTCTTGGCCACCTGGGCACACTGCTGGCTCATGTTCAGTCGGCTGTCAACCAACACCCCCAGGTCCTTCTCGTCCTGGCAGCTTTCCAGCCAGGTTTCTCCTAGTCTGTACCTCTGCTTAGGGTTGTTGTGCCCCAAGTGCAGGACCCGGCATTTGGCCTTGTTAAACCTCATGCCGTTGGTCTCAGCCCAGCAGTCCAGCCTGTTCAGATCCCTTTGCAGAGCCTCCCGACCCTCCAGCAGATCCACACTTCCACCCAGCTTGGTGTCATCTGCAAACTAGCTAAGGGTGCACTCAATGCCTTCATCCAGGTCATTGATAAAGACATTAAACAGGACTGGACCCAGGACTGAGCCCTGGGGAACCCCACTTGTAACTGGCCTCCAGCTGGATTTAACTCCATTTACCACCACCCTCTGGGCCTGGTCATTCAACCAGTTTTTCACCCAGGAGAGTGTGCGCCTGTCCAGGCCAGAGGCCGAAAGTTTCCGAAGCAGAATGCTGTGAGAAACTGTATCAAAGGCTTTACTGAAGTCCAGGAAAACCACATCCACAGCCTTTCCCTCGTCCAAGAGTTTAGTCACTCGGTCATAGAAGGTGATCAGATTAGTCTGGCAAGACCTGCCTTTTGTAAACCCATGTTGACTGGGCCTGATCACCCGGTTCTCTTGCAAGTGCTTCATGATCGCACTCAAGATCACCCGCTCCATGACTTTCCCCGGTACCGAGGTCAGGCTGACAGGCCTGTAGTTTCCCGGATCCTCCCTGCGCCCCTTCTTATAGATGGGCACGACATCAGCCAGCCTCCAGTCCAGCGGAACCTCCCCAGTCATCCAGGACTGTTGGAAGATGATGGAAAGGGGTTTGGCCAGCACATCTGCCAGTTCCCTCAAAACTCTTGGGTGGACTCCATCTGGCCCCATAGACTTGTGGGCGTCTAGCTGGGCAAGCAAGTCTCTAACCACCTCCTCTTGGACCTTGGGAATCTCATACTTCTCTTCCAGCCCCTGGGGTTGTGCACAGAGGGAACAATTTTCCTTACTGTTAAAGACTGAGGCAAAGTAGGCATTGAGTACTTCAGCCTTTTTCTATGTGTCAAGGTAGTGACTGTAATATGATCTTTATTTTTTAACTGTCACCAGTTCCTTTAATTTGTCTGATCTCACAGGAATTCTGTGGCAGAGACTAGGATATGTTCCAGTTCTCGGATATAGACATTTCCTGAGTTCTTGATGTAATCACCCTTTTATTTTCACTGTTCTTCCTCAAATTGTGTGCACCATGCAAGGAAAGGTTTGGAGAAGAAAAAAAAAAAGAAAACAACCTAAACAATTGTGTAACTAAGGATTGTATATAAAATAAAAAATGGCATAGAAAATGTTAATTCTGAAACTTTAATTTTTGAGCACTTAACTTGGCAGTCTTGCCGTTCTTTTGATGTAGTTTTGGGAATGCAAGCATTTAAAGCCAACGTATATATAAATTCTTGTGTAAGGTGACTTATCCCATCCTGCTGCCTTCATAGTTCTTCTTTTAATGGGTCATTAGATGGTTCATCTCTTTAGATTTACAGCACATCCTCTACCACTTGACTTAAGAGTAGAGGGTTTCTCAGTAGAAGATCAGCAGCCTGTCAGATTGACAGAGGGTTGGGGGGTGGGGAATAAGGAACTGAGGGGGTGTGGAAATTAGTTCACTTAATATATATACATGAGTTAATTTCCTTAGATTCATAAGTAGCAGATGCAAATTCTCTGGAGAAGTGTGTTCTAAGGTTCACCTCCTGAAACTCTTCCCTTTCTTCTACTTAACCCTCTTCTTGTCCTTTACACCCTTCCCATTTGTTTTTCCTGTCTTGCATGCCTTAACTGACTTCTGCATCTTCAAACTACCCTCTCAGTTACTTCCTTAGTAATGAAGATAATACTCCATTAGCATCCTCCTCCCCTGCTTTTGACCTTCCTTCACTATATATCTCTTAGCCTACTTTTCCCTCTCTCCTCTCCTCTGGCTGCTTCGCTGCCCTCTACCCTTTAGGTATTAATTTTAGTGGTTTTGTAGTCAAGATTCATCCTTTCTTCATCATTCTTGTCTCATCAGAGAATACTACTTCTACTTTTAATCTGTTTCTTTCCGTCTGAGGTTTTGCACTCCTCCTCTCTGCTGCCCACAAGCAGTCTCCCAGCTCCTGGCCATAGCTGCTATCAGCAGCACTGTGTAAGATTTTGTGAGGTTTATCCTGCTCAGATACTGTACCAATGGGTGAGTGAGAGTGGAGAAATTAGTACTAGGTTAATATGTGAGAGCTGAATAGTAGCTGTAAAGGAGTGGGGATAATCTATGCATATAGATACACCTGGGAATTTACTGACAAAGTCTTAATAGGTATCCAGGGAGAGAAAGATTGAATAGGAGTGTTCATTACGCTGCTAAGTATGTGTACATTTTCTTAGGAGATGGCAAAACTCATGTCCTTTGGGCACCCTAGGGAATCACTAGGGTGATTATGCCCCTGCTTCAAACTATAGTGACATTAAAGTAGTTTCAGAAAAAGAGTGTGGTTGGTTTTGTTCTTACTATTTGAGCAACTTTTTTTTTCCTTTTGAGAAATGGCTGACTCATTCTTACTGAAAGTTCCCAAAATTTGTGCCTGAGGTAGGCACCAGGCATGGAAAATTTCCTCCTCAACAGTTATTTTGGGAAAGGTAAAAGTAGCAGAATACAAAATATTCTAATTGGACATCTTTAATGATTTTAAAAATAGGCTGTTGCTACCTGAACTATCAGTTACTGAATTTAAAAAAATAGGAAAAAAAAGAAAGAAATTTGACATTTAAAGCTAAGTAGTCTGAGAAAATTCGTTGCTTTAAAATGTGTGACATTTTATCATGGGGAAGAAACACATACTGCAGCTGCTCCCCCCTAGATAAGAAAATAGAATGCTTTTTCTTTCCTCTACCAGGATTTTTCTCTCTGGATTGATCTGGAAACAGGTAGGGGATTCCACTGCCCACACGTGTTCTACAGAGGAACATTTCTGATTTGTTTTTGTTGTGAACTGTCAGAAATCGCATCCCTTGATCCCAGATTGAAGTATAGTTGCATTGTTTTTGGAAAGTACCGTGTCTGTAGTGTGACTGTTTACATGAGTGCAGAATTTCATATTTAAATAAAACCAATGTTAAGCTTGCATCAGCTAATAAGAGCTAGATTTTATAATTAACTGTATGAAACATTAAGGATTATTTCCCTGTATTTTTCAAAATGCTTGCATAAGAAATCAGACTCAGTATGAATTGTAAATGTTAACATACTCTACCTCTGTATCCCTCTTTTGACAGCAATTAGTGCAAAGCTAACTGCACGTGTAATCTGTGGCAAGGAACACTGCGACACAGCTAAGAGACAGTGACAATGTCTTTAAACTGGCAGACAATTTCTACTCAGCTTGGAGTTTTTAGAGTGAACTGCAGAGGACTGGCATGCCTCTTGGTATTTACAGTGAGCGTTTGTGGCAGCGCCCCAGGGATGTGTCCCACAGCCTGTATCTGTGCCAGTGATATTGTGAGCTGCACCAATAAGAACCTCTCTCGGGTGCCAGGAAATCTTCATAAGTGTATAAAAAGGCTGGATCTGAGTTATAACAGAATTGGGTTTTTGGAGCCTGAATGGGTTCCAGCACTGTTTGAGAAACTGAACACTTTAATAATCAATCATAATAGCATTAGCAGTATTATCACTGGAAGCTTTTCCACAACTCCAAATCTGAAGTACCTAGACTTATCATCCAACAGTCTGAAGACACTGGGAAGCCCAGTGTTTCAGGAGCTAAGGGCACTGGAGATTCTTCTGCTGTACAACAATCAGATAACACAGATAGACTCTTCAGCCTTTGGAGGACTGTACAAATTGCAGAAACTGTACTTAAGTTATAACTTGCTCTCGTATTTCCCGTTGGACTTGTATACTGGAAAATATAAACTGACAGACCTCGTGTTGCTGGACATTTCCTTTAATCACATCCAGTTGATGCCTATTCAGCGACTGAGTTCAGTGCCAGCCAAACACCTTAGCGGAATTTATCTTCATGGCAACCCATTTTATTGTGACTGTATGCTGTACTCCATGCTAATCTTCTGGTACCAAAGGCACTTCAGCTCAGTGGTGGACTTCAAAAATGAGTACACTTGTTCATTGCGATCAGACCCAAGAGGTTACAATAAACTGCCTTTACTGCAGGACAACTTTCTGAATTGCTCTGAAAGCACTGTCAACAGCTCTTTCCAAGCCTTTGGGTTTATTCATGATGCCCAGGTTGGTGACAGGCTCATTGTACACTGTGACAGCAGAATCAGCGATGCGGGCACACACTTTGTTTGGATTCGTCCAGATAATAGATTGCTGGAGCCAGACAGGGAGACCGACAACTTTAGGGTGTTTCGTAATGGCAGCCTGGAGATAACAGATGCCCAGCTAGAAGACTCGGGGCTGTATTCCTGCATCGCAATAAATAAGAAAAGACTATTGAATGAAACCATAGAGGTTAGAATAAATGTTGGCAATTTCACAGTGAACAGGTCCCATGCTCATGAAGCGTTTAATACAGCTTTTACCACCCTCGCTGCCTGTGTAGCCAGTATTGTTTTAGTATTGCTGTATCTTTATCTGACCCCCTGTCCATGCCAATGTAAGGCAAAAAGGAGGAAGAGAAAGCTGAACCAAAGCAGTGCCCACCCATCCATACTGAATTCCCCATCACCACAAGAGCTGCCAGCCGATGAGAAAAAGGCTAGCACTGGTAAACGGGTGGTTTTCCTGGAACCCGTGCATGAACCAAAACACAGTCAGAATGGGAAGGTAAAACTGTTTCCCAATGACAGTGTCATTGCTGAGAGTATCTTAAAAACTACTCGAACAAAATCTGACTCTGATTCTGTCAACTCTGTGTTCTCAGATACACCTTTCATGCCATCAACTTAGTTTGCTGCCTGTGTTTGTATCGTGCAGTACTTTTCTGAATACCTCCTTTGCCTGTAGCAACCATCAGGAAAAAAACAAATAAAAAGAGAGAAAATGTTTTAAAAAATTTTCTATTGTCAGTCATTGAACTGCGTCTCCTCTCTTTTTTTAGTGCTATCTTTTGGGGAAAAGCAAACAGAGTGGCATTAATATGAATATCTTCAATGCAAGCCTAACCTTGGCTTTTACTCTCTTGTCCATATACAGCAATTTGTCATACGTATTTAGAGGTGCTTTCAGTGCATACTGCTGACTCTTCAGAGGTTGACCCCTATAAAACACTCTCAGTTGTGCTTATAACTTGGCTCCTCTGCAGTGAGCACAGAAGCAAATTCAGATGGCTACTGAGAAAAATGTGTAGGCTTCCTGCAAATCCTTTCACAGGCTCATAAAATCTTTACAGTAAAATCAGTAGGGTGGGGGAAGTCATGAGTTTTTCTTGGACTGATCAGAAGAAAAAGATCAGATTTGCCACCAGGATGCCTAGCAACACTGGGCAAATGTTTATCATGTTCAACTGATAGTGCGTTTGCCAGTAACGGCTCGAAAACTTTAAATCGGGGAGGGACATTGCATTGATTTTATTCAAAACTTAGGCATGGATTTAGTCATTAGGAGTTGTGGTTGCATTTGTTCATAAGTATTGACATATAATGAAAACAGATAAAAGTTAACAAGTTACTTTTCCCTTAGTCAAGGAGTGTGAGTTGTCAGTCGTAAGAACTCAAGTAACTCAAATCAGCAGTAACTCATTAAGCTGCAATAGCTGGATTGATTATGAGCAGTTGCTTTAACCTTCACTATTCACTGTGTGCTTGGTATCACATGTGGTGAACAAACCTGCTACCATGACCAGAGCTCCTGCTTCATCTTAGGGATGGATGGCTTCTCTTCAGATGGAACTTCGCAAATAAGGGAAATGTTTCAATTAGTCCTTTCAGTAGCACATGATTCCAGCAGTCTTATAAAATTTCTTTCCTATTTATTTCTTAAAAGAGGGAATACAGTATTTGGATAAATTCATGAAAAATATAGAAGACTTTATGCACTGTGAATTCACAAAGTTCAGCTTTTTTCTCAACTTGTCCCTTGTCTTGTATATACTGCTTCTTTCTTTGCCCAAATGTATCACTGTCCAAGTTTATGAGCCTGCCTGGACTGGTCATACAACATAGGTTTCATGAAGTGTTGTGTTATTGTAACTGAGTTATTGAACATACTGTTATATTTGCTATTTCCTTTTCTGGTGTATTTACCCTCCCCTTTTTCTTCAGCTTACTTACATTGGAACTAGGCTGGGCTTTGCCAGTCTTCCTCACATTGATTAGTACTATCTTCAAAGGAGTTTTGCAAGGAATTACAGCTTACCAACTGGAACAATTGAAGCATGTCTGTCTTGTTCTGTCTTTGGGGAATATAGTGAAAGGGTAAAGCATGAACAAAATCAGAATCAAAGTGCTACATGGTATGACAACCGTAATTTATTTTTAAAAGTCTTACTGTAACAGCCACTTGCCATTTTTTGTGATTTCTTTTGAGAGGCACGTCATTGTGCTCACGCTTATATCTGGCTGAGCCAAAGCTATCAACAATTGATTTGTAACAGAGAAATCCTGATGTAGCTAATTGTTTGAAAGCAAGCTATCCAGAAAACAGATTAGATCAGGAAACAGTGTTAATGTGATGTGCACAAAGTATGTGGAATTAGAAAACTGATGGAGATTTTAATTCAGATATTCAGGGAAATGGAAGATGAAAATTCTTTTCTTAGGCAGAAGACAATAAGTACTTAGGAGAGAAAGATGGCCAGGGATTGGGACTTTTTATTTGTACATTTTTCTGTGTAAATCTAAAAATGACTCCTGTTATTAAGCAGGTCAGTGTTCCCTCATAAATCTCTTTCCCTCTTTTATCTGTATACATGTATTAAACCAAAATCCAGATGTTTGATAGGAAAAGGTATGATGGAAAAAGGAATGATGGAAAACCTGTGATTGTCTTTGCTGAAAACACTTTTAGAGTTGGGTCATCTGTCGGTGAGGGAAGGTCTTTACACAATCTACTTCTCAAAGATATTTTATTGGAAAAGTTCAGTGAAGATGCATGATCTGAGGCTGTGCCACACACGCAGTAGGTGTCCTTCATGTTGTGCAAGGATGTGATTGGTAACCCAGAGCCAAAGGATTGAAATAGGGGTGAGGCAGAGTGGGAAGCAGAGAGGCAAATACTCTGAGAGAAAGTTGTACAGATCAGTTATAGCTCTGGACAGATACTATGCTCTGTTTTCATACATGAGTTAATTGACACAGATTTTGGTGTTTACACAAGAGCACTGATGGTCAGTTCCAGATGGGACTGAAAAAGAGAACAGGCTGTTTCTGTGGCTGAGAGGTACACATCTCCTTAGCAGCTATGGCTGAACAGGTGCAACCCATTGCTGTTCACAGTGCAGGCAGTGACACCGCGTATCAAACTCACCATGCATTTAAAATCTGCATGAAAGTCCTAAATAAAAAAGGAAGAGATCCTGTAGCCTTCCTTCCACGGGGCTGCTTTCCTGCAGCAAGAGTGTGGGGATTTGTGGGATCAGAGTAATCCTACCAGACGATTAGGAAAACTGAGTGTTGATCTAAACAGCAGATATTTACTGTGACTATTAACTGGCTGTATTTCACCGATGACTTCAAAGTGCTCACAGTTGTAACTGTGATTATGAATAAGCTTTGCTAAAACCAAAGCTTTTGAAAGAACCATTGGCTTATTTGCTGCTTCTTTACTTTATCTCATGAATTCAGGAGGTGCAGCTTTGATAAAGATTTTAAAAATCTTCTGCACTGGATATTTATTGTATAGCACTGACACTATCAATGTACAATTCCAGTCCTCTCCTTGAAAAGCTGTGGAAAGCCAGTGCAGCTCAGCTGTTCCTCCCTTCCCACTGCAATGCAAGCCCCCTGGGGGCTGTGAGTACGGACACTGTTTTCCAGCTCCACAACCACACAACACCCTGGATGGTCATGATTCTGGCAGCAGTCCTGTCCTACTGCCATGCCACTCCCATGATATTTTTAATACAGAAAGAACTCAGTTCTGCAAGGCGTTGTGTGCTGTGGCACCAGTCCATCCATGCTCTTAAAATGGGTTTTCAGTAAAGCAGAGGTATCAACCCACTGGCAAAAAGTATGTAGTTGGCTGTGAGGTTACTCATTGCCTCTGCAAGATGCCTGAAATGAGATATTCCCTATGCAGCTCAGGTAACCCTGAGGGAGTTTTGCCATCCCTTGTCTTCTTTCCATTGCCTGAAATCATGCCACGCAAGGTTGCAAGCAGCACTCTAAGACATAGCTGAATACTGTGTCTTTTTGTGGGGACCTTTGAACCTAGGTCCTCTATCATTTTATGGTGGTGAGCGGCTATTCTCTTACTCAAGGGCCTGTTGCATCAGTTCCAGCTGTCTCGTAGTTCAAAACTAAGGGTGATGGATGCAGACAGCTCTGGGTGGTCATGTTCTTCCCACTCCACATTTCCAGAACTACAGACGCCTGCAAGGCATAAGCTTTTGTGGAGTGTGTTAGAATGTGGTTGTGTGAGGCCAGCATAAAACATTTCAGGCCAGCTCTCAGTGCAACAACAGCAACTGCACAACTGCATTGTTCGCATGTTACCCACTGTAGGGGCAGGTGAGAAGGCTCATCTCTCCTGACCTTGATAAAGTTAAGTATCTGATTGAAAGCACATCACTAATAACAAACACATGCAATGACTGACTGCCCCTCAGATTTGATGAGCACCTGCCAGCCAAGCTAGAAGCTGAGGGAGAACCAAAGTGCTTTCCTGATACCAACCCTTAAACTGCAGTTGGTTATCACAGCCAGAGCTGTCTACTTTTAGCCCAGATGTTCATCCCCATCTTGTTAGGCAAGTAATGCTCCAGGTTAGTAGCGTATCTATCGCCTTAGCACTGCTTCTTCGAAAAGTCAGATTTCTGAGGACTGGTAACAACTGTGTCAAAGAACTAATGTAATATAGCTCTTTCTTCTGATCAAGCAGAACCTTAGGGTCAAGTTGTGATTAAACCATAAATGTTCATTTAGGATAGCACAAAATTATGTCTTCCTAAAGAGTAAATCAACCTCCTTCAGAGTGCTTTTGTGCCTCAACTGTAGCATATTACTTATAACCTGTCATGTCCCTGAACTAAGTGAACATAAAACAGCCTTTATGGGCCAAAGCATGCTATTGTAGCCATCTCTAAAGTAATATAGAAGTGATAATCCCCTGTGGACTACAGCCTCTGCCCATCACACCCAGAACACACTTCTGCTCTCTTCATTGAAGCTGAGCTATCACCATTCAGCTGTGGCAGCTGTGACGACTATTTCCAGCCTCTTCCTTCATAGTTCTCTATGTCAAGACCTTCTTCCTGAAGATGGTGTCTGGTTGTATTGCAATGTTGCTGGAAGAGATAATTTTAATCTATAATTAAACAAGCTACTTCCAAATGGCTTCTAAATGATGAGAACTGGCATTGGTAAGTAGTAGCTTTTGAGAAGATAGGATGCAAATTTCATTTACAAATTGAGCAGTTTAGAATTTACTAATCTTTTTTTTTGTTCTTTCTAAATTATTATTAGTTGACTCATTATAGAGAGAAATAGAGTGCATATTTAAGGAATTTTCCCTGTGTTTCTTTTGTCTCCATTTGTCCAGCAAGACTTAGATGTGGATAAAAGGAGAAATATAAAGATAAGGGGTAAAAGGGGAAGGAATAATTTTGGTCAAAGTTCACTTGATATTTTATAAAATGGCTATTATCTGAGCTCTTGCCTTCAATAGGTACATGTTCAAAAACTAAAAAAATAATCACAGGTGTGAAAGTAATCCATACAAAATCAAAGTGTAAGAGTATTAGTATTTGTTTCTGAAGAAGTATGTGTTGCTGAAGATGTCATGTCCTAGGTAAAAGGACCATGCCTCTCTTCCTTACTTAATAGGAAGCTCTAATTTTAATATTAAAGAAATGAGAAGATGCAGTGGAGAAAATATTTTTCCTGTGAATTTCTGGTTTATGCTCTCGTTATGTTAGGCAGGGTTTTTTTATTCAAATCTGTTTTCCTTTCCTTTCCTTTGCAGAATAACTTAGTTAACTTGAACAGTAGCTTCTCATTTAGTTCTCCTAATGAAGTCAACATTTGATAGAGGATAGGCGGGTCAGGAATGATACAATAAGTTTGATGATACCTAGACATCAGGAAAGGTTAGTTATGAATACAAGTGTTTTCTTTGATCAAATAGGAGATTAGCCAGGCATAGACCTGTAGGTTGTTTTAATTTAACTGAAATTTTCTGTCTCATTTCACTAATTTAAAATGACATATTTTAAGCCATTTACTTTTGTTAAAGGAGAAAGACTATTCATGCAACTTTTTGCCTCAGCTTAACTAAACTCATTTAGAAAACATCACTAATGTGAACAATTGTGTTAACTCTGGTATACAAAGAGGCTGTCCAATCTATATCAATATTTCTGATGATAGTCCAGTATCAAATGTGAAGTATTCTTCATCAATGACATAGACAGTGGGATCAACTGCATCCTCAGCAAGTTTGTAGATGACACCAAGCTGAGTGGTGACCTTGACACCCCCGACGGATGGGATAACATCCAGAGGGACATGGACAAGCTCAAGAAGTAGGCCCATGTGAACCTCACGAGGCTTAGCATGGCCAAGCACAAGGTCCTGCACCTGAGTCGGGGCAACCCCCAGTATCCTGGGGGATGAAGGGTGTCCTGGTTTAGCCCTAACCCCTGGCTTGGTCAGCGGGTAAACATGGCACAGTTGTGGTTCCCCCTTCTCCCCCATGGAGAAGGGAAAGGTAAATAAGGGAGAGAGAGTCTTTGGGGTTAGAAGCTAAAACTAAAACAGCTTTGATGAAACAATAATAAGGAAAATAATAACATAAAAAATACATGAATATACAAGATCGAACTCCCAGATGACTGTGTCATCACTGACACTGCAGGGCAGGCACAAGGAAGGTCCCAGGCTGAACTTAGCAGCAGATGAGAGCCGGATTCTGGAAAGGATTTCTAGCACTTTCCATGGCAGCTCAGGTGGTGTTGGCAATAACATACCATAAAATAAATTAACTCAGATAAGCGCTGCTGTTGCCTGGAGCAGGTCAATTAGCCTTTTGCACTTGGTGCAGAGGTTTTTATAGCACCAACTAGAACCTCAGACCAAGCTACATCTGACTTTTGTCCTCTTTGCTCTTTTTACATGACACCAGAATCTCTGAAAATCACTGGGTTTGTTATCTGTTTTTTTAACCTGAGTATTTAGAACAAACAAAATGTTGAGCCTTTTCCCAGGCAGTCCACTGTTGCCTAGTGTTGATGGAAGGGAAACAAAGCTTTTCTCCTCGTTTTAGTGCCAGACCAGAGATTCTTTGTCATTTAAGCCATGAGGGAATAGCGTCGGTATGGTATTACTACTTCTACTAACATGCTCAGATATGTCAGTCAAGGATCCTGCTGAAGGAGATGTTTTGCAAAACAGCAGAGGATATACTTGCTTCTCTGACCTTGTTTTTTGAAGCAGAAATTAATATACTTGAGCTATTACATGAGATAATTTCAAACCCTATTTTTTAAACTAACATTCATGAGGGCAAGCGAATGACATTTGTAATTGCAGTCCAATCAGTGATTTTGTAATCCAGGGATGAGAGAACTTTCCTTTGATTTTATCTCCTCCCCTTCCCTTCTCATCTGTATACGAAACAGATAGTTGATCTGCTTTTTCAGTGCCTGTGCCTTCCCTCCCCTGCTTATTTTCAAGTGCAGTTAATCACTGCATACAATTTAAGTAAAATGATCATGTTGCAGTGAATGGTCTCTACCATCCATATGTTTTGTAGAGATAAGCCGATTTGTTGAGTGTGCTGTCCTGTATATCAGATCACATTTTTTAAAAAAATAGGTATGCTGCTATTATTGTTGTTACATTCGTGGTATATAACTTTCATAACATTTCCTTCCCATTACAAAAAAATTCTCAAACAGTAAAACGTCAGTTTAGCATTTACTAAAAATGGTAATTTTTGTCCTTTAACACTGTAATGTTTTTTTCTTTTAGCAGTCCCGTCTATTAATTCACACTTAATACAGAGTCAGTCTGGCTTTCAATAGCATCTGCTTCATATCAGTTGTGAAAACAGGCTTTTTCCCATCGCGGGAAAGGAAAACACTTTTTTTTATTAATAAAATTACTCTCTCCCACATCCACAGGGTCTGTCATAAAACTTAATCCTAGGTGAAGGCTGTGTCTGGTTTAAGAAACATTCTAGATATGCAGAAGCTACATTCGTATCATTTATTCCCCAAGAATTTGATTATAGGGTTAGTATTGTGGCTGTTGGCATTATCATTTTGTATTAAAGAAAAGTAATTGTTGCTGGTGCTCCATCTGCAAAATTGGCATTGTAAAGTGCCATTTGCCATACTCAGACTGCTTGTGATGAATTCCCAACTCAATCATGTGCCTGTTGTCTCCTGTAGGTGCCTGAGAGTGATAAGAATGCACATGGCCAGCTTTCCAACAAGGCCAGACCCTGTTTCTTTATACTCAGTGGGGAGAAATCGCTGGAAAACATGCCAGAAGAAGCAGCGTGCTGTGTACGCAGCACATTCATGATGATTTATAATTGCTTCACAATAAAGAAATATGACAAGAGGAAGTTTTAAAATTCTCATCATCACAATGCATAAAAAAAGTTATAAAAGTACCCTGTCATTACTGAGCCATGTTCATATTCTTCAACAGCGTAAGTAAATCTCTCCCTCTCCTGTATATACAGTAGTAGCAAATTAGGCCTATACAGAATACCATGCTCTCAGGGAATAACTGAGAGTTATGGGTTATATTTCCTGTAGATGTCCTACAGGTCTTGCTCAGTAACGCATAACTTGCAAAATTTGCATTCACCTACTACAAAAATCATGGACCACATTTTCGGTGTGGATATGTCCCCTGCTGCGTTAGGCAGGGTGTATTTCATGGTGTTGACATTTGTGATGGAGGCTGTCGTGGTTTAGCACCACTCAGCCAAATTCAGCAGCTAAAGCTGTGCATTTGAGCCTCCAAAATCTCTTCCCCCCCACACCCCTCAGGGAAAGGGGAGAGGGAAATGAGAGGAAGAAGACTTATGGGTTGGAAATTAGAACTGCAGCTTTAATGAAATAATGGTAATGATAACAATGGAAATAATTAGAAAGTAGTAAAACATAAATATATGAGATTATGCCCCCAGCCCAACCCTTGATGACTACATGTCACCACAAATACTGCAGAGCAAACACGAGGGAATGGATCCACGGCTAGGAGGGAGATGAATTCAGGAACTCACAGATCTGGGATCAGGAGCAAACAGACAAACAAGGTCCTCACTGGACATTAACCATCTTAGAACAGAGTGAGACCCCCATGACCTCTCAAATTTATACCGAATATGTTGTATATGGGATGGAATACTCTGGTGGTCAGTTTAGGGTCACCTACTCTATTCGCCCCTCCTTGCAGGTGCAGCTCCTTTTCTGCCAGCTTGAGGATGGCCTTGGTTAAATATAAGCTTTGGGTTTTTTGCATACCAATCTGCAGTGTTATCACTTTAGAGAAGAACACTGCCTCAAAAACATGCAGTTAGTTTTCAGAGAAATGAAGCTACTTAGAACGACTGGGTTAAGAGTCCTGATCCTACTTCAACTCAAACCACAACAGGGGCCTTTTTTCTTATCAAAACAGTATTCAAAAGGCAGAGTAAGGTCTGGGAAACAGTAGCAGAGTGGTTTTCTTGCCACCCAGAAGTGATTAGCTTCTCTTGTGGAGAGCACACGCTGCAATTTGTTAAAAATAGAAATGTTGCAGAGGGGAATTTTTGCCTAGTGAAAGGTAACTGCTCTTTTAGTTAAAGGTGAGAGAATAACATTCTGGAGGCTACGGTCAAAAGCACCAGACAAAAGCAGTACCTGAATCTTGGTAGGGACTTGGGCTTTTGAAAATACATTAAATCTTCATACTGTCTTAATAATTTCCTCTTTTATGGACAATTGTGGTCTCTATAATGCAGGTGTGGATTATTCATCCCAGAAATGAGAAGACCTTACCATAGGCAGAAAAGAAGTACTTTCTGTTTATCTTTGATTGTCAGTATTTCATGAATTCAGGCCATTTTGCTCACCGTAGGTAAACGATGGGAATATTCATCGATGATCTCCCTAAGAGGCAGTGGATAATTGGACTGATTTGTAAATGTGACACAAGAATAGTAGCCTGGCTATTACCTTAAGTTTTTATGCTTTTGAGGCAATCTCTTACTATTTCCAAGCAATCACTTGTAAAAATAAACAGCTTTCAGGACAGATGCTGAAATCTTGTCGTTGGAGTAGGAGTATTAAGGATTTTTATTTTTCCTTTACAGAAAATCAAGTAACTGACTTGATTGACCCCTAAAGACAGAATGTAACATTTTCTTCTTTAAAGATGTGTTAACTAAAAAGTATGATGCTACAACAGGGTATGTATGCTGCTGTCAGCATTGCCAATTAAAATTGCACCCATGTAGTGGGAGGAGAAGAACCAGCACAATAACAGGGGGAAAAGTGTGTACAACTCTGGAGAGAAGAAACACAACTCTTCTGGCTTCTAACTGCACTCAAACAGACCAACTGCAGATGTCACCAGAATGGCTGGATGCCATGAATTTCAGATATTCTAATGTACTGATATAAAGCAAAGTACGATTAGCCTTATCTTTCCAATAACAAATGTCCTGATAAGGAATTGTGAGAGGACTTGAAAAAGGAGCTTCACATAAGTATAGGAAGCCTCAGGCTACAATCCATGACTGTTGATAAACACTGTGGAAGTATCGTGTCATGGTATTTTGGTAACATCCACTTTAAAATCTCACTTTAAGCACCCTTGTGGAGCTTAATTCATCAATAGCTGCAAAGTATTTTGATTTCTTGGAACAAGAAGCATTATAGTATCTCGTATTGTATTAGGATATTTCCATACCATGGAAATGTCTTTTGAATGTCTTGCTGCAGCATAGTGTCATTGTACTTAAAGGAGAAAATACTTTCACAAGTAGGTACTTATCAATACACAACATATGTATTTCCAAATATATGATGATGATATTTTCTGAGACCATAACATTGTCACACAAGTACTCCCATACTGTAACCTACTGCTTTCTGCTTAGGTTGAAGAGAAATTCTGTTCTCCAGAGTGTGGTTTCGAACTTCAGAAAGCCTTTTTCTCTGCACCGACCACACAGGAAATCTAGGGAGACTAATGTCATTGAATATACATTAGCCTGTGGGAGTGCTGCCATAATGGACCACTTGAGTTTAACCCTCTGAATTGTCTCAAAAGGCCATGCTCTCCGCAGTGGTAAGCTCTTTTCTGTAACATGCATGCTGAAAGACTCCAGAAGCTAACATACAAAGCCAACCTTTGAAGTCCAGCTGCATGCTGTAGTAGCCAGCAAGAAGCGTTGCTCAGCAGTGAAGACTAGATGCCAGTAGACATTTCGAGGCTGCCAGAAATGCTGATTTTGGCTGTATGAATTAAAAGCCTCTTGTTACTGAAAAAGAGTTGTCACCGCTGACTACCCTGTGGGGAAGTGCTGGCATATTGCTGGCATTAATCTGCTGACACAACTAGAGTTCAGGCTTTGCTTTCTGCCAATTCTGCTTCCTTCTATGAATAACAGCAGAATCTAGAAGTTGTTTGGGTTTTACATCTTGTCTTTATTTAGTTTCTACATGAGTTCATGAACATAGGTCAGACTTAACTGCACCTGAGCAACTTCTTTTTCCTTCATCTCCTCTTCTCTGTATCTCATGGGCATTGCTCATGATCAGGCTGACGTTGTGCTGCATACCTGGCAAGAGGTCCAAGAGGATCAAAAAGGCCCACAGTGGCCTTTTGTCCTTGAGGAGTCCTTGCAAAGGTGAATAGTTTGGAAATATCCAGGTAAGTTCTGACAACAAGGGGCACATCGCTATGGATCTATGCCAGTCTAAAATTGTCTCTTGATACTCAAAGCAGGGTTTCTTGAATGTTTCAAAAATCCTCAGAGACTGTCAGTGATTTTTCAATGAAGAATATATATAAATATACTATGTCTGGGAACAATTTTCATTTTAGCAGCTGAAGCACAAAGCCACTGCAGTTTTCTATCATTGTTTCCAATTTAAGTAACAAAACCCTCCAATTTAGTCACCCACAAACCAGCAATCACAACATCAGTGAGGCTGTTAAAGCTAGAAAGAGGAGAATTGAGCTAAATTTTTGAAGAAGGTACAATGAAAGAAGCCTAGAAATCAGTAAAAAGAAATGTGATTTGTGTCTCTGAAGTAGATAACTAACGGATAGAGCATATCAGGGAAGGTAACAATTGGTGAGAGAAGCTATATCAAATGCACAACGATAAACTTACAGGAAATAACTTTAAAATTCTGGAGTAAAGTGCATTACAACTGCACCACGACTTTCCTAAGAACCTAAAATGAAAAAAGAGTCATGCAAAAAATAGAAATTAGAAACATCATTAGATATGAGTTTAAAAGAAATTGAGAAAGTTCACGTGGTTAAGGTGTTAACATTAATCTGGAACATAAAGACAGCAAAAATATGCAAGGTACAATAAGTACATGAGAAGCAAAAGAATGACAAAGTAAAGTTTTATTGCTTAACAGGCAATACATAGGGTACTCAATTGTTCACCATTTTCACATTAAAAGATTAATTTCTGATCAGATACTTAACCACATTAATTTTAATGTGAAAGTAGGAGCATAGCCACAATAGGGAGAAATTAAATTAAAAAATGTTGGGATAAGCTAAGTGTAATTGAATCCATGTGAGTCTGATGACATCCACCTGTGCTGGTAAAAAGGATTCACTGAAACGTTCACTGCTATCTTTGAAAACTCAGAGAACACGAGCAGGTCACCAGATAATGCAAGACAACCAAATACGGTACCTACCCTTTAAAAAACAATCAGGTATTTATATATTATTCAGTGAAATGCCAGTTCCTGGGATGATTCTGGAACAAGTGGTTGGATAACAAATTTATAGGTGCATGGAGCATACAAATATGGTAGAAACAGCTGATGGACTTGACAAGAACAAATTGTATCAACGCTGTTCACTGCTGACAAGTTAACTGGCTTTGGCTGGATAATAGGAACAGCTTTTGGGGTACATGGACAGTGAAACAATGGAAGAGACCGTTGACTGATTTTGTTGCAGATTAATTTTACTAGAAGATTTTTAAAAACTATTTACTCACACTACTTCTGGGAATGGTGTAGGCAGATTTGATCTTTCGTCAGCATAAGATGCTGGATTCGAGGAGCTGCAAGATCTTTCCCTGCAGGGAAGAGTGGGCAGGACAGGTGACCCAAAACAGAGCATACGATCCCATACACATCAGACTCAGTCTAAAGCTGAGAGATTACAAAGGTCAAGCTCTCTTCTTCAGTTGCTGACATATAGTGAGGATCTGTCTGCCTGCTCTTCATCCCAATTTGTGCATTCATGAATCTAGTTCCTGAATCCAGCACCCATCTGCCTCTGTGTCCAGTCCAAGACCTGCCCTGTGTCTATTATGAAGCATCAGTGGTGAAGTATAGTCATCAGGAACTTTGATTTTGTATATTTATATATATTTTATTACTTTCTTATTAATAGCATTTTACTTATCATTATTATTATTTCATTAAACTGTTTGAGTTTCCAACTCACAAGT
This sequence comes from Clamator glandarius, assembly GCA_033459285.1. Lineage (NCBI taxonomy): Eukaryota > Metazoa > Chordata > Aves > Cuculiformes > Cuculidae > Clamator > Clamator glandarius. The sequence goes on from JAUNZM010000263.1 coordinate 167,156, forward strand.
CTCTCCCTCATTTCCCTTTCCCCTTTCCCTGCGTGTCTTTTTCCCCGCTCAAAACTTGGGACTGTCACCACAGTGTCCCAAAATGGAACTGAGTTGTTCCTCTCCACATCCCCTAAATCTATGTGATTGTAACAAGTTTTCAGAGACAATGTTGTCATTGAAAGTCAGGGTTGCCTTAACTGTGTATAATAAATGTGGTTTGACTGTCTGCTGTATATTGTTGTAACTGGTAGGTATTTTTTCAGGTACTAAAATACTTCATCCCCAAGAGGTAGGCAGTCCTTTCACATTTCAAATAGTAGTCCACTAAAAGGGAACATTAATCTGGTGAGTGGGCAAGGCAGAGTCATCTCACAGTTATCTCCTTACCACTTTTTCTGCTTGGCCTTTTCTGAGATCCAGCCTCTTTAGGAAAATGGAAGATACTAAAATATCCTTAATTAGTGGCATACATAAACATGCAGACCCATAAAAAGTATGTTTTGGTGATTATCACTTAACTAAAACAAAATTAGAGTCTGAACAAGCTAGTTACATTAAACATATCTTAAAATTCAACCTGTATGTAGGGTTTTTTATTAAAATAATGTGAGCTTATTAAAAGCTAATTGCTACATTTAATTTTTTACGTGGGAGCTGCTAAAGAACACAATATATGTGTTAGCTTCACACAGATTTAGGACTTGATTGTCTTATCTCAAATGGTTGCATCACAAGACATTATTAAACATAATAAATTGACAATAAACTAGATTGAGAGCAGAATTAGAGCCCACAGTGCAATCAGTAACCTTTTGAGATCCTGACAGCAAAACATTGAGATGAAGCTTTGTGAAACTAGTGATGTACTTCTTAATTTTTACCCCAAGTATGAAAATTCTCTGGCTGAGAATTTTTTTTTCTCACATTATTTATATTTTATTATACCAAAGTGTTCAGTACACATTCAGTCATCAGAAGCATGAGATTGGGCTCTTAATTAATTTATTTTATGTACTACCTGGAATAAAAAGACACAGTTATCAATATTCAACTCAACAACATCTTTTTATGTAACATGTCATTTTCCTTCCTTTATATTACAGACATTTGACATTTGTGGTACTCCGAGATAACTTTGCAAAAATCTGTACAGGAAAATCATAGATGATAAATTCAACTCTGGAGAGCTCAAAATGGTGCCAGCAGTTTGGTCTATTCTTCTCTTTTGTCTCATACTAGAATTGCAACTGCATTTTAAGCAAGGAATGAGCCTTTATCTTGAGACTGTTCTGTATCTTGAGATTATCTCTGTGTCTTCAAGCAAAGTCACTGAGTTCATCTGCGCCTTGATTTCCTGCAGATAAAACACAGAGGATGTACATGAGCTCATTCATAGAGGCACCATGAGTATAAAAAAACTACTCAAGATTCTCAGAACCCTAGGAATTGTGACTGATCTTTGAAAATGTCCACATGCCCTTAGCTTCTCCCATCATGACTAATCCAGGGCCAAAGTGGGACCCAGTCTCAGTGTTTTCTGACAGCCCCTGGAAGTTTTTACCCCCTGCTGCATGCCTTCCTAATCCAGGTGAAAAAACAGAGATCCAGAAGAACTGCTTCATGGTGTCAGGTAGATGGCCAGAAATTTTTGCCATGGACATTTTTTTTTATTTTCTGTACGTTTTATAAAAAAATAAAATTGTTTTAAAAATATACAGTTTTATCATTTTTCTTGAAATTATGACAAGTTGCAGAAAAGGACAAGAGTTTCCTCAGGTTAAATATGATGCCAGATTTCTATACCATTTACATCAGTAAAGTCAAATAAATTCATTTTGGAGCTTGCAGGTGTAACTGAGATAAGACTCCGGCCATTCGTGCGTAAGTCGTGTTCCTGTGGCTGAAAGTCACCTACGTTTATGAACACTGGATGCATTTTTCAGGCAGAGAACTCATCATGTACGAGATGTTTCGGTTCACTGAGCAGAATTTCACAAAATGTTACAACTGCCTCTTGAATTTTGCAGATGCAATTTCCATTTTATCATCTTTTCTCTTACACATTATTCTGAAAGAGTAACAGAAGGAGAAAAATCTCATCATTAGCCTGCCACAATGAAAAACTATTTCTGATCAATGTAATGTGTTCATTGATTAAGATCCCTGTGGAGTTGTCAACTCGATGTCATCTTGCTGAACACTAGATTTTGCCTTTACATCTCTGATACAGACAAGGCGTGTAAAAATTAATTGAAGCTCACAACTTCTTATTACTCATCTGAAGAGTCTCAAGTGGATAAGCTGTTCCTCCTCGAGTCAATTGCTACGTAAGCTTGGAAAGTTGCAAAATTGACTCGAGTCTGCCTGGTTTGGACACTAGTGTATTGAGAACTAAGGGCAAACAGTGGACAGAGATAGGCCTTTTGAGTCAGATGCCAAAACAATTTTCATTAAAGCTACTTGTTATCATATTTCTTCAAGCCTAAATGTTTATATAATAAGAAAACGGGTTTCAGAGTCAGTCCCAAGACTCTGCTCTATCAAGTGACTTTCAGAGCTCTTGCTGTGAGCGGGAAGAAGGGATTAGCAGCTTCCTGCATAAGAAACAGAGCAGTCCAGGGTTCTTTAGTGCCCAGAGAGAGAGCGGTCGCGTCACTGAGAGAGGCAAAGTAGTAGTCACGGAGGAGGCACTTGGAGGAGGTGGAGAGAAACAAGTTGGATGAAAGTAGCAGGAATGGGAAAAGGAATGAGAGCAAATAATGAAGACATCAAGAATAAAGCTGCCATGAGACAAGGAGAGAAAATACATAAACACAAGTCTGCAAGGTCAGAAATGTTGCTTAGAGAAGGCATTGTTCAAGTCTGAGATAGGCTGTCTCTAGGCCACAGGTGGCTGGAGAAACTGAGATGCCTGAAAGCCTGCTGGAGCACAGGTGTTGTTCTGCTGCACTGGCTCACTCCCCACATCACTTCAAAAAGGAGCCATTTTTTCTGTTGTCTGGCTGCGTTCTGCATGAATTTAAACAGTTACTATAATTTCTTTTGTTTTGATATCACATTATTGTGATAATTTCAGAATATTTTTGAAAATATATACTACTCAATAGGAAATACAAGATTTGAACATATAGCAAATCTAAATGAAAATAAATAAACCCAAAACTCTGTGTGTCTGTATAGCCAGCAGAAAAAATTTTTAAACTATCCTAACAGTTTTAATATTGGAAAGTTTTTTGCTCTTACAATTCACCTGTTGATACATTCTTGGGGAAGATTTGTTCTTAGGGGCATTTCCAAAAGAAAATTATTCTCTTGAAAATTCTTCAGCCACATCTATTAAAGTTAACCTCCTAGAACTAAAATCGAAACTTAACAGCTAAAATAAAACATGTTCTCAAAAGAGTAAGTCTGAAGCTATGAAGGATATGGATCAGAAACTAAATGCTTAATAACTATTTCTTCTCTAGCTGATCTGTTCCCATGATGAGAGGAAAAGCTGCAAAGAAGACCCTTGTATAGGTAGATGAGAAGGGAAGATGAATAAATAAACCAAAAGAAAAATATTAGGACAATTATTTTAGAAACACAGAAGAATCATAGAATAGTTTGGGTTGGAAGGGACCTTAAAGATCATCCAGTTCCAAACCCCCCACCATGGGCAGAGACACCTCCCACTAGATCAGGCTGCCCAAGGCCCCATCCAGCCTGGCCTTGAACACCTCCAGGGATGGGGCAGCCACAGCTTCCCTGGGCAACCTATGCCAGCACCTCACCACTCATCATGAAGAAATTCTTCCTTATATCTACTCTAAATCTGGCCCTCTCCAGTTTACAACCATTGCCCCTAGTCCTATCACTACAAGCCTTTGTAAGGAGTCCCTCTCCAGTTTTCTTATAACACCCTTCAGGTACAGAAATTGTGCATAAAAAAAGTATTTGAATTACTGTATGAATTACATGAATGTTTTTGTTGTTTATAGTCAGAAGGATTTAGTGAATGCAATAGGAACAAGACATAAAAAGAATGCGCTACTATGGAACAGTTTGTATATACAATTTCTTGTGTAACACGGTTTAGTTTTAGGAGCTGATGTTAGCTTTCCATATGAATGCTTGCACTTGTGATATTTGAGTATTTGAAGCCTCCTTAAATACTATGGTTTCAAACCATTAAAATTTCTTCCTCTTACCATGGGGTGCTTGTTCTTATACTGTATTCCAGGTAAAATACTTTGCATGATCTGGTATTTTGAGCACAAGCAATAACAACAGACAATTGGCTTCTGGCCTGAGGCTGAAGAACAGCAAGGCTGCATCTGTCTGCCACCCAGGTACATTGGTATTCCCCAGCAATACCAAGGCACATTTAATAAGAAAATTTGGGATAAAGCATGCCTACTTATTCTTACTAACCTTCCTCTAAAAGCATTTCATGTTTTTCTAAAATTCTGAGGACATCCTTGAAATGGAAAAACTTTTCAGTGTTCCCTTTCTATTATTTTCTCTCTTGCAAAGAGTAAACAGTATTCTCAGTTCATGAGGATGCGTACTGACTGAGACTCCAGAATGATCTGAGTCACAATGGTATAAACCTAGAGTAAAAGCTGCATAATTAGTGATATTACTTTAAATTCAGGCTGGTTCAGTTGAGATCAGATTCCAGCCAAATCAATGTCTATGTGCACAGAAAAATGTAGGTCTTCTTCCAAAGAGCTGCCATTGCACATATGAGGAATGCATGAATGTAAGGCTACTCTGCAGGACTGCTCTGCAGCACAGTGTGTTGGGCATTCAATTAATTTATGACTATTTTCTGTGGCTACACTGTGATTCTTAAGGCAAAAATCAACCTTTTTTTTTCAATATACAGGCAGAAAAAGACAAATGTGAGAGATGAGAGGAGATTATATGGTTTACAAAGTACTATCTTCTCTCTGAGACATATCCCTGTGATTTCAGCTAAGATCGAATTTTACAGATGAAGTATTACCCTTCTGAAAAGTGTCTGTCTTACACGTCTGAGATCTGGAGTTTAAAAAGAAATCGGCTTAGCTTAGTCCCTTGAAAGATTTATCTTTTCAGAGAATATAGGCCACATGTACAGGATGGAGAACCATGCTTGAGGATGTGATTATACGGAAAGAATTTGAGAGGCATGGGAGAAAACTATTCATGCTGAGATCCCAAAACAATGACCTAATATGATTTCTGCATTTTCAAATGGAGATAACAAATAAGAGCAGGAGAGTATGTCCACTTCTAGTGTCCACTTAAGAAACTCAGGAGAGTTCAATAAAGAATAACTTAACACACTAAGAAAGACGGAGAGGGAAGGGGGAAAAGAAAATCTCTAAGATAATTCCAGTAGCTTAGTATGTTTAATTTAATGAAACAAAGGTCAGGAATGTCATAAGCAAATCTCAGAGAAGATCTTAGTTGATCTAGTGTCAACTACGTAAGCCACCTCTTTCAGGCACCTTCTGTGACTGATAGAAACAAAAACTATCATCACTCCAGGATGTTTTCCCTCCAGCATAAAATAAATGAATCATAGAATCACCAGGTTGGAAGAGACCCACTGGATCATCTAGTCCAACCATTTCCACCGATCTCTAAACCATGCCCCTCAGTACCTCATCCACTCACACCTTAAACATCTCCAGGGAATGTGAATCAACCACCTCCCTGGGCAGCCTGTTTCAGTGCCCAATGACCCTTTCTGTGAAAAATTTTTTCCTTATGTCGAGCCTGAACCTCCCCTGGCAGAGGCCATTCCCTGTTGTCCTGTCTCGTGTCACTTGGCAGAAGAGGCCAGCTCCCTCCTCTCTACAACCTCCCTTCAGGTAGTTTTAGAGAGCTAAGATGCCATTGGCCTTCTTGGCCACCTGGGCACACTACTGGCTCACGTTCAGTCGGCTGTCAACCAACACCCCCAGGTCCTTCTCCTCCAGGCAGCTTTCCAGCCAGGCTTCTCCTAGTCTGTAGCACTGCACAGGGTTGTTGTGCCCCAAGTGCAGGACCCGGCATTTGGCCGTGTTAAACCTCATGCCACTGGTCTCAGCCCAGCGGTCCAGCCTGTTCAGATCCCTTTGCAGAGCCTCCCGACCCTCCAGCAGATCCACACTTCCACCCAGTTTAGTGTCATCTGCAAACTTGCTAAGGGAGCACTCGATGCCTTCATCCAGGTCATTGATAAAGACATTGAACAGGGCTGGACCCAGCACTGAGCCCTGGGGAACCCCACTTGTAACTGGCCTCCAGCTGGATTTAACTCCATTTCCCACCACTCTCTGGGCCCGGCCATCCAGCCAGTTTTCCACCCAGGAGAGTGTGCGCCCGTCCAGGCCAGAGGCTGACAGTTTCTGAAGCAGAAAAACTGTGTCAAGGGCTTTACTAAAGTCCAAGAAGACCACATCCACAGCCTTTCCCTCGTCCAAGAGTTTAGTCACTTGGTCATAGAAGGAGATCAGGTTAGTTTGGCAAGACCTGCCTTTTGTGAACCCATGTTGACTGGGTCTGATCACCCGGCTCTCTTGCATGTGCTTCATGATAGCACTCAAGATCACCTGCTCCACAGCTTTCCCTGGTATTGAGGTCAGACTAACAGGCCTGTAGTTCCCCAGATACTCCTTGTGCCCCTTCTCATATAAGGGTATGACATCAGCCAGCCTCCAGTCCAGTGGTACCTCCCCAGTCATCCAGGAGTGTTGGAAGATGATGGAAAGGGGTTTGGCCAGCACATCCGCCAGTTCCCTCAAAACTCTTGGGTGGATTCCATCTGGCCCCATAGACTTGTGGGCTTCTAGCTGGGCAAGCAAGTCTCTCCTCTTGGATCGTGGGAACCTCGTTCTGCTCCTCCAGCCCCTGGGGTTGTGCACAGAGGAAACAACTTTCCTTACTATTAAAGACTGAGGCAAAGTAGGCATTGAGTACTTCAGCCTTGTCTTCATCCCCTGTTACTCTTGCTCCCTCTGCATCTAGTAGGGACTGGAGATTCTCCCTAGTCCTCCTTTTACTGTTGATATATTTGTAGAAAGATTTTTTATTGTCTTTCACAGGCTTGGCCAATCTGATTTCTAGTTGGGGCTTAGCCCTCCTGATTTTTTCCCTGCACGTTCTCGCTTCCTCCCTATAGTCCACTCAGGATGCCTGCCCCTTCCTCCAAAGCTCATAGACCTTCCTCTTCTTATTGATCTCTCAGGACCTCCCTACTCAAATACACTGGTTTGTTACCCCACCGGTTTCTTACCCCGCCAGCTACTTTTCCAGAACTTGGGGACGGCTTTCCCCTGAGCTGCTAGGAGTTCCTTTTTGAAGAGCTCCCAGCCCTCATGGACTCCCTTGCCCTTAAGGAGCATCTCCCATGGGACTTTTCCGACCAGCCTTCTGAACAGTCCAAAGTCTGCTCTCTGAAAGTTGAGGGCGACTGTTCTGCTAACCTCCTTCTTCATCTCACCCTGCACTGAGAACTCTATCATCTCATGATCGCTTTGCCCCAAGCATCCTCCAACCCTCACATCCCCCACAAGGCCTTCTCTGTTCACAAGCAGCAGGTCCAGGAGAGCGCTGTCCCTTGTCGGTTCGCTCACCATCTGTGTAAGGAAATTGTCTTCCACACACTCCAGGAACCTCCAGGACTGCTTCCTTTCTGCTGTATTATACTCCCAGCCTATATCAGGGAAATTGAAGTCACCCACGAGGACTAGAGGTAGCGATCTTGAGACTGCTCTCAGTTGTTCATTAGAAGAGCTCATCAACTGCTTCTTCTTGGCTGGGTGGTCTATAGCAGACCCCCATCACAATATCTGCCTACCCATGGGCTCCTATGATTTTTACCCACAAGCACTCAGTCCCTTCCTGACTGTAATCCAGCTCAGGGCTATCAAAGCCCCCTCTAACATAGAAGGGTTACCCCACCTCCTCTTCTGCCCCTCCTGTCCATCCTGAAGAGTTTATACCCCACCATGGGTACACTCCAGTTATACGAGTCATCCCACCATGTCTCTGCAATGGCAACAACATCATAGTCTCCTTGCCCTACCACAGCTTCCAACTCCTCCTTCTTATTTCCCATGTTGTGTTCATTGGTGTAAATGCGCTTCAGCTGGGCAGGCGAACCTACAGCCCTCGTAATAGGGTTTCTTCCCAACTGAGCGGTCCTTGGGTTAACTAAGGCCACAGTGCCAGTTTCCTGCTTACCATCCCCAGGTGCACTCACACCCTCATGCTTAGTGGTGATATACTGGTGGTCCTTGCCAGCACACCACCCCTTTAACACCGAAGTCCCACCTCCAGGCTCACCCCCATCTGGCCTGGCCTCCATCCCCTCCCCCCTCACATCTAGTTTAAAGCTCGATTTATGAGCTTAACTAGATTTTTAGAGAGGGCTTTAGTCCCCCTAGGAGACAGGCATGTCCCATCCCTAGTAAGATGTTCCAAACATCTTGGATAAGTCTGTCTCCATGGGATACTAAGGGAAACTTAATGATTTGTTGAGACTAGGCACCTGATTCTGAGACAAGTGAATTAAGAAAAGATAAATCCTGACATGCATTACATGTTAACAATGCTATGACAGAATTTAACTAGATCTATCAGCTAAAAGTTGAAGCCACACAATTCAGGCTATAAATAAAGCAAAAAGATCTTTAAAAACAGTATAAACATAATTAACATTTGGATGAATTTACTAGAATATGCAGTGGATCATTCAAGACTGACCATTTTAAAACCAAGATTTGTTGTTGTTTTTCATAAAATGCTTTAGCTCAAAAAAAAAATCAGAGAAGTCCTACTTCTCCCATTAATTTATTAGTGGGATTCAACTGTCCTAAGGATTAGGATTATTGCTGCAAGAAGTAATTTCCATGAGCAATATGCAACTTACTTAAACACATACGATAAAATTTGTAGTGACTTTCATTCAAGGAAACTAAGGATCTAACACCATGTAATTTACAAGTAAAATCAACACCTCAGTCAGACCTGCTTTCCTTACTCACAGAAAATAAGCACATCCAGGGAGGGATGTATTTAATTCTGAAAAGAGGGCAGAAAAATTGTTTAACAGAGGCATTTGTTTCTTTCCCCTATTTCTAAAGGGTGCGCTGAGCAATTACCATTGACATAAGGCATTTAACTTCTATACAAGTGAAATGATACTCATGATAGATGGTTTCTCCTGGCCTGACAATTCATGCAGATATGACCAAAGTGATAGGCAGTGCTTTCACATCCAGTCACCATTTCTACATATTTCTTCTAATTAACGGCATCTTGACATAAAAGGCCAAATAATTCCCTCAGTTTTCTCTTAGTGTATCACTGTCTTCCAGGCTCTTATATTTATATGCTCACTATTAAAATACAATTCTGTTCATATGCATGACTGTGTAGGAAGTACAATGTTATATCCATTGGTTTGATTCCAACAGCCTTTCTAAACAATATTAACTTATTTCCACTTATTTTTTATGGAAAATAGAAAAAAAAAAAGCTATCCCCAGTTGACCACACTAGGAAGTCCAGCAAAGCAGATTAACCAGAATGTTTTTATTAACATATTCTCAGCTGAGGGATTTCATCTGAAAAATCATTAAGCCTAGGTCATAATAGCATGGAAACAAATAATGGTTATATACTCCCAACCCACTTTTAGGGAAGCATTTATTCCATTTCTACCTTGAATAATTTGAGAAGACACTTAGAGACAATGCCATCCCTGTCCTAGGACTTGTCATTTTGTTGTTCAGACCTTTGTTCAGAAGGAATATGAAATATCATTGCATAATTACCTCTCACATTAATTCATTCAGACAAAATATCTCTCTCCACTCTCCATGCATCTAAAGGTATTCTTCAAAGACATGTTTTTAGTGGTATGAAACAACCTCACAATTCTGCCTTCTGTGAAAAAGGCATTAACAGCAGATGTTTCTTCCAACACTTGACTAGTAGCAATATGACTCTGAAGTCTTCTAATAGCCCTTCATTTGGTTAAATGCAAAACTGAGTTTCAGAGTTCTTCTCACATGCTTTTGGGTCATGCAACTAATCCAGCCCCAAAAGTGACTGTGAAAAGCTGCAAATTCCACCCCTGCTCCCATCACCACCATTCTGTCTTTCCTACAGAGATCCTTAGAGAGGAGGATTGTGCTTTCCAGAAAGAAGCAGCACAGTCTATGCAGCAGAACTACATTTATCCCTGTGCCAAAGTGCTTTATGCATTTGCAGTGCTGGGGCCAGATTTGCTTCTGCATACCAATTTGTCAAAAGAAAAGCCTCGGCTTTCCAGGTTAGTGATGAAATATGTTTCAGCAAATCATCCAGACAAGCAGATCAGATACAATTCCATCTGTACTACGTCTGGATGTAAATCTTAAAAAAATCCCACTTCACAAAAACTTTTGTGACAAATTATAACATTTCTGCACTATAAGACAAGAAGCCCTAAATATGAGAATTGTGTAAGAGCCTCTATGTCATGAGCTCTGTCAAAGTGCTGCTGACAACACCCAACTCTTTACAGAGAAACTTTCACAGTAAGTACATCGTCAAACGTACCCTCAGCAAATCATGGAGGAAGTCAGTCTGTGAGTGGATCAACACAAGAGCCCAGAGCACTGTGTCTTCAGGGCCATGGGGTCTTTGTGCTCTATGGGACAACTGACAGCAACAAGGCCATGTAGTGTGACCCTTTTACCTCAGTCCCTTATTGAGATGTATTCATTTTTCTCAATTGCAGACGTCGAGCAATAGAGAAGCAGAGAAACATATCCAGAGTGTGATTCAGCAGATAACCATATGTCTTGATTTGACTGATGTCTATATCTGAGCTGGTTGTTTAGATTTCCTTTATAGCTAGTGAACAAAACACTTGTCCAATACAGGTCATATATGTACCTTGGGTGGCTCTGCGGACTACAAAGCGTATCCCTATGACTAGCTTGGATCTAGATATCTACACTATAGAGATCTACCCTTCAGTGATACCTCTCCCGGAGAATATGTCTGACAGTGCAAAGACACCAGAGGACAAAATACATATGTGAGAAGCATCTGATTCCTATTCTATTCAGTGTGCATTGCTATGGGTAAAACAGGTTGTGACTTCTTCACAGATAGAAAAGACTTAATCATACCATAACAGATGTAAGGTACAGATGTAGTTCCTTGATCTAAGCCTTTTCCACAGGACCAGAGTTTGGCACTGAACTTTTATGAGGTACATTCCCTCATAATTGCATAATGCTGGAGGGGTGTATTCACATTAAAAAACATGGACATTCATCACAAAATATAGTTTCATTATTCAGAACATATTCCAGAAACACACAAGGTCATTAAATTGCAAGGAAACCTCAGTATCTTGTAGCTGCTGAAGAGCTGCAGTCTTATGATGGAGGATCCTCCAAAAAATTAGAGCTCTGGAAGCCTCAGTTGCTATCTAAACTTGACACTTCTGATACTTCTCATTTCATTTGTTTTGCTCAAAGCAGGCAGCTGACAAAATTGTCAGTTCCTTTCAGTTGTTGCCATAGTGTGGTGAAATACACTCTGTGTGGAAATGCTTTACTGCTTCCTAAATTCCAACAGTAACTATTACCATTTCTTTCTTTTTATTTGTGGAAAAAAAAATTAAGAGAGTAACCTGGTTTTATTCCACATCCATCAAGAGCAAGACCTGAAGAGACCAAAATTCCTAGAAACAAGAAATCCCAACTTTGGATTATTTCCAGGCAAAATATATCTGAAACAACCCTGCAAAAGACTAGAATCAAATGAGAAGGAATAAAGGATTATTGCTGCAAGAAGTAATTTCCATGAGCAATATGCAACTTGCTCTTAAACAAGTACCATAAAATTTGTAGTGACTTTCATTCAAGGAAACTAACAGTCAAAAAACTATTACATGTTTTTAAGTGAAATTCATGTTTGACAGTTATTTTCAGCTCAGTAGTCCAATAATCTTAATTTTAATTTGAATTCTATACTGTAATTTAGCTTCAAATAATAAGACTCACCAGTTTTCTGCTGTAAGCTATTGATATTGGTTACATTAGCACATCTACTGTAGCTCTGGCTATCCTTTGTGTAAAATGTCATACATGCATTCTCTGCCAGCATTTGATTTGACAGAGAAGCAGAATAAGCAAAGGACAAAGTAGGCAAGTACTGGTAGTCTGCCACTCTGTCAATATTCCTAAGTCCCGTACATTTGCATAGGTGAACCTTTTGGGCAGCAATCCATTTTTAGAAGCACATAGTTGCTAGAAAACAAATTTGGGTTATTCTATTAATTTTTTTAAAAAAGGAAAAACTCCTTGAAAACAGGATATATAACAAAGTTGACCAGGAATTTCTGTAGTCAGAAATAAACGGCCACAGAAAATTGGGAAATACACTAGGTATCTTCATTAACTGCAAGACCCACATGTTCAGGGACTATAGCAAACAAGTATGGAGGGCCCAGTATATCCCCTGAAGAAAACCAGTGTACCTTCCTTTCTGAGACAGTGCATCTCCAGCATCCTCAAAACCTGAAACAGGAGCAGCTGGGAGCACAGCCCATGGCATGCATTGTCTAGCATCCTAGTCATGTGCTCACCTGGAGACTCTCTTATCAACGGTTGGGGTTGCCATCTAGATGGACCACAAATCTGGATGTCAAAATTGTCACAGATTACACTTGGGAGGAAACACTGACTGCTATTCTGTGTTTATTCTAGGTATATGATTATTTTCTTTTCTAGTTATTTCTGCATCTCACACTTCTCATGGTCTCTGTAGAAATGTTTTCTGGCTATGCTATACCATCTGTTATGGCCCACTCCTGACACCAGTAGTGTTATGGCCCACCTAGACCTGCAGTTGAAAAGAGAAGGTGAAAAGGGTTCTTTCGATATTTGTGTATCAAATCAGAGACCCACAAATCTCCCAGTGTGAATTAAAATGCAGAGTTTATTTTGGACACTTCCAAAATGACAAAACAGATACTCTGGTGCACTCTGAGTCACAACTTCTCAAACCTGCAGAAACAGATCCCAATCTGTTCATACTCTGAACACAGCCAAAGTCACTAAACAAACTACAACATAACTCAGATTCAATCTGATACACCGTAGTGCCAGGAAAAAAAAGGTACAGTAAGATGAGTCACATCAAGAGAGAGAAAGAAGTAGCAGGAGGGCAGGAGATAAAAGAAAAATATTCACCGCTCCAATGGGGCATGGTGGTTCCTCAGGAAAACATGGTCCATCCAGCAGCAACTCCTCCAGCAGCAATTTTTCAGGAACACGTGGTTCAGTAGCTCTTCTTCAGGGCAGTCCTTCAGCGCTCAGTACCTTCTTGGCAGGCATAATACACAGGGCAAGTCCATGCTCTATTAGCACGTGAGGGGTGATCTTGCTGTGAAAGTTCTCAAATCGGGGCATGCACAGAGAATCCTTTGGGAAGGTTCTCAAATTGAGTCGGAGGGGTCATGGGCAGTTCAACAGACCTTTGCCAGAATAATCTGTCTGAACTCTTTGGGTGCGCATGCGTAGTCAGTTGGGTGGGGAGAAGGAGTGCCTGCTGCTGCACCTCCTTCATGATCTCTGCAGCAGCCCTCCCAGGACAAGTAGCCCTTCCACAGGTGGAGGAGAGTGGGAAACGTGATGCCTACTCCTACACTTCTCCCTTTCGGTGTTAACCAGGAGTCATAGAAAAACCCCTTAGGTGCACACAGCCCTGCACCAAGAGAATGTTTAAGATATAACAAATGCAAGTAAAGAAGTCGATCTTTACACTGTCAGTAGGCAGGGTTACCCCACTCGTTATTCTTGCTTTAATGGTTAATTCTAGCACAAATGGAAAGTCAGTGATGTCACAGAATTTGCATATGGCTTGCCCTTCAAACTTAACCCCAAACAGAACAACAAATTGACTGACATATAAGAAGTGATTAGAGGGAACATGAAAATATAGGCACCAAATGCAGGGGCATGCACTGCAATTTGATAGAGGCCAAAAGTCACAGTGCAGTGCCGTGCCAAGTTCATATGATTCGCATCTAATTCAATGACATCTCTTACCCACAGGCAAGCTACAATCATGCCACAACAATTTCCTGATGTTTCTTTTCCCCTTTACAATACACAAGATCTGTTTAATACTGCAGCTACCTTGGAGATGATGCTTTTAAATACCTTATAAATAGCCTACGCTTTTTCAAAGGAAAGATTTTCAGCCTCCCCATGCCATGAACTGAAGTCATAGAAATGTCACCTTTCTCTTAATCTCAGAACCTCCTGCTTGTCCAGCTACAAAAGCAGGAAGATGTAGCATGGGCTCATTAATTCTCTTTCCTACTCTGAACAGAAAAAAAACAGTCACTAAGGAAAAGTAACCCGCAACATACCTTCTCAATGCACAGGGTATATTGCTTGTGAAACGTTGTTTCCTAGGAGCTGGGCAACCTAGATGTTTCTAAGTGTCATTTTTTAACAGCTCTTGAATGACCCTTATCACAAATATTCGATCAGACTACCAGGTTCTGAAATAAGAAAATGGGTATTTCATGTATGTAGTACTAAATTTTATGTTGAGAGAAGGCTTTTAAACAAGAATGTGCTTTGACTACTGTGCCCCATTTGTAGCAACTTAATACTCAGAAATGAGATTAAAAGCAGGAATACAGCAAATATTTGAAATTCTTCTAGGGTTCTACATTAGCTCTTATGAGTTTCCTCTAGTCACTGCTAATTGACTGTTCCTCAGTTCTCAAGAAAAGCCCATGTCTTTTTGCTTATATTTAACCCCCTTTTTCTGCATTAGATGTGTTTTAGGTACAACTCTGTCAATTTAGTCATCATGGCTAGATTCAAATAACCTGATTTCCACACATCTCAATGTATCTACTATATCCTACTGACCAGACAAGAAAGGCAAAGAACAATATCAGCACAGAGTGACAGAAGAGTCATTTGGGCTTTGTGAATGTGAACCCTGGTATAAACATTGATGCAGGATGAGAGGATGCAAACAAATAAGTTAATGACACACAGGGTTGATTCCTTCATTATTTAATATTATTGTCATCTCAATGATTCAAATGTCATTACATCTAGCAATGGCTGTTACTAACTTGCCATTGTCTTACTGCATGATCTGCTTGCTACAATACTGAGACAAAGATTTGTCATGTTCTATTTAAGTATTCATTAGCTAGTCCAAGCTCCACAGGTAAATTTTTCCATAACTAGTGAGGCACAGCTAAAATAGATATCTAAGTATCTTTGAAAAACTTGCTCTGTGAAGGTATCTGTTTCTCTCGCTTTATATGAAAGAAGCTAAATGACTATGTGTTAGTCTAATTCTTCTGTGTGTTCCTAATTTAGCTTTGACAGCTAGAGTTAGCCAAGACAGATTCCATACTAAAACATTAAATTGCCTCTTAGTCTTATATACGGTGAGCTGTTATAATTAGCACATGTAATATAATTTCTTCCCAATTTTCTTCTAAAACTAATTATTCTAAGCCATGAGTTACTTGGGTAATTCATACCTCAAGGCTGGTCTTTCAGAACTGCACCACCTTAGTGAAGCAATGCAAATGAAGGATCATGTGTCAGGTTAGAAGGCATATCCTGTGATTCTAAGACAGAGGCAGCAAAAATGCACATTAACCAACTCTTCACAGAAAGGTCAAGGGAAAATACAGAGCAAACAGCTGTTCAGAGAAACATCTTCAAAAAGTAGGACTACTATCATCCTCATTAGCCACATTCCTCCCCATTCAGCTCCTCTCACTAACAACACGTATTCAAACTACAATTATGCTAGAAAAAAATTCATAATATAGTTATTTCCAGACTCCCTTTACTGCAAGAATTTCTTTTGTTTTGGCTACTGCTCCCAGTTTCACCACGGAGTAGGACACAAAATATTTGTAGCTATGTAGGAAGCAAGAATTCTGGCCAGATCTCTCTTGTACCAACCCTTCAACATGAAAACAATGAAGAGCACAGCCAACCAGTGCCTAGCCAAAGCTCAGTTCATTTTTCCACCCATGGTCTTCACTGCAGACAGCTAAGGGCAAACTCAAGTCGCCAAGTAACACGCACAGACCACCTGGATGCACAACAGGTCTAGCAAAAATGTTGTCACCCACTGAATTCCGGAAAGCCTGAACAATAATGTGACACAAGAGGAAATTAAGAGAGAGTAAGGTCATCACTATAACAGCAGAAAATGTACTATGTCCTGTACTCAGAGAGCTTCCACATCAGGAATTAGATCTGAGTCATGTTGGAGACAGCTGGGATCAAGATGGAGGTGGAGATACATTCGATAAGGCAAAGAAAGAGCCTATTGGGAAGGGTCAAGGGCTGAACTGAGACTCTATGTCACCATTGTTACACTCAAGCAATACTTCCTCCAAGTAATTAATAAGCATTAACTCTCAATATATATAACATAATATTTGCATTATAATATTCAAGTATTACAATTAAAATTTATAGATGTTCCTATTTAATGCAAATAGTACAAGAAAGATCACTCAGATGAGCTTTTGTGTGCCTGCATAGTTCTACTCAGGACAACTTTACAAATATCTTGACTCAAACAGGGCACTAATGCAATTGTTTTTGTTAAAAATAATCATTGCATTACTTAAAGAGACATAATGTAAAAACAGATCAAGGCAGCAATGCTAGGTCTAGACGACATGGGTGAATTGACCTCTGGTGCAAGACCTTAGCCTGGACTACGAATACACAGTTCCTGTTACAAATAGCAGAGTTAAACTTGTTCTTTGCAAACGCTGCAGCTGCTGGACCATGGAAAGGTCAAGCATGTGTACAATGAGTCTTAATGAAAAGTCACAAGAAAAGCAAATATGAATCACCTTTAGTGTGGTCTGTTCCATTTCTCCCTTTGGAAAAAGCTCACTAAGTCCATCTGGTCATACCTCCCCACCTCCTCAATAAGCACAGAAAGAGCAGAATAAGAGGTCAGTGCACTTCACTGGTGGCTCTCCCCACAAGGTAGCACTCCAAGAGGTTTCTCCTACCATGCAGGGTGTTAGGAGCACAGCTGGGTCACATTAGGCCCACAAATACATTACAGGAGTAGCTAGTCTATCTTCCTTAATTCATTTCTTGTTTTATTTAGCTATTTCTTCTGTACACCTTTTTTTATTAAAAATGTGTATGCTATCTACATTCACCAAGGCTCTGAAAAATAATTATGTTCACATACATTAATATAGAATGACAGAGGTTTTACGCTCAATTGTACTTCACCTTATCTTGTACAGTTAACCATGCCTTGGATTAAACCCCCTAAAATCTAATACATGGGTTTAAGAGTAGAAATAATAAACACATAAGTAACTACTTCAAGACTGAGATCTACCTTGTTCCTGTCTATTGATCATATTTTTTCAAACATGCAGGAATGCACCCATACACTGCACATCAGTGTATAAATAATAAAATTATAAAATCAAAATAAATTAAAAATACTTTTCCAAGCTTTTATCAATTGCTGATTTCCGGGAAATTTCATTTTGCTGCTGGAGTTCAGTACCACACCTTCAAAATCTGCTTATTATTTCTAAGAGCTGAGGGTTTCAGGATAGTAACTGTAGGATTCCCCAGTCAACACACTTCTGAAGTCAAAGCTTTCATTCCATTTAAGCAAAAGTACTTAGAACTAATGACAAAATATCTGGAGGACATGAAGACAAACAGTTGACATGGTATAATCTCCTGCTGAACCAGGGCTGGGCTAGGTGTCTGTATGGTAGGTTGAACCAGGCACTAGGCATCACAGTCCCAGCTGGTCTCTGGGCATGACTGGAGGCACCTTCTTAGTGTAGCCATGGCTTGGAGTTGCTTTCCCCAGGACATTGTCCCAGTAAAGCCATGCTAAACCTGCAGTCAAGCTTCACCTTCTGCCTCCTGTTCCACCTACTGAAAAGACCACTCACTGCATCAAATTCATTGTCTTTCCTGCCTGACAATCACCACCTCCCCAGCTCTGCCAGAACACCTTATGTGAAGCACTTCTTATTCCAGGCATTTCTTAATCCATTTCTTTCCTCCAGGAGAGGTCTAGCAGGCCAAGTCAAACCGCACTTTAGAAATGCTGAAGCAGAGCAGGGAACACCCATGCAAACAGCACCACTGGTGGAAATGAGCAGGTCAAACAGCTGCATAACCAAATGAGCTCCATGCTGATGGAAGAGCTCATCAAAAGTCCAGAGTGGGAAAGGACCTTCTATGACCAAGAGCGCTCTTTGTTAAGTGTCTATTGTATTTCTTTTACTGGGAATACTGGGTGAGAGAAAATGCTTTTGAAAGATTTCTGGTCTATTTCACCCTGCTCAGTGCTCTGTAGGTACCCTTTCTGCTGACTCAATTGTTTGTGAACCTATTTGAATATTAAGCTCTATATGAATAATTGCAAACTGACTTCTTTTTTAAGGTAGAAAGAATTAAGTAAAATATCTATGTATATATTGTGCAATAGTACATATAAAATAAACTAGAATGGTTGTATTAAATTATAGAAAGTTTTAGAAATAGGCAAAAAGTTACACTGGATGGAAACCCAGGCCATTTCTATGAGCTCTTTTCAGCAGCACAGACAGCTAGCCCACATTGCAATCATGACTAGACAATTTTTTTATTGAATAAACCTTCAAAGATAAAAAAAACTGCTATTAGTGCAGTGCAATGAAAATAAAATCAATGGCAGATGGTTGTCAATGTGTCTTCTTCAGACATTTCAGATAAACATAGGCAATAGCAGTGAGACACAACAAATATAAAACAAAAATTGGTGGAAATGAACAATATTGTATATTCACCACTCTAACAGACTGGTTTAATCACATGAAAACTGAGATAGCTGGAGATTTATCCCTCTCTGCTTCCCAACTCTAACAATTTTGTTTAAATGTATACTACAACCTTTACATACAAAAAATCTTGACTGAATTTAAAAAATTGCATACAGAAATCTAGAGAAATGAAATAGAAGTATAACAAAATATGCCCCCTGTACAGAAAAGAAAATAACAGATAGAAGCCTATTGTTATTGCAAGAGTTTATCATTGTAAGCTAAAACACTAAGGATGTGTTTTTGAGTCATCTCATCCAATTGTTTGGACGTATATTTTAAGCAACAGGCCTGAAACTAGAGCAGAATGAAAAAATAAATATCTTTGCAAGTATCTCATGCAAACAAAGACTAGCTGCACTGAAGGGCAGCATTTCTTATTGATTTATTTTATATTTCATTGAAAGCACTTGCCTTTTTTAATAAGGAGATCATAGAAGACAAGAATATGGGATTTAATATTCATGTGTGTGTCTATGCACATTTAAGTACTGATTTTATTTAAGCTTTTTACTATCACCTGCCTTAGTATTCCAGCAAGTCATGGTCAGCCCAGCTAAAGCTGCCAGTGAAAGGAATTTTGAGGAGTTCCAGGCTAACAGCATCCTGTGGAACACTGCATTTTCTTTTATCAGTTTTAAAATAGCTTTTTTTCAATTTCACAGTAAGTTGCCTTGTTCTTCTACTATAGACTTGAATACAGGTGCTATTCTTGTACCATGTGTTATATAATTTTGTCAAATTTCTTCTTTAAATTGTATTGGTCCTACTTTTTGCAGAATCTACTACTTGCTTCTTCAGCTTTAATGGCATCTGTCAAGTTTCTACATATTGATCGAAGATCTCTTAGAGCAGCTTTTCCATAACTCTTGCATTCAACACTGGAGAGAGGAAAAGCACAGGAAGAAATCTAAGAGTACTACTCCTTCATTTCCCTCATCATCGTCACTCCCACCTTTATAGGAGGGGAAATCCCATCAAAATATCCCAGTTACTCCCCTGCCCTATATTTCTGTGGGAACAGAACAAGACTTCAAGGGACCTTCTTTGCATTGCTGTGGTCTGACACACATGCAGCGCCAACCACAGAGATGGTACCCTGTAGGGATACTACAGCCACAGTGTGTGGTAGGGAACATCAAAACCCACTTCTAGCTTCAGACGCCTCCCTCTCAAGGAAAAGGATTTATTGTCAAGAGATGAGTCAGAAATTTGTGGCCTATGGTATGCAATCATATGTCAATGCTAAAAAATCAATAATAATGATAAAACAATGAAGGAATGAGAATACAAAGCAGATATTTAGGTGCACAAAAAAAAAAGAAAATACTTATATTGTGAAAAGTAAGCAAAAAAATTACAGAGATGCTCATTACTTAAAAAGAATCATGCATTCCTACCATCACTCTTTCATTAAAACCTTCAGGTGCTGTAGAACCCCAGACCACCTGCAGACAACATGCCATACTTTCAGCTATCAGTTGTCTTGAGGACTCAGTTTGGGGATCATCAAAGCAGGGTCAATGCCCCGGTTTATTGAAACAGACTCTCTGCTGGTTGTGTTTCTACTCCATAGCTGAATAAAGGGCAGGAGTACTTGTAATTCCTCATTATACCAAGAGGCATTAAGTGGAACTCCCCAAACAAGATAATTCTTCAGATAGACAAAAACTGCTGGAAAAAACATACATAACTTTCATGAAGAGGTCATAAAATTGGTCTTTTTTACATATAATTTGAGGTTGTTTTTTTCCCTCCCAGTGCTACCTCAAATCATGAAAAGGCTTAAAAAATTAACTGATTGTCCTTCCTCCCCCAGCAATGTTTTCCTTATCTCAGGGTATTTTTACTTTTTTTACTTTTTACCACTACCACAAAGGAATCCAATCAAGCCAGAACTTCAAGATGAAATTGTTAACCATCTTGTAAGGAAAAGTTAGCAATTACTGGTAAAAACTTCCTCCTCTTTGTTTATTTTACCTTCAAAATTATTGCAATTGTTTTTCCTACCCCACACTCAATGAATAGCAGGGCTTATGCTGAAAATTTCCGTGTCTTTTCCTCTTTCCAGTTATTATAGATGGTTCCTGTTCAAAGGGACCTTAAAGCCCATCCAGTTCCAACCCCGCTGCCATGGGCAAGGACACCTCCCACCAGACCAGGCTGCCCAAGGCCCCATCCAACCTGGCCTTGAACACTTCTAGGAGGAGGCGTCTACAACTTCAGTAGGCAACCTCGGCTAGTGCCTCATCACCTTCATCATGAAGGATTCCTTCTTAATGCCTAGTCTAAATCTTCCCCTTTCCAATTTATAGCCATACCCCCTTGTCCTATCACTACATGCCCTTTTAAAAAGTTCCTCCCCAGCTTTCTTGCAGGCCTCCTTCAGGTACTGGAAGGCTGCCATAAGGTCTCCCCGGAGCCTTCTTTTCTCCAGACTGAACAACCCAAACTCTTTCAGCCTGTCCTCATTGTAGAGGTGTTCCAGCCCTCTGAGTGTAGCCTGTATTATCCCTCATATGAAACGCTACGACTTAGCATGAACAGCTAAAAAACCAGCATATTTTATTTTTTTAGTCCACTAGCAACTACAAAATGTAGTATTTTCTGGCCAGATTAAAAACCAAAAGTTTTGAAATTGTTGCAGAATCAAGGGGTTGAACTATTTCTAGTTGAACATGATACTTTGATTACAGGAACACCATAAATCAATGTGTTTCCAGTACTGTGCCTTTAAAACAGAGTAGTGATTTTGATGAAATCAAAGGAAAGAAAAATAATTTCCATTTGGAAAGTGAAGTATTTTACTTTGAAACATACTGAAATCAACCATTGTGACAAATGGTTTTGACTGTTGTTTCAAATCTGCAAATTACAAAAGCTCAAAAAAAATCTTAGTATCTTTTTAGTCTCACTTTTTCCCCCAGCCATTTTTCTACATTTTTCACTCAAAACATTCCCTGTATCTCCGTTTCTATATTCTTATCCGTACAAATGTTTATTTTTCCAGACCTAATCTTTTTTGATCTTTTGATCTGTTTTAGTTCCTTGCTATTAAGAGAAGCAGAGAGTAGATATGGATGCCAGATAAAAAGCATGGGCTTAATAATCTTATAAAAAAGAAGTCAAAATTGTTTTTTAACCTTCACCCAGCACTGTTTTTTGTAACAGAGTGGTAAAAGAAATCAAAGTTAAGCTGATGCTAAACTAGATATGTTTTTATGCCAGAGCACTAATATTAACTGTTCTTGAAAGTGAGGTGACTGCAGGTTGAAAAGCCCATGATCTGTGACAGAAACCTTTTCTTCTGTACTAGGAGAAAAAAAAAATCCCTAATACCTCATTGTTCAAATTACTGATAAAGCTTATTATATTTTTTCAAATTATAAATGTATCACAATTGGCATTCTGTCAGAGAAAGTCCCAAACACCTTAAATATAGTTCAAACCCTTTATCTGTCTCAAATAATTTTCACTCTGCTGGACTATAAAGTCATTCATTTTCCTAGATGATCTGGCACCTATATTGTCAGGTCTCATAATGAGGAGTCAAAGCAGACACTAAGAAATTTTACTTAAAATTGTCCTGCTGTTGTACCCACAAATACCTACAGGTGCAGCCTGTCTGTTTGCTATCCTGAGAAATGCAGGTTCTGCAAGTTGCCTTATAAGCCTCTTTCAAGAAACACCCTGTAGGCTCTCCAGAGCAGGCTTGGAAGGTGATTTTAAGGATCACAGCAAAGCATAATCAAGGACATCTGAAAGAGGTCTGTAAAAGCAAATGCCTGGACTAAGACTCTTCTTTCCTAATTCTAATTCTAATTCTAATTCTAATAAAGGTTATAATAGTGATATCCTATTAAAATCAGTGGAGTTTAACAAAGGAATTAAACTACAGTATTTTGAATAAAATAGTGCATATTTCAGTAATACATGACAGAGATTGAAAGCATCAGTACAATTTTGAACATATAAATGTGCACTTTACTTTTAACAGACTACATTTTCCATTTAAATTACTTCATCTACTTCAGAACTTTGGGCCTGATTCTTCTTTTACCTGTTTTTATTCAATGAGACCAGTTGAATAAAAATACAGGTTTGATGACACTGAAAATTGTGCAGAACTTCTGTACATTTTGCAGAATTTTGATGTTAGAACATACCTTAGCTCACTTCTCAAGGAGTTTTCAAAGTGAAATAACTGATAAAACCTCTTGCTGAGACTTCCAGAAGAACAGACTCTCATTTCTTATTCCTCCCCAAAGCAGCAATATTTCTTGTGATTGCAAATTCTTACCAGTTTTCCTGGTTTATTGTCTATAGCCCTATTATCTTTACAGAAACTACAGATTTCATTAACTCAGCATATAAGACTTATCTCTTCTTATTTTTTGAAGCTGACGTTGTGTATAAATATTACTGTCCCTGGGGGAGAGTGAAATTGCTTGTGTTGAATTTAGTGCATCCATAACTCCTTCAGCTTTGTATTAGAACAAATACAGAAGTAAAATTAATCTTTCAGTGCCTTTACTGCCTGACCAGAGTAGGAGGAGAGGGCATGGGGCAGGGGAAATCCTTCTCACATGATTTTTCCACTGCTTTCATTTCTTTTCTTCTTGTATTTTTCCATTTGCTTTCTCCTACTTTCTTCAAGGAGCTGGTAGTGGTTGAAGGAAAAGGTTCACCTGGTTCTCTGAGGTAACAAAGAAAATGCCTCGAGTGCTTGGCTAGAGCAGTTTCTTCTCCCATCAGGACTAAGGTCATGAATTTGGTGACTTTAAGGCTTTATAGTGTTCCATGAACTTAGTTCACCTCATCGCATCCTCCAGGCGAGTACATTTCAGGCATGTTGCAGGGGCTGATGCTGTTCCCAGGGGGAAGATCTCCCTGGGAATGCCGTTGAGTGCCTGGAGCAGGAAGCAGCTCTCCCAGTGCAACCTAGGGAGGAAGACAGGGTCTTCTGCACTGGGAAGTATCAAAGCATCTCAGTTGGGAACCTGCAGTGAACTGCTGTCCCAAGGCTCGTGTACCCTCTGACAAGGCAGGGAGCCCAGGGATGAAAACCCACCACCAATCTTTCCTTGTGGGGAACGCAATTTCTTTTGGATGCATATATTTTGACCAAACCACTGCTTTTAATCTTGATATAAAGTTCCAAAAGCTTCTAAGTGTGTTTGCCAGCTCATTTGCTTCAGTACATGCTACGCATAACACTAGAGGCTGTCTGAGAGCTCTGGATAGTTCATTTGGCAGCGCTTAGACTAGGCAGATAACACACTGACACATTGCATTGCTTGGATGCAAAGTCCTCAGTGATTTTTTTTCTATGTCTTTAGTGAGAAAAAGATGATGGAATTGGAGGTGTTGTTTAGACTGGTGAAGAAAAGACAGAGGGAGGAATGGCAGTGGTCTTGCAATGTGTGCAAGGTCTCTGAGAGGGAAAGTGAATAAATTCTGCTCAGTGACCATTGAGACGAGAAGACACATTAATGGGATTCTAAGGCAAATTATCATTCAAGTTTCACTTTGATATCAAGAAACTTTCTAATAGTAAGGATCATTAGCCCCTGGAAACATTGCCAGGAATCATTTAGGTACAGTTAACTCTGCCTAGGGACAAAAAGGCAGACTACACAACCTCTGAAGAACCTATTTTACTGTTCATTTAGAGTAGGCACTATGGCTTTCAATGTACAATGGTTCAGACTGGATGTCTTTAATTTCCTTTCTGGTCTTTGGCTCTATTTAACTGTGTAAATTGAGACGTCTGTTTCTCATTTTGTAATTTGACGTAAAATCCATTTCAAAACCTCATGCCCACACATAAACTACAGCAGCACCAAGGCTATTCAGCCAAAGCCTGTCCTGGTTCTTGTCGAATTGCAGAAACATTGGCAGAAGCACAGAAGGGTAGAGGCTGGGGATGATCTAGTGCAACCCCCCTGCTCAAGCAAGGTCACCCAGAGCAGGCTGAGCAGGACTGTGTTCATGTGGCTTTTGAATATCTCGAAGGACAGAGACTCTCTAAACTTACTGGGCAACTGTGCCTGGATTCAATCATTTTCCCAGTTGAAAGATGTATTTCTGTGTTCAGAAGAAACCTCCTGTGTTTCATTTTGTGCCCACTGCCTCTAGTCCTGTCACTGGGCACCTCTGAGATAAGTCCAACTCCTTCTTTTGCTCTCTCCCATCACATAGTTATACATAATGATAAGATCCTCGTAGAGCCATCTTATCTTGAGGCTTAATGGTCTTGGCTCCCTCAGACTCTCCTCCTGTGCCAGAAGCTCCCATCACTTCATGCTCTTTTACTGGGCTTGGATCCTCTATGTGACTGTCTCTCTTGTGCTTGGGAGCCCAGCACTGGACCCAGTACTCCAGGTGTATCTCATCAGTTCAAGAAGAGACTGATTTGTGTGAGGTTACCACAAGTGTCTGCTTACTGCATGGGATCAGTCAACAAGATTTAGCTGTGATGGTATCATGTTCCTAAAGATACCTTTCTTCAGGTGAATATATTTTCATTCATTAGGCTAAGGGAAAGTGAGATAAATATCACTGCTATTTCAGAAAACTTTATCTTTTCTGAGAATTCAATTATTTTTTTAATTTATCTTTATTAAATATGTTACTTTGGTTTTTTTCTAAACTTTCTAGAGGCATTATTAAGAACAAAATATAACAGACATCCATTAGTTGAAAGGAAATCTTGCTCACCATCCAATACTGAATGAACTGGACAATCACCCACTAAACTGCAGTATCTTGCCCAAAGGTATTTTATATTGCATGTCATACTTCACTGCAAGGACACCTTCTTTTTCTTCATCCCATTAACACACTAGATGCCCACAGAGATTTTTGGGGGGAGTTTGTAAACTCCTTACAACTGAAATGACAAAATTAGTTCCTAAATTTTGACAACTGGTTGCAAAAGAATATGCAACATTTCCTGAAGAAAAGAAAGCAGACCCCAAAGGCATATAGAAGTTTACAGCAACCAAGTCCTTTAGACAACCACTTTTAAAAATTAGACATGCATGTTTAATTTTCTCTCAAGAATATTTTTTCCATGTTATCAACCCCAACATATGAGCTATAAAAATAATACGTACTCTGTCACCCTATCTGGCTATGCCCCAAACACAAGAAGAAAGGTGCTTGGAACAAAGCCACGTGTTTGGTATGAACATCCCTCAAGACCTAAAATATTCTCATGAAAGAAATCCAGAAGGGATTAAAATACTATAAAGCATTTTATAATTCCATTTATGCCTTCTTAAAAAAAACAAAACAACAAAACAGTTCTTCATTATTGCTAATTCAAACCACTCCTTAGTAGGAAAGCTTTATTATTTTGAGAAAAGAACATTCATCCATAAAACAAATAAAACATCTGCAGTAGGATACTAAGAAAGCTGATAGTGTATTAAGCTACTCCCTGAAGAGTGATAGTGTGTTTTAAATTATTTATCAGATCCCTCTTTCTCCATCCTTTCACTCTCCACTTGTGTTATCCTCCTTGCGTGCCCTCTCAAGCAGCTGGGCAGAGCACATTCATCACTCCTGGAGGGATTCTGGCAGATGGGATTGAGAAGGACCCTAAGAGGCAACTCACAAAGGTGCTCAGGACATGGAATTGTATTACCCTTGACCCAAACACCTCCAGACTGGCTTTCCACAGGCAGTAGCTTGGCCATGCCTGCCCACACAGTTCCTCCAGAGATCCCATAGCTGCAAAAGGTAATGTACTTCTACAGTTCCAAAGAGTACCAAGCTGGGAAAGGGACCTCCTTTGGAATAACTGAACTCTATCCAATCCTTCCGAGGTGCTACAGTTTCTCTCAAGTCCCTGTTTGCGTTGGCAGCTACCGTCTGTGTATGCTTCTCTCTCCAAAGTGATGCAGCTACCACATACACAGCATTGAGACTGTACCTGGACATTTATTTGAAATGAATGTGAAATTTGCATGGCCATACTGACAAGGCAGGTGGGAATCATCTTGCCAAAAGATAGATATATATAATATTCAACCTGTGTAGTCACCTAGACTTCTTTTATAATTAAAGTAGAGGAATATATACTTTTCAGGTATGACCTAACATAATGTGTTTCAGTCATTTGCTACATTAAAATGAAGCAAGTAATTTCTTACAAGTGCCTTTTTTTCCCTTTACTTACCACAGAAGGAGCCCAGGTGACTAAGCCAGATGTTAAAAAGTTATCTGAGATTAATCCCATCCATTTTGTCTTGCTGAAAACTTAACAAGTCTTTGTATGCAATAAGCACAATGGTTACTCATATATAATGCTAACAAGAAAAGATTTGCTTAAAAAGAACAGAATGAGACATTTCTTTAGCATTCACTCATCCATTATCACTAATCACAATCACTAGCCTGGCAGCCATACACTTGTCTGAAGCATTATTTCTTAGGCAAATGTGTAATTCATTTCTGGAAAAGCAAAATTAACCCTGAGGGAAAATACATAGCTCATATACTCATTTGTATCCAGTGACAGCCCTCAAAAAGACAGAGCTGCATAAGCACAGTGTGTTAAATGGACAACAGAGGTCACCTTGAACTTGTTATTCTGGGTTGAAAGGGCCACAGGTATTATACAGGTCACTTCAAGCAAATGCCAGTAGAAATGCTGCAGTGTTTCCTTATATGTCACAGGCAAAGTATTTTAGGAAGGTTTCTGGCAATTTTAGCATTTCATTACTGGAAGCAATTTTGCCCTCTTTGCATCTTGGAGTCAGCTGTTCAGGCATCATCCATCAAAATATATAGGTTCTCAGCAAAAGCTATAAAATTCACAGTGGCATTTTCTGTATTTTAGTGTCCAACACTCCAGACTCTTTCAGCCTAGTCAGTGAATGGTGGGTTCCAATGACATACTCTGTCTTCATATGATCCAACTTTCATTTGCAGTCCTGAAAGGGCTGATAAAAAATTTAACACCATTTTACACCACTATCTTAAAATCTCAGACAGAGACTACAGCTTGTGGGAGGGCAGGCCTGTTTAATAAAGGGGTTGTGAAAAAGTAAATGGGGAGAGGAACAAAAAGAAAAACTTTATGGAGTTATTTTTAAACTTTGCATGTTTCTAAACATGTTCAAAGGTCTGGGTGTTACTCTGGACCTGCAAGGAGACAGAGCACAAAAATTTGTTGTTCTGGTAGGATGACCTAAGACATAGAAGTTCTTTGCTCACAGACATCCATTTTTTCTTTCCACAAAATAGAGCAGAACAGTGTGCCCACCTGCTACATTCTACTCAACAAGGAGAAAGAAACATTTCTCTAAAAGCTCCTTTTCTTGTTTCTTAAAGTATTCACCTTGCCCATACCAGACACTCAACAGCAAGGGTCATCAAGCTGCGTAACTTCTCCACACCAAAAGACAAGCTATGGTGGGAAGGCTTAACACAAGGCAAATGTCTTCATAGGGAGTGATATGAAATCACAAGCCTCCTGCACATGTACAGGGTGTTGACCATTTTTACGTCTGACTGATAAAATAGACAGGACACAGGTGAAGCCCAGATGCTACTGAGGACATACCACCCTCACCAAGCTCCAAAAAAGCAGTGCTTTTCCACAAGGGTTGGAAGTCATTTAGTGACACTGCCCTAAATGTATCTTCTTCCCCACATCTTTATTTTATTGTGATTGTATTCACCCTACACGTTGCATTGGCAAGAGCAAAACCCAAAAGTGCAAAAATTCTGGAAAGCATATTCACTTTTGTTTGTAGCCTTTTCCAAAATACCAATTTGCCAAACCAACATGTTACTGTGGACTTCAGTGCCCTCTAGTGGCTTGGAAGGGAGGAAATTGTGACAGAGGAACAGCGCTTCTTTCAAAAAGGCAGGAATATCTTCCATTTTCAAACCAAAATCAAAGCATAATCAGAGTTCCTCCATCACTCCCAGTAGTATCAAGAGTAGCAGCTTGTGTCCCTGCCTTGCTCCTCCACTCAACTTTCCTTCTTTAAGGTAGGTCTAAACTGAACATTGCACATTGCCATGATTTTTGGGGAGCTAAAGGGTAGTTGTGGTCCCAACATAAACCCTTAACTCCTCTTGTCAAGGTGAAAGGCGTTCTCAGGCTGTCACAGATATGGCACGTTTGTAAACTGTGAAACCAGCCAAACCTTGTGGACCAAAAATGGGACACAGAAGTGATTTCCATCTTATTCTGCTTAAGTGCAGTGACTTTTTACAGGATACTTATTCACAGCACACCTTTTCCAGTTCCTATTTATCCTATAACTCCAGGACCTGGGAAATAGGTCAGTGGGAACTTTGAACCTCTTACTGTCATTCATGAAGTTGTCCCAACATGTGAATGGAGCCATAAGGCTGTATTACATCCAGGGAAGCAGAACTCTTCATCACTTCAGCCTTGGAGGGATGCTGCAGCAGGCCAGAATAGTGCCCCCCCAAAAGTTACATGGCCTGAAGGCTGTCTCAGGCTTTGCAAAAGAGGCTGCAGCTGAATTCCAAAGCCATATTCAGCAGCAGATTAAGAGGCCGTATAAATGTTTTCTCTTAAAAATGTCATGCTGTTTTGCAAGAAATTTGGGTAACTGATGATTCATCTGAGTATTTTGGAAGCCAGAATAAATATTTCTGAAAACTCTTTAAATACTTCAGCTGCTGTAAAACAGTAGGAAGAAAACTTAAAATACTCAGTAAGTCTGAGGTAGTTCCCATAGGGGAAATTTCAGTATTGCTAACCCTGAATGTTTGAAATTCCAGTTGAACGTCTTCTGCTGCGTAATCATAAGATATTTGTTAAAAAACTGACAGTGTAGGAAAGGCAATATGAGTTTATTTTTGCCTAAGTTCTGGTCTTCAGCCTTCTGTATAGCACTTTCTGTATAATACTTTCTTTAGATCCCAGTTAGAAACCTATTTTTATATAAAAAAGGAGATTTCCACGGACCTCTTAGACCCACAGAGAAATGCAGCTTCTAGGCAGGACTCACAATTAAGATCACAATCGACAGCAGAGCAGTTTACTGCTACTGTCTTGCTTATAAACATCTAGTGTGGCTAATCTTGGCTCTTTTTTTAAGTAAGGAAAATTTCATGCCATATTACTGTTCAGTTTCAGAAGAGTTTTTAGGACATTTGCAGGCTGAGATATAAAAGAGAGGTCATGTTTATGCTGCAGCTTAATTTATGGGCTACACCTGGGCTGCTTTCAGCAAGTGTGCCAGGACCTGAAGGGCAAGTACTTAAGGAAACATCAAAAGGCCTGTTGTAATCACTGCAAAGGGGAAGGGTTGGGTATGAACACAGAAATATCTTCAGCTAACCAGTGCTGTGCCTGTTCAGTGATCATTATAGACTCTTGAGACCCCAAGACCCTCTTCTCTGGTGAAAGCTTTATTTCATGACGTGGTGATGCTGCAGAGGATGCTGACTTGAGCAATCTGCAAATGACAGCAGACAGTACTTCTATATTATACAACAGCATGTCAAGCAAAGATACACCACCCCTTGAAGTGGTCTAACCATACAACAACAGTGTTTTGTTGTGTTAAATAGCCCAGAAGAGGCCAGTGCTGTCATCAGACAGCAATATTGCCTCTGGTAACATTTACCTACCCTGAGCGTTGCATCATGCTGATCTCCCACCAGAATAAAACAACTGTGTCTTTAAATGTATCTCTTGTTCAAAGTTTCCTGGGTTTTTTTTGTTTGTTTTTTTCTTTTTACTCCTCTTTGTTGATTTCACACCAATTATCACCTTTACATAGATAATAAACCTAAGAGCTTGTCCAGACTTGAAAGTTAAGGCAGATTTATGCCAAGTGTGACTTTCCACAATAGCTTTTTCCTAAATAATTTCGTTGCACAGACAAGTCCACTACTATCATAGAGTACAGGGACCAACTCCCAAGTCTTTCTTGAGCATCAGCTCAGACTACAATTAAACCTACTCAGCCTACCACTTGTGGGCACCTGGGGAAAGCAGCATCTCCAAATGCCCCAGCCTCCTTTCTTGGATGAGACATGGCTGAGAAAAAGGAGCAGTGGCAAAACCACTGAAAATGCCTGAAATTTTGGGTGGATGTCTCAGGACTGCACTTCTCCAGTGCCTTTAGCACCAGCACTGGCAGGTCCACCTCAACACTGGACCTCCCACCACACACCACTCCTCACCTAAGCAAAACCTGAACAAAACAGAAGATGTAACTTCATGTATCTTGTATTTGCCTTGCAATTTGAATGCACTTTTCCTCCCACGTGCTGTCATACTGAATTAACAATTCATCTGTAAGTTCATTTTCCCCTGTCCTCTGATAGAACATTGTTTCTAAATGACCAAGATGGAATAAAATGTATCACAAAGAGCCCAAAAGTATGAAATTAATGGAGAGCGAATTAAATGTGCAACATTTTCTGTTCCTCTGACACTCACAGGGAAAGAAATGAATCTGTGGGATACTAGGAAATGTTGCACTAATTAACATTTCAACCCGCCTTTGACATTTTCTTTTGAAGTCATCCATTAAATCACAATGTGTCTGGTCAGTACATGTAGCAATGTATTGTTATTGTCATGGTGCTTCAAGTATCCATCTGGAGTATGCTACAAGTAAAATTACTCCATCTGCTTACAATCATATTCTGTATTGTTTCAGATTTTTTTCTAAGACCCTAGTTGGCTTAGTTTTCAAAAAGATGCTGTGGTAATCGTTCTAATTGGAGACCTGCAAATGCTATGGTTTCATTTTGTACTTCTCAAGGCTGATCATGGCATTTAAAAGTGAAATTATTCAAATGCTAAATAAGTAAAGGGAAAACTTAGCAAACAGGAGAAATTATTACTAAATAAATATTATATTTTAATAATGTCCAATCTGTTTGAATTTCTCTTTCAGAATTCATTGAAGTAAATGAAAGTTCTCCCCTTGACTTCCTGTTTCTTTTCTCTTTAAGAGTCCTTGTCCAAAATACCTTGTAATATCCATTGTCAGATATAACATTTCTGGTCAATCATAGGGTCTTTTTAAAGATTTCTTTGTTTCCAGAAGTATAATAATTTGTCTTCTGTTAAGCTCATTACAATGTTTCTTCAGATGTTGTTCACTGCTAGTTTCCAAGCTTTAGCACATCTGAAATGCTCTGCTGGAAACCTTGGACCAAAGTGCATTTGCAGTGGAAACATAGAAGGTTAAGGGAATAAAATGGAAAATAACTCAAAAATATGTCCATGTGACCTTATGCACCCATTGGACAAGCATGTCCGCTGCACTGGGTGAATGACCGTCAACCTCACCTCAGTAAGGAGTTGTTGAATATGTATGAAGTATGGAGGGGAACTGTAAGAGGAATAAAAGATGAAAAAGACCTCTGTGGGAGGGTAAAATGAAGCAACTGTGAGAGCTTTCTTTAGAAAGAATTTAGCAGAGGCATGTAAAATATGAAGGAATTAGGCCAAAAGTGAATCAGACTTTTCTGATTGTTCGTATTTATAATATGAAGACTTGGGGAACTCTGGTGGAATGCTATGATTTACAATGGACAAAGAGAAATGTTTTTATTTATTTATACATTATTTAGTACTAGATTTCTTCTTCTAACTACCATTGCTGCTTTAGCAGATTGGGGCATACAGCTGGGGAAAGGATTACTTAATTGTTCTTGTAATAAGAACTTACCAAGATGCTTGTGAATGCTTGGTAATAGGACAGAAAGGATTATATACCAGGACACAAAACAGTAGGAAGTTTATTACCCATTGCCATGATCCTTGCTATAAGGGATATGGCATTAGCCAACACCAGGGCCAGAATTCTGGTGGAGATGGCCATGTTTGGATCTTCTAATAGGGAATGATTACTCCTGCATCTTCAAGGAACTGAGGTCCTCACTCAAGGGCAAGGTAATCCTGAGTGTGTATCTTCACATTGCCTGTATAAAATAAAAAGATGGAAACCCAAAGCACAAAGACTGAGTGACTTGTCCAAAACCACCAAAATACATCTTGCACAGTGTTAAAAGGCTGTCTTACATCTCTGGTCCTCAGAGCCCAGGCTCCTGGTTCATATGTGTACTCTGCAACGAAGAGAGGCTGTAGCTGCAGTCAAGCTGATTGGCAGCGTGCTCCACAGGAGGCATCACACTCTCCTAGTCATCCAGATCAGGGACCTCTATATCACTTCTCTGTCCATGCATCCGTATTTCTTTTCTGTGCCATCAGGTAACTCCAGCAAGCACTCCTGCATCCAGGAGCTGGGAAGCCCAGACATATTGTCTGAGAAATAAGTCTGTATCTCTTGCAACACAAAGCTGTTTGCGCATGCATAATACATGGATTTAAGTTGTGAATTTAGAATATACGGAACCTGGACCTTCCATCTTTCTTAAAGCAGTCCTGGAGCAAAAATCTGGTCTGGGCTTCCCAACTGCTATGTTAATATCTCTAGTGTTGGAATGGCTTTTTTTTGCAGTGTTTCTTAAACAGGTAGTTGTTCTCGGTATGGAAATGGTTTCACTAAACTAAACATGGGGTAATACAAACACAAGAACTCTGAATGCAAGTTGTGTTTCTCCTGTGGTTACCTTTTCTTTACTCAGTGAAAATCTTTGTTTTCTTTCACTCTTCATCTAGTTAACTAATTTGGTTTACTGTTCCCTTATTCTGCATCATTTCTACAACAAGGCAACTAATAGCTTCACCTCTGGGTGAGGGGTGGGTTTTTCTCCATTTGGTCATCTGTCAGTCAAAGACTTAGGCTTGTTCTCCAAACCATCATAAATAAATCATGAGTATGATATATGAAAAGAAAATAATTTGGTCAGTGTTTAAAAAGTACTTACCAATATACCTCACACAGCTCAGATGTTTCAGCTCAGACTTCTCTTTCTTCTCATTTCTTCATCTTACGGTGTTTTTCCTGACAGCTGTCTAGGAACTATGTGACTCACAACTCAGGAACAGAAACTTTTGAAGGTTTAAGAGAAATAGGAAATGCCTTATTGTAGGCATATGTTTTTTAAACCATTTCCCCACAGTTAAGAAAATAACTCAAAATACAGACACATGCACACACAAGCCTAATTTAAATTTTTTGAACAAACAAGTTTTATGTTTTTTGCCAGGAATGTAGACTGGAGTGGAGAGAATATCAACTTGAATGCCTGACTAAAAATACACATACAGATGGAAGTGTATTAGAATTCATGTTGCTTATTTCAGAACAGATGGAGACTATGTTGTACTACAACTAATATTTTGGGAAAATACTAAGCTGTGCAACTCCCAAATTAAAGTGTAAGTAAAACAAAACAGGCAGTATTTTTTGTGTCAGCAGTCAAATGCTTTTAGAGGCGATATACTGAAATTTAAAAAAATAAATAAATAAGATTGGGGGAGGAAGCAGCTGAAACACTTAAATAGTTCTGTTGCTTTCTCACAGGTGCTTAACCTTTGACAAAACAAGGACCTTAATTACCAGTCCTCTCCTTGTAATTAATAAGATAGTCTAATCTTTCTTCTTTCAAAACCACTGTTCCCTTACTCAGAGGTTTCCTACTAACATTACAAGGTGACTTTTAGGGCACTCAGACTGATATGGTTACATTAAGATGAAAAAAAGTCACAACTAATTATTTGGCTGAATGTCAGGAAAAGCTTCCTGATAATAAACTCTTTGTTGATTATAAAATAATTCATCATTGGAAGAAGTGAGAAGTGAGCATCTCTTGTGACTAACTTGTCATGAGGCTAAGAAACAACTTATGTGATAGGTTACTGCTCCCTCTAATTTCTGTGACTCATCAATTGCAATTTCAAACTGAGCTTCAGTGCAGAGTGCTGTATTTGAACTCTCTAAATATTTTGTAGCCATTTCTGAAAGAAACAAAGCTATAGCAGAATGAAGAAGATCAATTTGTTTTGGCTTAAATCAATGTAAAATGTCTTTGAGCCAAGGCCAGCAGTTTAAGCTGGATGGATTCTGGTGTTTGCCAATCAAGGATAAAAGGGTTTCATGGAGGTATTGACAGTAAGTAGTTCACACTGCTTGTCCATTTGCCTTCTTGGGAAGAGTAACAGATTTTTCAAACTACCTAAAGCACCTGAATACAATGGGAAGATCAGACAAAATTAGAGGAGGATTTTCAAGGCTTCTCTCAAGTAAAGGAACTGATGTAGTTGCCGGGTTTTCCCACCATCACTCCCTTCATCCAGGTGACTATCTGCATTATTACATCTTTATTTTCCTGCCACTAACAGGGCTTAGCTTTGAGTTATTACAAGGTTAGGAGACACAATCTAAGATCTACCAGCTCATATGACTTCTTTGCTTTCTGTCCTCCTGTTTTTCTACCTCTTAAAGAGAGACAGAGATGAAGTTGACATTTTTGTAGTGATTCCAGAGATTTGGTGTCAGAACATAAGTCATTGGTGAGGATGTGCTGTGCCAAAACTTACAGTTTACTGTACTGACAGTTCCCTGACTTTTTTCAAAGCGATAAGATAGTTAATGATAACTAAGTTATATTATAAAAAGAATTCTTTTCTCTTAAAGTCTTTTGGCTGGCGCACACTAGATTCACATTGAATACGTTTCCAGCCTTTTAAGTTTGGTGCCATACAGACTTCAAAGATTATGCAATTTTCTGCTTTATTCTCCATCTAAATTTCCACCTCTGCAAACTAAAAATGGTGGTAGGTTTGGCTGCTGTAGTACTTAGTGGCAACTGTCTTTTCTCTCTGTGGGTAATGCAGGACAGCCCAGTCCATGCAGGTTCACTCAGCTACCAAAACAACCAACATGTATTTAGTACCACAAAGGTGATCCCTGGCTCTAGTTGTGGTTGTATATCTGTTCCCTGCAGGTAATGGCTACAGCAGTTCTGTTTGATAGTTCTATCTCCACTAAACCATGACTGTTCCCACAATAACTTCTGGAGATGCTGAGCTCTCACCCACCAAACTGAGTGCTGATCCCTTAGAACTGCAAAGTGTCTTCAATCTTTTGCAGTTTCACTGGCATGAACAGCTATCTTGAAAGAACTTCACTAACCAGGATTAGACAAAGGTTCACTCATCAATAAAATACTCTGCAAAATATTCATGATCCAAAGATAATTGTGCAACACAACTGATTATTCAGAAGCAAATGAAGAAGGCTTGTGGCAAAATCAAGGACCATAACGCAAAGGTGCAATAGTAAAGGAAGCTCCTCAACAGCAACTAATCAACATATCAAATAAAAGCTAAGAGATACATTTCAACCTTAAACATTGAAACCTCTGTTTTACATATACGTTTTAGTTAAAACAAATGTACCTTGGTTAGTTAACATGTTGCAATTATTGGTATTATTTTTAGAAAAATATGCTTGAAAATAATTAATATACCTGGTAGCTTTTATTATGTGACTGGTTTGATGTGTCAGTATAGATAGGCCAGCTTAGTTATAGAAAAATCTTTAAAATTTAATAAACTTCAACCCAAGCAAGAATCTAAACATATAGAAAAATAAACTCTATGTCTTAAAGGAAGTATTTTCTTTTTATTCTACTTTCTATACAACTATTTTCTATCAGGTGATATACAACTCAAACAAAATTTACAAAGGCTAGACTTTCACTCGTTACCTTTCAATTTCCATCCTTTGTGTCTTATGATTTGCAAATCTCAGAATCGTTTAACAAAGAGCATAGTAGGCCATTACTAACAGTTCAATGCAAAAATTCAACATGATTATTTTAATTCCTAAAAAAACCTCTGAGTCTTCCTCTCCACTGGCTTGAAAATAAAACAAATCCAAGACAGTAGAGTCGAATCAAGTAAGTCCATGAGAGTCCATTCTCTCAGTTTGATAAGGTAGGATCCAGTCCTATTTTATCAATCTGCCAGCTTCTATGTCTAAACTCATGTAAATACCTTGCCAAGTGGAGCTTTCAGAGCACAACTAGGACATATTTCTGATCCCTATTCCAAGGCTGAGCAACACAAACCCAAACATCTCTGGAGGAAACAAAAAGGAAAATATCATTGACCCATTCTCATTTTAATAAAAAACTTGATGACTTCCTCGAATACTACTGCATACACATTTCTACAAATTTACTATATAAAGAGGCCAATATATTTATTCCCATTTGCTAGAAGAGATAAGCATGTCACATATAAATAGCTGAATTTGCAACTACTTCATGCTGTCATCAGCTCTTCCAGCTGTGCTTTGTCAGGATGTTCCCAAAGGGATGTGTCTTAGATTTTGACACAGCTTACTTACCATCTCATTAGCACTGATAAGATATTACTGATGGTGTTACATCAGTGCCACAAACAAAGACTTTGTTTTCCATCCATAACCATTATCCTTCTACTCCTTCCAGGAAGAGATCATGACTATGTTGAAACCTTCCCTCTCACCCCTTAAAATATTTTATGCAGTGTACTTATCCCAGCTTTTTTCCCTGCAGAAATTTCCTGGTACTAAAGACATTATTTGGTCTGAAAAATATCAAATGGGAGCATGCCACAGCTACTATTCTGCTAATGCAAGATCTGCAACTAAGTACACCTGAGCCAAAGTTGTATCCTCTTTGCCTATATTATTATCAAACAAAATTGAATTGTCAGCAATATTACTGAGAGATGATTGTCCTTCAGGATGGTTCAGGCTCCTCAGAAATGGTCCTCATTCTGCTGTTGATGCTGCCACTTGCCATTCCATCCTGTCTCACTATTGTGTAATCATCCCTTTCAGAAACACACTAAAACTAGCGAGGCAATCAGTTTTGCATAAAACCTGTACAGTAAATGAACTGCACATATGAACAGAGTTTGTAACAGGAATGAAATTTTCCCATCATGTTATAGTGCCTCTTTCCCAAAATGGTTTCCAGCTCCTCTCTTTCCCATCCTGCTTCATAGCAAGTGCATGATAGAAGTAGTTTCATGCACTAGATTACAAGTATTTAGCATCCCCTTCAATTCACAGGCTCAGTTCTGCTGTTCGTGAAGCTGGTCTCCTGTTTCAGCCACTGATGAAGTCAGGGTGAGAAAATTAAGTTCTGCAGCCAATGGAAATGGCTGTTTGCCCTTTGGGGTACAAAGAAATGAAGCAAATGTTTCTCCCTAAATTACTTTTCCCTGTGGACTTCCACATCTGAGATTTTCTCAAAGCCAAATTTTCCCAAAGTACGATGATTTTCTTCTTTCCTGTCATTTTTTCTTTCTTTATTTAACTCAGAAATGACTGGTTGATCAAAGTGTCTTGAAGTCCTTAGTGGCCTGTATGGCTGAGCATGCTGCCAGCATCATTATTAAAACTCTGGGGACTTTAAATTAACTGATGACAAAGTTTCAGACAGTGACTGGCTAGCTGCTCTGGGACTCTGGGCTCCATGAAGCAGTGGTTTGTCTTTTTCCAACAACTGTTAAATAGCACCCAAGTGATTACCATCTGCAGCAATACTCCATGTACCTATCATATTTAAAGGAATAAAGGGCATGGATATTATTATAGAAGGGAGAACTATTCTTAGCTATGCTCTTATGCTAGCATGAAACAAAACATAGGCATTACGTATAAGTGTCACCCATGCCCTGAAAAGGCTTCTCACCATCTTCACAGCTCCTGTTACCTCTGGTTATGCCCCAACCCAGCCTTCTCCCCTGTGCATTTTAACCTTCCTCAGACTAATCAGTTGAAGCCTTTGACTGGGATGAGGTTCCTGTCCCACAGCAGCTCAGTGGGCAGGTGATGAGCTGTTTCTCAGAAACACTCCCAGGTTTTGCAGGGGAGTAGTATTTCTACTTCACAATGTTGCCTCCAGCAGTCTATGGCTCAGCACTTTACAGGGCAACTGCCATGACCCTGGCAGCACACCTCTGCTACCCAAATAGGTTTCCAAAATCATGAGAGCCAGACAGCTTTGTGGAGCAGTCTGAACAAATATCTGCCAGGAGCTCTTGAGGTTTCACTCACCCTCCCTTGATGTGCCTGTTCACTGCAGGCTTACGGTCATTTAGACAATTTTTGTATAAAAATAGATAGCTTTGTCCTCACAGCCTCACAAAAGACCAGTGCAACACTGAAAGCAAAAAGGTCTAAGGTGGTAAGCAGCAACTGAACCTACACAGCAGTTCTCCTGTGGAGTCCAATAGTTGCCCATACCCTGACCCAGCTTCTGCTCCCAGAGAACCAAGTGCAAAGTCTAGGAATCAAGCAGAGGCTAACAGACTGTCTTCCACTAACAGACTACTAAAATCAACCAACAGAAAAATTAGCTTGGTTTTGTATTCCAGAGGCACCTTTCCACTGAAATTTTGAAATATGATGCAAAATTAGGTTTTCTATGTACCGCTAGATGGCAAACTAGCAGTGTGATACTCGTCAGACTTCCTATCACGGAAATCTCTGATTAGGCATATTGTAAAGAATGCAGGCTATCTGTGTGCAAATAAACAGAGGCTTGATGTGGTGCATGATGACAGAGAACAAAGAATACTTCAGCTTTCATGTTTCAAATTAGTTTATGATGTCTAAAGGCTGGACAATACAGATCTTGTTGGAATCACAAAAGATTTCTAGGGCAAATGTTTCACACGGCCTTTGCTTTCCCATTTGATTGCCCATAGCCACACACCTACAGCTCCCTCGCCTGGGGCTCAGCAGAGCTGAGTGTCAGTCTCTTGTGAGATCTCACCTGGTGTACTGTGTCCAGTTCTGGAATCCTCAACATATGAAGGATATGGAACTGTTGGAATGGGCCCAGAGGAGGGCTGCAAAGGTGATCAGAGGACTGCAGCACTTCCCATACAAGGACAGGCTGAGAGAGTTGGGCTTGTTCAGCCTGGAGAAGAGAAGACTCCAAGGAGATCTTATAGCAACCTTCCAGTACCTGAAAGGGGCCTAGAAGAAAGCTGGAGAGAGACTATTCATAAAAGCTTATGGTGATAGGATGAGGAGGAAAATGTATAAACTAGAGAGGGGCAGATTTAGGCTTGATATACGGAAGAATTTCTTCACCGTGAGAGTGGTGAGGCACTGGCATATGTTGCCCAGGGAAGCTGTGGCTGCCCCATCCCTGGAGGTGTCCAAGGCCAGGTTGGATGGGGGCTTGGGCAGCCTGGTCTGGTGGGAGGTGTCCCTGCCCATGGCAGGGGGGTTGGAACTAGATGATCTTTAAGGTCCCTTCCAACCCAAACTATTCTATGATTCTGTAATGCTGTACTGGCTTCATCTGAAAATGAGTCACCGAATCACAGAATGACCTGGGTTGGAAGGGACCCACAAGGATCACTAAGTCCAACTTCTGTCCCTGCATAGACAACCCCAAAATTTATACCGTGTGTCTGAGGGCATTGTCCAAGTGCTTCTTGAATATTGTTATGCTTGGCACTGTGACTACTTTGCTGGCAAACTTGTTCCAGTGCTTCACCACCCTGAGTGAAGAACCTTTCCATAATATCCAACCTATGCCTCTCCATGCACATCGTCCTGCCATTCCCTCAGGTCCTATCATTGCTCACTAGCGAGAAGAGATCAGTGCCTGTTCCTTCTCCTTCCCTTGCAAGGAAGCAGTAAACTGCTATGACCCCCCTCAGTCTCCTCTCCTCCAGGCTGAAGAAATCAAGCAACTTCAGCTGGTCCTCATACAACTTCCCTTCTCGTTGGAAGAAGTGGGGGAGTTTGAACAACTCTCTCACAAGTGGAAGTGCTCAAGGAGTGCAGTTATGTTCATTTCAGTATATATATGCATTTTGTAGGAGCCTCTCCATTAATATAAGCACAAAAATCTTCAGGGAGGCTTAGCAACCAGGACAGCTCTCAATTAGAATAAACTTTCATCCTTTAAATAATATTATGAAGGTACAGACATTTATTTCAACTCTAACAGCCCTGGGAGCAGTGAAACCATGAAGAAAATACAAGGGAAAAGCCATTACTTAACATTTCATTTCCTCTCCACTGTCCACCAGTGATGACTAGAGAGTAATTTAAATTGGCTTTTTTATCACTGCAAAGGATTTTTTACAACAAATCCAGGAAGATATCTTCTCTATCCCTCTGGCCTAAACCCCAGTGTGGCAGGGTTGGAGGGGCAGCTGCCTCACATGCCTTTGGGATCAGGGGCAGCTAAGCAGACAAAGTATAGCAAGTTTCACAGCCATGGCTCTTAAAGCTGCTACTTCTGCCATCTCCTGTGGAGGTCTGCAGGGGCAGAACAATTAGAAAGAGTCCGCTAGAGAGAGGGAAAGGCACCAAATAGTCTCCCAAGAGCTCCCAGTCATTTCCCCCATTGCTAAAATGAAGTCAGCTAAGAGTGTAATTGCCAACATTTGGTTTTCCAGCTGAGAAAATGTCTAAGTCACAGAATAAGCACTGGAAATGCAGAATGCTCCATAGCTCTACTAAAATGTATGAAAAATTGGGAAGAGAAGACGTATTCACTCTAGCCAAAATGCAACCCCTTAGTGACTCAAGAACAAAACAGAAGTGGATACTGGGGAAAGGGCAAGTGGTTTTGACTTTTTTGTAAATATTTAGTCCCTTGCATTTGGTTTATTTCAGGAGGAGAGGACAATGATGGAAGCAGGTATTTCCTTGGACACAAATGAGGATCTGCAGCCTATGAACAGAGAGGTTTTTCTTTCCTGTGTACCAGAGGGAGTCAAAACCCAGTGAAAACCCACTCCTCCTCTAACAGGTCTCAGACTGATTTTCGGCACCCAGCAGGCCCAAATGCTTCCTGAGCTCTCTCAGGGCCACAGCTATGAACAAATCCCTTCTGGGTTCTCTGCCTGATGCCAATTCACAGACACAACAGTTATAACCCAACTCTTACTTTAGTTACAAGATCCCACAGGAACCCAAATGCCTACATGTCCCACCATCTGTCTGGACTTCTATACAGTGCTGGTTGTAGGGACTATTTTCCATTATTTCAGCTGTGTCTTAACATACATTGAATCAAGACATCTTTCTATCAGGGCTTCGGGAGGCTTTCTATTCAGCTTGGAGAAATGACAGCTACTTTGAGCACTTGGAAATTGCCCTATGACTCTCCTCATAACAACAAAAATATTAACTGTTGTATTAATGTTGATAGTAGTAGTAGTAGTATTGGAAATGCTTATTTCTGTTTGCTTTTTCTTCACATCTGGAGAATCAAGTCAAAAGCAATAGGGATGTACAAGTTTTGGGGTGTGCACTTCTTTTTTAATGTGTTGCAGTATTTGGACTAAAAGAAAAACTGCTCAGAAGTAAGTCACATTTGTTTGTGATGCTTTTTTTTCTGTTTAGCCTGTGTATTTAAGTCTTAATTCATTGTGACTAGGTCTTACACTGCAAAATAAATGCTTTTTTATTAACTGGGCCCTCTACTTGTTTAATAAGTACCTAAAGAGTTTGACTAGACAGGCACAGAAAGCTGGTGGAGACAGCATCAGCTGCCTATTTTACCTGAACC
Organism: Clamator glandarius; assembly: GCA_033459285.1. NCBI lineage: Eukaryota > Metazoa > Chordata > Aves > Cuculiformes > Cuculidae > Clamator > Clamator glandarius. The sequence continues at coordinate 209,496 of JAUNZM010000263.1, forward strand.
TGAGCTCAAGAATGCTGAGAGGGCTGAAGGTACATGGGATGATGGGTAGAGGTAGGGGACACAACATTGTGGTTCACCTCCACCTCCTGGCAACAGAAGTAGTGGTGGCAACAAACTTTGCTCCATCCATTTTGCATCAATTCTCAGCCTTCCATTTTGCTCCTATCCATTTATTTTCAGTAACAGAAACACTTTAGGCTCTTCAAGGTTTCTGTCCCTCACCTTTGAGGCAGAAGGATCATTGTTCTACATATTTTTCAGAAAGCACTCAATCTCACTTAAATTGTCACAAACACACAAAATAGCAGACTACATTAACCGAGCTCCAGCTGTATTTCTGAAAGCAATGCGTTATATAACAGGTTTAAAAGACAGGATAGTCTGTAATTAGCAGAGGGTTTTTCCTGGTAATTAAGTTAACCTTTAGTTGAATGTTACTCATCCCATCATGATGTTACTTTTATAGTCCCTTACTAAAGAATGCCTCCATAGGATTGTGAACCTGTCTTAGTCTGCAGAAAATACCTTATCCTTGCATAAATCCTACAAGTGCCTTGCTGTGGTTTAGTGCCACCCTGAGCTGTGCCTGGTAAGATTTTGCAAACAATGGCCTTGCTGACTGGAGGAAGTCGAGCCCTGTTAGTGCCATTTTCCATTATTCTTTCCCTTTGTAATGAATGAAGAATGAAAAATGCAGCTATTCACTGAAAGAGTTTTGTGAGATAGTAATGACCTAAGTACTTGTGTAACACAGTTTGTCACATGATATGTTCTGTATGTTGTTATTTTCCATAGGGCTTGTTTGCTTTTTTTTTTCCAGGCACAAAACTATATATAGGGTTCAACAGAGCTCTACAAATGTTCAGAGAAACAGGGGCCATGTCTATAATGGAAAACAATTCAGCTGGGTAAGTATACAACCATTCTTCATAAATTTTTTAACCTGCAATGTGAAGGTCTCCTGGATGAGTTTGTATTATAAATCATTCCTGTTTTCTTTATTCAATGCTTAACATCATTCAAAGTGGCAGAAATATAGTAATGAAGGGAGTAGTATCTCCATTGCCCATAGTAAGGTATGCTGAAGTTAAAAAAGAATGTGATAAATTTTCAGTGGAAATCACATCACATAGTATCAGACCTTGAAGTTAGGTATCTAAATTCACATTATGCTTACCAGGGAGAACATCTGGAAGACGACTTGACTTTTCTATATTGAACCTTTATGCTAAGATCAGATTAACTGCACCCTATAAGTACTCATTCCTGATTTAATTACTGCAAAAGAGTCTGGATGAGTAGCTCACCTTATAGCCATCTTCACCATGGGTGTCTAAAGTTAATGAACATGAATTCCATGCTGAATGTCCTAACATTCAGAAACTTCAGGAACTCACCTGTAGAATGTAGGAAGATGTACAATCCAATACAAAAATCTCAGGTTATTCAGCAGCTTTTCAAAATTATTTTGTTATTAGCAAATCACAAACTCATAGTCTTCTGCTCCAAATTTTTGACCAGCTCAACAACTGAAGGCTATAGTATGGCAGCTGTCATTCCTCCTATGTCACACTCCTTGAGATTGAAAGGACTTCATAATGCCTCACTTTCTGAGACAAATAGCTATTCAGCATTGGTGGATGGGGGAAGAGTAATTGACATTATCTACCTGGACTTGTGCATTCAACACCATCCCGCACAACATTCTGGTCTCTAAATTGGAGAGACGTGGATTTGATGGAGGGACCATTCAGTGGATAAGGAATTGACAAGATAGTGGTGGTCAGAGTTGTGGTCAACAGCTCAATGTCCCAGTGGTGATCAGTGACCAGTGTTGCTCCTCAGGAGTCAGTACTAGGACCAATGTTGTTTAACACATTTATTGGAGACATGGACAGTGAGATTTGAGGGCACCCTTAGCAAGTTTGCCAATGACATCAAGCTCTGTAGTGCAGTCGACACGCTAAAGGGAAGGGATGCCATCCAGAGGAACCTTGACAGGCTTGAGAGGTGGGCCTGTGCTAATCTCATGAAGTTCAACAAGGCCAAGTACAAGGTCCTATATTTGAGTTGAGGCAATCTCAGGCACAAATACAGGATGGGCAGAGAACGAATTGAAAGCAACCCTGAAGAGAAGGACTTGTGGGTGCTGGTGGATGAGCAATTCAACATGAGGCTACAAGGTCTGCTTGCAGCCCAGAAAGCTAATCATATCCTGGGCTGTGTCAAAAGAAGTGTGACTAGCAGGTCCAGGACAGTTATTCTCTCCCCTACTCTCCCTCTAGAGAGACCTCGCTTGGAATACTGTGTTCATTTCTGGAGTCCTCAGCACAAGATAGACATGGATCTGTTGAGGGGGGCAATTTCCAATCAGCCCACAGATTATCAGAGGGCTGGAGCACCTCCCGTATGAGGATAGGTAGAGGTAGTTGGGCTTGTTTAATCTCTAGAAGAGAAGGTTCTAGGGACACTTCACAGAAGCCTTCCAGTAAGTAAGGGGGTGTCACAGGAAAGATTGGGAGGGGGTCCCTATCAGGGAGTGTAGTGACAGGCTGAGAGATAATGTTTTTAAGCTAAAAGAGGATGAATTTAGATTAGACATTAGAATTTTTTTTTTTTAATGTGAGTGTGGTGAGGTGCTGGGACAGATTGCCCAGAGAAGTCATTGATGTGCTAGAGGTGTTCAGGGCCTAGTTGGATGAGGTTTTGAGCAACCTGGTCGAGTGGAAAGTGTACCATCCCATGGCAGTGGAATTGGAACTAGATGATCTTTAAGGTCCCTTCTAACCCGAACCATTCTATGATTCTGTATATTTGTGCCATGATGACCGTGTGGTACAGGAGTTAATAATCTGAGGGGTGTTTCCCATGCTGTGGTATGCCTGGGGCATGGGATGACAGGTTCCATCTGAAGCATTTCTTATGTCCTAACTTTCTGCAAAATGACTGTTTTCTCCACCAGATTAGATACGAACAAATGCCTTCTCTGTGGTTAATTTTCAGTCCAGAGGAAAGTCCTTCCAAAGCCAACAGAAAGAGATAGACTTCTAGAGAGGACTCAGTTCTACAAAGTCAAAATATCTAAAATACTGTTCCTTTTAGGCTTTAAATTGGGCTTTCCCAGAACATGGATGGAGGGTAAGGAGACTGACTCCACGAGGCTGAGGGTGGTTTTTCAACTCTGTGGGAATAGGTCTTTGAAACAGGAGTAGTCTTTGTTTAATTTATCAACATTGTTTCTACCAAACCAGAGTCCCAGACCTTAGCATTTCTGAAGTCAGCCGTTGTCCCGGGCAAAAGAGCAGCAGAGTGAGCTGTCACTCACAGCTGTGAGTAGATCCAGCATGAGTAGTAACTTTTCCCCTACATCTTCTATCACTAAAGAAATCCACTCTGGTGAAGCACAGGGGAACTCTTCTTGCATTTCCAGTAGGCAAAAACATTTTGGAAGAGTTCTGGTGAACACTGTATTTCTCACCACTGTAGTTAACCAGATCCTTTTTAAAAGTTAAAAAGACAATAAACCAGCTGAAGATTAGATAAAATAGCTGAAGTGTCTTAATTTCTCATGAATGCTTTCTTTGAAGAACAAACTTGCATCAACAGCACTTGGATTGAAAGCTAGAAACTTCGAAAGATATACAAATCAGTTTGTGGTGCAGCTGGGCTTCCACAGAGCATCTGACTGCCCAAATTATCTGTCTAATGTTCTTATAGAATTTAGTATAGCAATGTAACTTTAGTTTCTATGTTTTTATGAAGACAATAAATCTTCACCCAAAGCTATATCACAGAAAGCCTTCAAAAGACAGTGGTGTTAGTAGAATTTCCATACAATACTTTAGGATACACATTGTTATGTCAACAAGGCTGGGGACATGGCGTTGAGGTATCTTTTGTTTTCCATATCTACAAAAGTTTTACTGTGACAGTAGAGGGCATTGGCCATCATATTTTATATATAATACCATGCATAAATACCATCAAGGCCAGAAAATGGTGACCATGGGATAAATTTGGCCATGAAAGGACAACAAGAAAGTTCGTTTAAGGTAATCCTGGCTGATAATAGTCAGTCTTCACATAAGGTTCATGTGAGGCCTTTTCTTGTCTTTCCCTTCATCTTTTCTAGAGGCAAGATAATAATATGTTCTAACTCTCCTAACACTTCCTGGAGTAAATGGGGTTCTAACATAAATTCCTAGGTCCCTTTCATGCTTAATTTTTGTTTTTCTTTATACTTCAAAACAGTGTGGAGGGAGGGAGTTCCACAGTACCACACCTTCACCTAAAGCTGTTTACATAAAAAAACTTTTCAGTCAGTTTATCACTTAGGAAATTTGCATCGAGATCATAAAATAAATGTCATTATCACACATAATAACCTTAAGGATACAAATTTCATCTTCTCCAATGATGTGTTCTACCAAAAAGATTAAAAAACTTTTCCTATGGGTCCTAGTTGTAGAAGCCATACCAGGGAGCACTGAAAGTTTACAGCCTTGTTTAAAATGCAGCATCACTATTCTCTCTGGCTTCTCTTCAAAATCTAGTAACCATTTGATATGACTACAAAAGACACAGTAAAATTATCCTTTAAAATTCTTCCAGACCTTCTAATGGATCAGCATTACGCTGCAGATTTGCTTGTGTTGCCAAAATACTGAACTTCACAGCTAAAATATATGCTTTGAAATGGATCATGGGAAGTCTTACTTACCCGAGGAAAGAAACACTTATTTGATTGTGAGCAGATTTTTAAACACAGCTACTGACGTCCTCTTTAATATCCTCTTTAATCACACGGCCCTTATATACCTGTGGTGGCTCTCCACCTTTTTGATGGTTGATACATTCTCCATGTGCAAACACACCTGACTCTGGATTTGAGCAAGTGCCTGTTCAGATAGGCTCTGTGTCATCTCCTTGTCCAGCTTCAAGGACAGAGCTCTCAGCTCGCTCTAGCAGCTCCTTGCAGATTCAGTGCCAAAGCTGCCCCTCTGCCTTGGAGCACTGAGAAGCCAAAACTACAACTATCTCTCTCTGCTCACACCAAAGCAACAGTAGCTTCATCTGTAGCAGGGCTTCAAAAGAGAAATTTATACAGAAAATTTGTTCATCAAAAACTATCTGTAAAAAAGCAAAATTATTCCTCCGCGCCAGGCTATTTCTTAATCACCGTTACTATATTCAATGTTCACTAATAAAAAGAATTAAAATTTGGTGCCCCTAGTAAGATATTTAATATTAGTATCTTTGTCAACAGCATAGTTTTTCAACAAAGTCAAAACATACCACTGAAAATATCAATGAAAAACGTTTACAGTTTTTTTATATTTTTGAAGATAGTTTTACACTTTCAAGAAAAAAAGAAGTATTTTTTTCAAAGGAATAAACATGTAATTGTGATGATCTTCAATAAAGGAACAATGAAAATCCAGAAAGTATAGCAAAAAATGAGTAGCGATCAACCTTGAATGTCCTTGGATAACACTGACTAACAAATTAATTAAAGCACTTATTTTCCTATTTCATACTGAGCCTTATTTACAGCCCAACCCTTGCTAGAAAATATCAGTGTTCTCCCAGTTATGTTCACTTTTGTTACCAATCACATGTTTATGTGTGGGCACTGTTGACATACCATATGGCAGGTGTTGCACACTTCTGATGGACTAAAGAAGTGTGAAGGAATGATTAGGACCTCAGAGGCAGCAGAACAAGAACTGTGGCCATGGGAAGAAGGGCTACAGAGCTTCTGTGTAAACTCCCAGTGTTGGAAACATCACCAGTGCAGCTGCCAAGTTGTAGCTGCCCACACAAGCACCTAAATAGATCCTTATCTTTCCATTCTAGCATGAAAAATCACTTGTTTTCTCTTTATTGGTATTTTTATCTCCACGATACTATTCATTCATCTCTTTTACAAAGACAGTCCTTGGACAGGGTTCAGATTCAAGCTTCTCTTGTTTTTTTCTCCAGACAAAGCATTTTTATAATTATGCAGGCATTACACAATATTTTTTTTTTTTAAATTTTCACTCAAGTCAGATGTTTATATTCTATAATTACACAGCATCTGCACTTCGAACAAACTCTGAGAGTGTAACTCCCTAGCACCCAAAACTGAGAGCGGAATGCTGCCATCATTTATGGAGAATCAGACCACAATCACACTTTAGGTTTGGAATGAGAATGAAAGTTGAATTAGATAAATAGCTTTGGATAAATAATCAACATCAGGCTGGATCGACTGAGTAAGATGTGCAGTCTCAGGTGAAAAAAAACAGTAAGTGGAGATTAACAATTTCTAGTTAGGATCATCTGAAGTTTTCACATTTTTATTGCCCACCTCTGTACAGTGGGAGATGGAGTTTGGTCCATCACCCATTCCTGGTTTGGATTTTGATACAGAATGGACTAAAACCCATCTGCATTGAATTTACTTGACCTTGCTGTGTTTTTTGTTTCCGAATGGAAACTCTCAGACACCTGAAGGTAGAAAGGTGTGCAAAAAGGCCTAAAATGGATCATTGTAACAATGATGTGTCCCAGCAACAGGCCCTTTCCCTGATCCTGTAACCCACCGCATGCGCAATAATGGCAGTGGCAGGAAAGGAAAACATCAGAAGGGGTGTAAAACCACCTCTACGGTCCTGTGTGAGCCCCTAGCATTGCGCTGCTCTTCTAATGCTCAGCATGGGTCTTTTACAACCTGGTGATTCTGTGTAACACTAGCATAACAACCAATGTATCAGTGAAGTGTAGCACTCAGCAAATTAAGTTTTTTAAACATCTCTTTTTATTTTATTTCTTTTTTGGTAGGAAACTAGATATATCTTATTAATACATGAAAGCATGAAAACTACATTTTTTCTATGTCGTTTGTTTTTTAAGTGTCCTAGTAATGTCTCAGAAGATATTGAAGTTCAAAAGACATAGATTAGAAAAGGTAACAGTTCCTAAAACCACATTTTCAGCCCAGGTAAACTCCATTACTATAATTTTAGTAATTAAAATTTTTAAAAAAAACCACCAACATCATCCTTTTTATTTGCTTATATTGTTTTATTATTAAAGATAACCAGATATCAAAGCTAACTTAGACACAGAATTAAGAATAAGGGACTCTTCAAGACATGATATACTGCAGTGCTACTACATGATATGCTTTCCTATTACAATATAGAATTAATGGTGAGTAAGTTTTGAAATTGGGATGGTAAAATTGTTTCCTGCATGGAATAAAATAATATATATTCCAAGTCCTTTTCCTAATAATTACAACAGAACTCAAAATGAAGGATCTTTTTCAGTTAGGAAGCTAGAAAAATCATAGTAGGAAATGGGGAAAAAAACTAAGAGAAGTTAATATGTTCTCTTTTACGTGTAACAGACATTCTTTACTGTTTTGGAGGCAGCAATTAGTCTAAATTAAACTGAGTATTTAGTAATATTTTTAAGAAGTCAAGAAGGTTGGAAAGAGTTAACTGTAGACAAAATATTCCTGTTTAATGTGGTTATTCATGCCACTAGGCTGTAACTTGTGGTGACCAAGTTCTATAATCATTTTGGCATGATACAGAGCATCATTCAAATGAAAGAAGTCTGTTGTTTTGACTTTGAGGTCCTTCTTACAGTTGAAGAGTGCTTAATGCATTAAAATTAGTTTGAAGAAGGAAATTGTCCCAATTCCTATCTTTTTCTGGAGATTCTTTTTAGGCTTGGACATTCTCCCACAATATTCAGGAAGCTCCATTTCATGAAAGGAGAGAAAAATCTGATTAGATTTGAAATAAGTACCGTAGTGATTTTTTGCGTTATTACTGTGTTAACTTCTGCATTTCCTGACAGTTTGGTAGACCATTCCATGCAGCTATTACAAGGCATGGATTTTCAATATAAAGTTTTATATTTCAATCATGGAAAATCAAGAAGTAGAACTTAGAATCATAGATTCATAGAATCACAGAATAGTTTGGATTGGAAGGGACCTTAAAGATCATCTAGTTCCAACCCCCCTGCCATGGGCAGGGACATCTCCCACTAGACCAGGCTGCCCAAGGCCCCATCCAACCTGGCCGTGGACACATCCAGGGATGGGGCAGCCACGGCTTCCCTGGGCAACCTGTGCCAATGTGTCATCACCCTCAGTGTGAAGAAATTCTTCCTTATATCAAGCCTAAATCTGCCCTTCTCCAGTTTATACATGTTCCTCCTCTTCCTATCACCACAAACCTTTATGAATAGTCCCTCTACTACTTTCTTCTAGGCCCCTTTCGGGTACTGGAAGGTCACTATAAGATCTTCTCAGAGCCTTCTCTTCTCCAGGCTGAACTAGCCCAATTCTCTCAGCCTGTCCTTGCATGGGAGGTGCTCCAGCCTTCTGATCATCTTTGTAGCCCTCCTCTGGACCCATTCCAACAGCTCCATATCCTTCTTATGTTGAGGATTCTAGAATTGGACACAGTACACCAGGTGAGGTCTCACAAGAGAGGAGTAGAAGGGCAGAATCACTCCCTTGACCTGCTGGCCACGCTTCTTTTGATGCGGCCCAGGATACAGTTGGCCTTCCCTTGCCAAGTTCAGCTCCAACTGCGCCTTGGCCTTCCTGACATCATCCCCATACAACCAGGCAGTGTCCCTATATACTTCCCAAGTCACCCGTCCCTGCTTGCACTGCCTGTGCAGTTCCCTCCTCTTTTTCAGTTTAACCAGCTGGTCTCAACTCAGCCACACTGGTCTCTTCCCTTCCCTGCCTGATTTATTGCACATGGAGACTGAGCGTCCTTGTGCTTTATGGAAAGCAACCTTGAATACTTGCCAGCTCTGTTCTGCTCCCTTATCTCAGAGGACAGTTTCCTGGGGGATCCTACTGAGTAATTCCTTGAAGAGCTGGAAGTCTGCTTTCCTGAAATTTAGTGTCCTGACTATATTCCTCACCTGTCTCATATCCCTCTGGACCTTGAATTCCAACAGTACATGATCACTGCAGCCCAGACTGCCTCCGATTGTAAAATCACTGATGAGTTTGCTTATACTGGTGACCATATGGTCCAGTATTGCACCTCCTTGGGGGGAGTCTCTATCAGCTGGACTAAGAAGTTATGCTCAATGCACTCCAGGAGTCTCCTGGGTTGCCTACAGCTTGCCATGCTACATTTCCAGCATATGTCAGGGTTGTTGAAGTCCCTGAGTAGGATGAGAGCTTCCGAGCGTGAAGCCTATTGTAGCTGGAGGAAGAAGGCTTCGTCAGTTGTATCTCCTTGATCAGATGGCCTGTAGTATACACCAACCACAAGGTTCTCGTTGGTTCTTCTGTCCTTAATTTTGACCCACAAGCTCTCAACCTGCTCATGGCTACTCTTCAACGACAGCTTTTCACATTCTATCCCTTTCCTGAGGTAAAAGGCAACATCTCCACCCCTCCTTCCTGGTCTGTCCCTTCTGAACAGCCAGTAGCTGACGATAACCACACTCCAGTAATGGGATTCATCTCACCATGTTTCCATGATGACAACTAGATCATAGCTTTCTAGTGGCATGGTAGCTTCCAGTTGCTGAACATCATCCAGGATGAGATCAGAAGTACCACAGATACAGCTGATACATCTTTGCCAGAAGATATGGATCAAAATCTGATCTGGAAAAATGCTGAGTTAAGTAAATATGAATGAGAATTTATTCATCTATTTCTTCTAGCCACATCAGTGGTTTGATCCATCATTTCAAAAGAAGAACCATCATTATTCTGGAAATTTTCTGACCACCACCCCCCCATAGTAGGATTTTAGAGTCAAGATCATAGTCCTAGACGAGAACACAGTGTTTACCTTATTGGATCTTTCAAAAAGCAGTCAGTGTCTCCTAGGACAATTCTTCTTGTTTTTCACTTGAAGGTTCACCAGGTGCATTTCACAATATGTCATGAAAAAGATTTGAGGAAGAAAATTTGGCTTATGGGGATAAGGTTCTGCTCCATTTTTAATCATCTCTCAAACTGCTTTACAGCATACAGCAGGCAAACTGGATTTCCTATAGAAAATGTTGATGCACTTCAAATCAGACAGAAAATACACACCTTTGTGCTTTCAGTCAGTCAGATACCATGAGTATCTCTGAAGAGATTTGTGCTTCATAAGGTACTACAATATTATACCACTCACCCCAATGCAAATAGTAAATAATAACAATAGAAAGAGTAGGTGCTATGGCATGCCATCCAGCCACGAAAACCTATTGAACCCACCAGTACCACCCCCACAAAAAAAAACCACCCAAGCAAACCCAAAATCCATATTTTGTTCCTAAATGATAAAGTTAGCAGATCACTACTGAAGACAGGAAAATAATCTTCATGTAGTGAATCAGAGCACATTTTGGCCACATGCAAATTCCTAATGAATTGGACTTCTACATAAAGTATAAAACACAAAAGCTCACTAAAGCAGGAACAAGAATGCTATGTCCCATCTCTCCTCCTTTTATATTTCTGATTGGCAACCTGAGAATTTTCTCATTTTCTAGAACTGAAGGCTACTGTGTCTTGAAATTTCTTGCTGACTTTTTCCTCATGCATGAATGCTTTTTCATTTCTTGACTTGCTTATCAAAGAGTTTTCAATGTGGCAGTTTAAAAACTTACTTCTTCAATCTGTCATCGGTATTGTCAGGACAGGAGAGATTAATTTGGCAGCAATCTTAATAAACAAGACAGAAAAGGCATTCAAAAAAGGCAAGAAAAAATATTGCAAAACTCAGGTGTAAGAACTGGTATTCAAGGAGCTTGCTAACACTGATAATAAGACATTAAGTTTATGAGGGAATTAAGAGAGCAGAGACCATTGTTTCTATAATTTAAACCAATGACCTAGCAGGCTAGAACCACCAACGAACAAGCTTTGTTAGCATATGGTTCTACTCATCTTAGTGACTCCAAGTACTCTGGCATTGTGGTGATTAGTGCAAAGGCTGCATGGATACTATGTTCTTTTGTGGTCCTCAGCTCTACCTTCCTCCAAACAGGGAACCAGGCAGAGGACAAGCCAGGGCCAAGATGGTCTCTTTTCATGAATTCAGGAGTGCCTGAATGAAGACATCTGAGCAGTGCCTCACAGTAAGCATCTGCAGACATTTCCTCCGCAAAGTGTTACGTGATGATGCTTCCAGCAAAATTAAGGATAGAGCAAGTCAACTAATTCAAGTTACAGGACATAGGTATATGATCTCATACCTCCCACCTTTATTACTGCCCATGCAGAAACACCTTTCTTGCCCAACTGCATGAACTAAGTTCTACCTCCTTGCAATTAAATCATACGAATTCTCTGAAACCAATGTTGTTTCTGAGTCATCCTACGCTCCATTTAGGCTCAAATGAAAGAGTAGACGAGCAGAGGTAGACTGACTCATTTCTTAGATTTGAGGAATGTCTGCATTAGAGTGATAAATGAAATGTTTAACCCTAATAGCTGTTCTTTACATTCCTCACTTACCAACCATGTAAACAGGAAAATAATTCAAATGCTAATTCTCAGCTCATGTGAGTCATTCTTTCTTACAATATTCAGCCTTTGCTCATACTTGTCCTTTTGGCACACTGGAGCACAAACAGCTGCTTGGAAAGGAAAGGGAAGAAGTGTAGTTGAAAATAATTGATGGAAAGGGCTTGTTCTTCACATTTAAATGGAAAAGCTCAGATTCATGGCTAAATTATCTTAGTCTAACCTAGAAGTCTTACTGTCAAAAATAAGGAAGAGGGAAGGAGACTCCAGCTAGCTTTCCTTTAGCGACCCTGCTCTTGAAAACCCTAACTTTAGTTAACAGAAAAACAACTTCCTACTTTAACCACCCTGACTGAACCAAATACAGTTCTTTCCAACTCTGACACTTTTATTTACACTAAATGGCCTTAAACAGTCACACCTATTTCACTGAGCCTTCAAGAAGAAAACTTTGTGTTAGCTAAGGTTTCTAAAACTATCCATTCACGGAAAATATTGTGTGAAACTAAGTCATTGGGCTGGATCTCATCATGCATCAACAAGATTGTCAATTGATTTCTGTTTTCACAGGTCTTTTCAAGTTGTGTCATACCTACCCTTTAAACATTGCTTCAGAGCTCCATCTCAAAATGAAGTCAACCAATGCAAAGCAAGATCTTCATCTAGATGGCATTTATTTTCAGCATGGATGTTGAAAATGCTGAACCATGTAAAAAGCATAGATTTAAAACTAAAATTTCCACTGAACTCTCAAGAAGAAAGTGGTATTTTGCCATTTACCTTTCACTCAGCATTTTTTGCAGGACATCTTGAATCTACTGATTAAGTGCCCAAGTTTAGCAAAGAAATTCATCCAGAGGCAAGTTCTCTATTTTCGTCTCTGAGAATGTCTGCTTTCATTTTACCACCCAATTATTAGAAAGAAAATCCATCACGCTGCCATTTTTGCTGGTAAAATTTTTCTGTATTTGGCCAAATTTGTGCCCAATTTCACTCCTTTTGCTAAAATATTTTTGGAAGAGTTTATGATTTTCAGTTATAAACCATCTTCACTCCTGCTAGACCTAATTGATTCCTCGAGGTGTTTAGAATACTCATTGAAATAGGGAAATTTTGAAAGTGTTCAATAAGCATCTATGTTTCCAAAAGTGCCTGCACTTTCAGTTCTGTATTACCTTTTTTCTGAACTAATCAGGAGAAAATCCAGGTTAAAACAGGATCACAGCTGGTACCAAGTATATTATTAGTACTAATAGCCATTTACTCTCAGAATTTTGCACTTTTGCCTTAAAAAACTGTGATGGTTTTGGATAATAACCCCAGCTGCTGAGCCATTTTGCTATCTCATTTCACAAATGCAAAGAATAAGGGAGTCATGGTATTACAACCACAATATTCAAAAGTATTTAGAGATACTCTGAAGCAAAATATTCAGCAACATGACTCAAGATAAATAATTGTTTGGCAAAGTATCCTGCTTAAATTTGTTTGGTGCTAATCCATGACAGCCAACAAGAAAACACTTCAACTAGTGTTTTAATTGTTAGCCTAGAACAAGTATGGACATGCTCTGAAAAACTACACATAAAGTTTCTCACACAACAAGTAAATCCTTGAGGCTTTACGGGGTGTGTAGGATCAAGATGTCAGCCAATTGGCTAAATATCATTCAACAGCTGCTTCATTTGACCTGTCAAAATCTTTCCTGTTGTTTATGCTAAAAGAAACCTATTGCTTTGGTTTTGTGACTTTAATTAGTGAGGAAACATTGGATTATGAGAACTAAAACTAGAAAATATTAAGCGCTTTTAAAAAATATTTACATATACTATACACAGTCTCTAGTTTCAAAGAAAGCCAAGTCTAATGACACTTCCAAAGGAAATTGAGCCTCCTTGTCTTGTTGTTGTTGGGAAGATTAAAGCTGGAAATCAATGCTACTGTCACAGGCCACGTTCACCGAAGAGGATGAAGAAATTCCAGAGCACCAACACAATGAGAAAGGGAGACAAAATTCAGAGATCGTGTCAGAAATCACAGTGGAAATTGTTTTAACCTCGTCTTGTGTACCTTCTGCTCCAGTCCTCACTTCATATCGATAAGGCAGTATTCTGCTTTACATTCTTCATGTCATCTTTATTAATAATTTTTCTAAAGTAATCATTAATTAGTGATCTATCATGTTTGAATAAGATGTTTTGAATGAACCTCTTGCTAATTTCTCCTTCCTTGCAGCTGCCATGATTTGTAAAATGTTTGATTACTTCCTTTTTACACTTTTTTTGTTCATGATTAGAGATTGTCTTAATGTAATTTAAGTCTGAAATGTAATATGACAACACCTACCTTAAGGAATCATGAGAGGCAGCTAATTTGGTTTCTTTATTTAAAATTATTTATGAATGTGTATACCTTTCATCTGGAATATATTATAATTTTGCAAATTAGGCTGCCAATGATACACACCAATATTTTGTTTTACTTGAAAGCCAAAAGCAAAATCTAGACTTAACCTTAGTGAAGAACTAGCTAAAAATTTGCTCATATTTTTGAAACGTTTGAAATGTGGCAAATTAAACACTCAGTACTTTTTAAAATATTTCTATTCCATTAATATTTGTTTATGAACACCCAAAAACTTTATTAACCACTCTATTGAACCACTCTAATACAAAAAGTAAAACTTAATTTTCAAAATACATAGGTTAAAAGAACAAATAAAAAAAACTTTAGATTATTCTTCTGCTTTCAGAACATTTAATAGTATTTACATATTCTCTAATTCCAGAAGATAAATTATGTTTCTTAAAAACTCATATTTTAAAAAATAGTGAGAACAGAATACTAAGATAAATGCCAAAAAACACATTCTTCAGTTTGATATCGTTCTCACAGAGAACAAAATAGCTAACTTCTTGCTCATATTGGCTTTTTAGGATGCAAAGTCGGTAGATCTTCTTCTAATAGTACATTGTCATTTACAGAGCAAAACTTGATGGTTAAACTCTATGTTATCTAACAGCCCAGACATACAATATGTTGCCCAACAAAAACAATGACATTTTTCAGCATTCCAGTGAGAATCTTTAGACAAGTTCATGAGCTACTGGGACAGAGCAGGGGGAAAAAAAAGTCAAAAAAAGTATATATACTAAAAATTACCTATAATGAAGTAAATATAAATCAACCTCCTGAGACTGTATACAGTTTAGGACAGTAGATAAAGCAAGTTCTGGGGAAAAAAACATGATGAGTGCTGTTATTTTGCAATGGAAAATTTTGTAGAACTTGTTGCATCATATTTAATTTGGATAAAACCAGAGACTTCTGACTTCTCCAGTCAGTCTGACTTTGTCTGTATATTTACCTTCTCCCCATTTGTCTGGTTAGTTTTTCCAGAAGGTCAGTAGAGAAGGAAACACACAAAACTTAGTAACAAGTTTTATTCTGATGCCATTGGTAATAAGAAGTCAACTTTCCTAATCTAAGACCTGCTGCCAAATCCTTAAACTGAAGCATAAAAAAATCACACAGGCAATGGGACAGTTTCCCTCCTAAGGTAAATGGCACACATCAACCTCAGTGAGGCTTTGCACAGCTAGGTCAACAGGAGAAAAGTGCAGGTTGCTCTGCTAAATTTTTAATAACTCCATGATATGGCTGATGTACACACTCTTTGGAGGCCTGTGGCCCCAGGGATTTTATAGTTTTATACTCCAAGGTTCAAATTATGCCAAATCCCAAATCTGGTAAACATGAGAATTAATGTGGAGGGCATAAGTATAGCCTCCAGGACTTTTAGGTTCTTGATTCCAGCAACATGTTTTCACTGCTTAAGGAGGCTTCTGGCTTCTTGGCTTTAATATTTCATCTCCTTTACAGGAGGTGAAGCAAACTTTTCCTTCATTCTGCTTTATTTTATCATGTCTTTCATTGTTGTATGGTTTTTAGTTAAACAAACCAATTGCAGCAGCCATAGCATTAGATGAGTCTTCTTGGGACTTGAAATTACTGAAATTACTTTAATGTGTTGATTTTTATGAATGCATGTCATCAAACCATCTCCCTCCAGATTCTTAACTCTCAGATAATTAGAAAGACTGGACAAGGTGATTTCTTGGAAATATTTAAGATCTGCTGCACTGTATAACAGTCTTGTAGAAGTAGTCCAATGATACAGCTCTGTAAATATTCCTTGCGACTAAATTTACTTTTTCCCCATCCACAATATTTTGTCTTTATTATAATGATTATAAAAATAAAAATATAAGCATTATTCCTAGCAACTCTTACATTAACTATTTCCATATCCCTTATGTCATGCTGACGGCATTCTCAATGTCTTTTTGAGCAATCATAAAGATAGTCATACAGTGGTGGTTTATGAGGTTACCAATGGGGTGATAAAGTAAAACAAATATATTTGAAGAAAATTTGTAAAAGTCTAAACAATGCTGCTATCCGTTTTAAGGGGGAGCCTTCTTTTAATGCTCTAGATGTAATGAAACTCCTCAGATATCAAGTCTCTAAAAGCTTCTTGACATATTCTACTTTTTTTCTCAGTGATTAATTTCTTAAAGTAAGAGAACAACACAGTGAAAATGTTGGCAGAGTTCAAAAAATCATTAAGATCATAATTTGTTCTGGCCCAGCTACAGACAACATTTACAGACAGAAGAGAAGTGAAAACACAGAAAAGCAGTAGAGGCCATTCTGCAGCAGCTCCAGCAGCAGCAGCAGTGGCACATTGGGAGGAGGGACTGTACATGGGAGATGAGGGAAAATGCTCATGGTGTAGTTGCACAGTGCCAGGAGTCTGAGGGCGGCAGTGAAGAGGTGGCCCCAGTGTGCTGTGTGGGAATGTGGTGGCATAAGACAGCAAGAGAAGCTGTCCGTCCTCTATTTATTTATGTAAAGGTTGAATACCAAGACAATAAAAAAAATGAAGAAATCACACTTTTGGACTACATCAAGATGAAAGAGGCAACTTTGTCATTTTGATGGAGACTAAGTACCAGTGATAAAACTCTCAGGCTCTGAAAAACTAAGATGTGGACGTATAAAAGATTTCTTATTTGACATCCAAGAGAACATAAAAGTAGGTCCAAGGAAAAAGAAAAAAAAAAAAAGAAAAAATGCAATCTCAAAACCACAGTCCACAATAGCAGACATTCCACAATAAATTCTGCAGGTCAAGACAAAGATCTGTTGGAAGATGATGCAAGAATTGGAATGAATTATCAGCTTTGCAAGAGATTGTAGATATCATTTCAAAATGCAGAGCATGGAAAAGAAGATGGTAAAAGTAAGACTTCTGAAGTCTCAGTAATAGAGGAGCCTAAACAATAAGAGTTAAAAGCAGAAACAGCAGAGAGATGTTTCAATGCACTGAAAGCAAATGAGCCATGAGTTCATTTTATATGTTCAAGGCAGCATAGCACAAGGAACAGTCATTTTAACACTGAGAGATCTATGAAACATTCTGATCTTAGGAAGTCTCATTCATCAGAATGCGATAGAATAAGAAAGCACTTCATAATTGCCTTAGAATGGATCAGAAGGTCTCATTTCTGCCAAAGGCAAGAGCTGGAAAAGAGGAGGGGGTAAACAGGCCAAGAAAGAGTTTGCAGTGTCTTATAGAGGGCAGCAAATCTCTCACTAGAAAAGATATGGAAAAGATTGTTTGTGTCTCCAAGTTGTCTCTGGCCCTGGAGCTACAAGGCAAGCTGCAGAGATTCTTGCTTTGGGGTATCATAGCATGTGGATTTGAACTGTCTTAAGTGAATTGCCATCCAAAGACAACCACTTCCCTGATCAGATAAGGAAAGTAAGGCCTATGTTTACTCTCCCGTACAGATAAGATAACTTCCTCAGGTAGCTGAGAAAGTTGAATGCCTGCAGTATCTTCCACCTATCTTTCATGGACATCCAGGCTAATTTGGTGGCTCCATCATCATTTTTAAAGAAGCAGCATTGAGTTCGTTCTTAACAATTTCTTTGGATGCGTTTTGAGAACTGAGCATGTTAAAACAGAGGAAGAGGAGTGCTTTCCGGATCCTGATTGAGCTTAGGTTTGACTTAGATGTCAAATTATTCAGACCATTCAGGAAGATGATTCATAAATGTGCAAAGGAATTATTCAAGTCACTTCAGACAAAATATGAGATGCTCTTGGAAATTACTCACCCCAAGAAGTTAGGCAGCAGCTGAGCAGTGTCATCACACATTTGGACACAAGCACTTAAATTCTGCCTAGTCAGTTACTGGAATTAGGCCTGATCAAACACACCAAAAAAAAGGAACATTTTCATCATTCAACAAAGGCAGCAATGCCAGGGAAAACAATCAGTGTCCATGTTTTTTCCATGCCTGAATCATCAGCATGGGTTCAACAGGTGGGTTAAGAAAATAATAGATCATACTTGTTTTCAGGCAGCGTCTCCTTTGGCAGACACTGTCTGCCTCTCAAACAGAAAAAGAAGTCTGTGGAAATTCCTAGGCCCTTCATCCATTTCCCTGACATTAAGACTGGAGACATGTGAGGAACAAGGCTATGGAAGAAAGAGAGGAAAATGTTGACTCCCCTGTCCTCAACTGGACAGGACAAAGCTGGGAAGTACATCCATACAATAGGTCTTAGAGACCTCTCATACATAACTGTTTCAATATAGTCACTGTCTGCGCCTTAGACCATGGTATGACTTGGTGCAGCTTCAGGTGTTTCACCCAAAACCACAAGACTTCTCTGTGTTTATATTTTAAACATCTCAATGTACAGTGATTACATAGATGACATTTTGATCTGACTACATATTTATATAGCAAAAAGCATGACAGATGGCTCAGAACAACTTGGGAAAAAAACTAGCCTGATGGGTTAATGTTAAATAAATACAACAACAAGTTAAATTTAGGCAGACGAAAGAGGAGAGGAAAAGTTCATACAGGAAGTTTTGCAGAGAAGGGCTATCATTTCCAGGAGTACTGGAAGGAAAAAAGTTTCTTTGGGATGATGAAGTATCCCAGGAAATTATATCTAATTGATCTGCCTCTAGCCAAGAGCATGTAAACATTAGAGGGTAGAACAGGCTGGACCACTGGGCTGAGACCAATGGCAGGAGGTTTAACAAGGCCAAACGCCGGGTCCTGCACTTAGGGCACAACAACCCTAAGCAGAGCTACAGACTAGGAGAAGCCTGTCTAGAAAGCTGCCTGGAGGAGAGGGACCTGGGGGTGTTGGGTCACAGCTGACTGAACATGAGCCAGCAGTGTGCCCAGGTGGCCAAGAAGGCCAATGGCATCTTGGCTTGTGTCCGAAACGGCGTGACCAGCAGGTCCAGGGAGGTTATTCTCCCTCTGTACTTGGCACTGGTGAGACCGCACCTCGAGTACTGTGTTCAGTTCTGGGCCCCTCACCACAAGAAGGATGCTGAGGCTCTGGAGCGAGTCCAGAGAAGAGCAACGAAGCTGGTGAAGGGGCTGGAGAACAGGCCTGATGAGGAGCGGCTGAGAGAGCTGGGGTTGTTTAGCCTGGAAGAGGAGGCTGAGAGGAGACCTCATTGCTCTCTATAACTACCTAAAAGGAAGTTGTGAAGAGGAGGGTGCTGGCCTCTTCTCCCAAGTGACAGGGGACAGGACAAGAGGGAATGACCTCAAGCTCCACCAGGGGAGGTTCAGGCTGGACATTAGGAAAAAATTCTTCATGGAAAGGGTCATTGGGCACTGGAACAGGCTGCCCAGGGAGGTGGTTGAATCACTTTCCCTGGAGGTGTTTAAGGCACAGGTGAATGAGGTGCTGAGGGGCATGGTTTAGTGTTTGATAGGAATGGTTGGACTCAATGATCCAGTGGGTCTCTTCCAACCCGGTGATTCTATGATTCTATGATTCTATAAATATCTGAAGAGCACTGGGTAGAAGAGATGGCGAAACACCTGATATATGTTACAGACACTAGCAACAGCAGAGTATCAATGCATTTCTCAAGAAAAGGAGGCCCTTGTTTGAGTGAGGCATATAGAGGCCTTGCGTATTAGTTATGGGAGGTGTAAGCACAAGGCCAACTCCAGATGACAGTAACAGGTCATAGAGCTTTTATGCTGGACTGGCTCATGTCCTGCTAGTCCAGAACTGGAGCACACTGCTTTGGCAGCATCCTGCAATGCAGCACTTAGGAATCGCAGGCAATACCAGCATTTCTTTTTAAGCAGAAGTGACCTAAAGTGCATAGTAGTATGATGTTTGTAAAATATTATCCTCATTTTAAACATGGACTGTAGATGTCACTGTGCTATAGGAAGACATGCATTAGCAGTAATTACCCAATGCAGTAGTATTAGGATAGCAGTTTATACAACCCATCCATCTGAATTTCTAGACTGAATTTTCCAGCTAGACTGCAGAGGGACCCTCTCGGTTCCTACCATGGAAATTGGGCCACTCCCTAGCTGAGACTGTGAAAGCAGCAGATCCAGCACAAGGGTGAACCAGATGGAAGCTGACTTCCGACACAATGAGGGGGCTGGGACACATCATTCCTAAACAGCAGCTGTTTAGGAATGATGTTGTTTAATATCTAAACCTCTCAACTAAAACAGGTCACTGCAGGGTACTTAATGAGTAGATATACTATAAACACTGTACTCTTCTGGGTACCTCAAAGAATTTAATATCTGAGCAGCCTGATTTCCCCTAATTCTGACACCAAAAAGACCAGGAAGGAAAAAATGCATTTGTTATCTGGAGCACAGTCAGATTTAGGGTAAGTTTCTGCTGAAGTCAGATTGATACAGCACACATTTTTTCCATCCGTTCTGGTGCCAGTAGCAATGCCACTGTTAGCCAGGCTTGGGATGTGGTCTATGCATACAGAATCCCACAAGAGTTCCAGTCTGTCCTGGAGCTTATCATTCAGCACTTCAATTGCCTGCAGCAGTAAAAAAAAAGAAAATTGTCCCAGGTCTGCCTACAGGCCCTGCAATTATAGCCTTTCAGAGGAGAGAGAGTCCTTCTGACTGATTTGAATTTGCATACAGAGCCTTATTTCAGATATGGGCAGACGTGAGCAATGGAAAGGCAGCGTGTTCAGCAACACATTTGCTACCAACATTGGTTGTCTATCTGTACCAAGAACCCTTAACTTTAGTCCTACACTGTCTTCCCAAAGGCCCTCGTAACAGTTAGTTGTCTTGGCTGAAGTCAATTTCCCTGGAAATATAAGCATGTGGACACAGAACTGCTGTTGGGCAGCTTATCCAGATAACCAATGGAATTTTTCCCATTAGAAACTCCATGAAAAAAGGTAGCCAACAAATGATGCAACTAAAAACATGATGCACTGTGGCCTAGGGTAGCAAGCAAGCATCCAGATTTGGATTATCAGGGAGAGGGCATGCAGGAATTCCTCAGGCCAGTATCACTGTGGTCCCTACGTGATGTAGCTCAGGTGTCCCTACCAGGTGTGGGACAGTTTGTGGTGTCTTGAAACCTGTACTCATCACTGACACATGCTGTCCTGAATGGAATATTCTGGCAACATAGGATGACCAGCCCATGCCCAAGTAATTTGGCAAGTATTTTTTGCCCCATGCTGGCATACGAACAGCGGTGTTGGAAAAGCACAATGCAGTGGAACTTCTCTCATCACAGGTTTTTTATGTCAAATGTTTCTCCCTCATCTATGTGGACTAATAATTTATTCCCTGATGTCCTTAGTGTCATGCAGTATGCACATCCAGGGCAACATCTATAACATCTGGACCACTTCTGTTGTTTTCCAGTCCCCATTAACAGCTGAGTTCAGCTGAGCCTGTGTGTATTTACTTCATGACAGGAAAGCATACACATCAAAAAGGAGAATGAACCTTAACTGGACATGGTGTGGTGGAGCTGTCAGACATGCACAGTAATGCAGTCCTTGGACAGGGAGTCCCAGGGCTGGGCTGTGAAGAGCAGTAGTTGATGCTGCACTTAATTTCCACTGGAAACTGGTTCAGCTGCCTTCTTAATTCTTGTTCAAGTGTGGGGAGACTTGGACGCTGTGACTCCAATTATTCTCTTGAGCATGCTAATTTTGAAAAATATATCTTAATTTCTATTTGTACCAGTTTGACAAGACAATGAGACTTAGGGGTCAGAATCTCACTTGCCCTAAATCAGCATTGCTTCTATGTCAATCTTGACCCACACTGGCTTCTGCCTACCTAGCTCCTGGTCATGGTGCCAAGCCCAACTGCAGCAGCCCAAAACTCAGAAGAAAACACCACAACATAACCTGACTAAACAAGCTCTGCCAGCCTGCTGCTGCTACTCAACCTGATTCAAATTAGCATTATACCTACGACAGGACACTGCTGTGGCTGCTGTTTAGATGTAGTGGTAGTGCAGTCTAAAGGCAATATTTTGTTAAGTTTTGTGTCAGTCTCCTTTTATGGTCATTGTGTTTGGTGTTGGAGTTATCTATGGAGACATGTAGACATATGTAGCACAGATTTTGTCCAGGATATGGGGGGAAAGGGGTGAAGAATGGACATTACTATGGAAATAGAGACTTCTGGACAGTATTTTTGAGGCAATTCTACACATAGGTTTGCATCCCTTTTTAATGGCACTACCTTGACTGGTGGTAATCTTGGATCATTCATTAACCATGATTTTCTGTCCTGCTATTGGTCTGCTATAGTGCGATTGCAGCTGTGTATGTGTGGTCTCCAGAGGGTTCCTCTGTGGGGAAAAAAAAATTCACAGTCTGGGTTTGTTTCCATTGACTCATGGCTGCCTCTGGGAACTCTGAGCAAATGCAGCTGCTGAGCAGTCTTTTTAAGCTGCTTGGTTGCAAGTTGATCATAATTGCCATCAGAGAGCTTTAATGCAGAGTTCATATACAATGTTTAGTAGCCCAAGGGGGAGATTTCTGCCCAGTAATTTTCTCTGTACATCTGCTCACTTACCTCCTTTTTTGCACACCTATTTCTCCCAAAAACAAGAAATGAGGGAATCTCAGCAATGCCGCAGAACAAGATCACTCTCTGACACCGTGTCATTCAAGGAGGGAGGAAGAAGAAAAGTCAAAGCTGTAATTCCCCTTTTTGTTTGTTTGTTCATTTGCTTGCTTAGTTATACCTGTAAGAATCAAAGGCAGAGCAACTGCTGATCCAGGGTTCAGTAGTGCTATGAAATGAGATAGCTCCACACTGATAACACTGTTAGGTAGGTAAGTACTATTATCTTTCTTCTGAAGCCTCCTGTGGTGTCAGATACTTCTCCAACCTTCTGGAACAGAACACAGAACTAAGGGGTCATTCCTCTGACAAAATATCCACGTCTTTGCCACTATTAAGGTATTTGCTATGAAATACCAATGTAAATCAAAACACAAAGGTGTGTCAGGAAGGACAACAGTAGGCAGTGTCATATTTGCTTCATGTATTATTAAGAAGTTCATTCCAGTTCTTTAATGTTTACTAATTTTGTATTAAACACTATGCATATAAAATATGAACGTTACCTGTGCTATTTTATTCTTGGCTTCATTTTGAAAACAAAACATGTCTCTGTGACCCTCCAATCACTGCAAAATTTAATTGACATATAATTAAAGTACTACCTCTTGGATATATGTTGTCATTATAAAACAACCCTTAACTCAGCTGCTGGGATGCTTTAACTACACTGACTAATCCAGTAGAGATTACAAGGTAAAATCCAAATAGCAAAATTTGGTGACATTTCATGCAAGAGCTATGAAGTAGAAAGGGCATAAAACAACATGCTTATAGTCCCATAAGTATTGCAATTCCTTTTGCATTTTCAGAAGGACAGGAAAATTCTGCCCCAGAAAACCCCACCATAAAGCAGCAGTTCTGCATTCTCAGAAATATAGGATTCAGTCCTAGCGGTCTTAGCTGCACATGCAGAAAAGTACCAAAGCAAGTTTTTGACCCTGGATACATTAACTGGCATGTGAGCATTAACCTGTTTGCACCAAGCCACCATGGAGCACCTCAGTTCACCACTGAGGAAAATGAGATGGGATTTTCAATAGGTTTTCTAGTTTTGGCCACTGATGGGAAGGGAATCCAAGGAGTTTTGAACTTCTCACTGCATTTGCACTACTGGCAAAATTAATTTTAGACATGAGGACAGCTTGGATCATCCTGAAAAATATCATCCTGGGCTTGCAAAGAGAGCACAGTAAGGCTTGGCAGAAGGACTGAGGAAAGGGGCAGACCATTTGCTTGCAAGTCAGACCCAAGCCTCCTCTAGCTCTTTGATGTTGCGGGTGAAATGAGTAAGAAAACTATGACTATGACGTGATTTCTAAAGCATAATGAAAACCTGGAAGAAATTAACTTAGAAAGAATGCATCATTCAGATGTTAGTTGTTTTGGACACAGAGTGAATTACTGTGTCGGTTCTACATTGCAGTGAGCTGACGGACACCAGCTTGTGAGCTAATCACAAGTGCTTGAGTATGGAGATAGGGCTCCTTTAAACCAGCATCTCAATGACCTTTGTTGAACTGCAGTATAACAGAAGATTACATTATAAATGGTTGAACAATTTTAATGTTGCCTTTTCCTCTAGTAAAACAGTCAGTTTTAGAGCCACAAGAATAAACTTGACCTCTTCTTTCACACGCTAGTAACTAAAGAGATCATCTCCAGAGGGATCCTTTATAGCGCTTGCCTTTTTAAGTCTATCATGTTGTTGAAGGCTTAAAGAAATCAAAGTGCAATGTGTACTGTCTTCCACCAATCCCTTGAAGTATTTCCAAGAAACTTACCAATTCTTTTCTCAACGTGGAACTTGAAAAATAAAAGGCTAAATTTCCATACTGGCCTGCAGTGCTTTATAAGTGCTTAATATTAGAAAAAGAGCACTTATAAAATGTCTTCCAGCTGTCAGTCCCTCACATTTTCCTTCAGAAATCTTAATTCTCCAAAGTCAAATTTGATGGAAGTTTTGTTCCTTAAATATTGATTTGGCATGAAAGTCTATTAGATGTATCATCTCACAATCTGATAAATGCTGCTTGGAATATGAGCCACATGAGATTAAAGTGATGTAACTAATGCACAAAACTTCATCAAGGGATGCAGCAGTACCAGCTTATTGCAAGATTATTCAGCTTCAATACAGACTTTATAAAAGTACATCATGAGATGAAACTAATGGCTATTATTGCTGGCTTGACTGCAGAGGAGTATTAATTGGCAAACCACAGCCTTTGAATACCTGTAGAACATGAAGTCCTAATAACCAAAAGTGCCAAGTTATTCAAGACTTCGGTAGGGTTCATTAATGATTAGACATAGATGAATTATCCCACCTGTAGTAATTTTTGTTGTTGATTCTTCCATTACAAACTTTAGGGTCTGCACCCATAAAATACTGAAAGCCTTTATTTTCCAGGATTAGAATGGTTTTGCTCTATAACCTGAAGAGGACATGAGTTCTAACAGATTTCACGTCATGGTGATCATGGTGCTTTCCTGGAGACACTCAGGTCTCTCAAAGAAGATCTGGATGCAGCCAGTGTGAGAAGCTGGGTACCTTTCCATGCAGCATTTTGAAAGAGCTGTCTCCTGGGGCAGCAAGAGAGGTCTAGTGAGCAAACTTGCCTTGCAGTGACCTAGCAAGCACCTTGAAGATGGAGGAAGTATCATATGCAGCCTCTTCAGACTGCTGGACACAGACTGTCTTATGCTTTGTATATCACCTCTTTATAGAGGGAAAAGTGGTAGCAGAGTGCCACCTGGCTTAAGGTCCTTCCCATGGAGGTCAAGGCTCCCAGCATGGCACCATTAGGATGCTGGACACCCAGCAGGACACCATCACCCCAAAGGGCATGATGGAAGTATGTTATAGCAGACAGTGGTCAGGGACAGTCTGTGATTTTAACAGGTCTTCTGACTAAAGAAGGTCAATCTCATTTTGACTGAAAGCAGGAGCTATGGCTTGTGTCAGAAACAACGTGACCAGCAGGTCCAGGGAGGTTATTATCCCTCTGTACTCAGCACTGGTGAGACCGCTCCTTGAATACCATATTCAGTTTTGGGTCCCTCACCACAAGAAGGATGTTGAGGCTCTGAAGTGAGTCCAGAGAAGAGCAATGAAGCTAGTGAAGGGGCTGGAGAACAGGCCTTGTGAGGAGCGGCTGAGAGAGCTGGGGTTGTTTAGCCTGGAGAAGAGAAGGCTGAGGGGAGACCTCATTGCTCTCTATAACTACCTGAAAGGAGGTTGTGGAGAGGAGGGAGCTGGCCTCTTCTCCCAAGTGACAGGGGACAGGACGAGAGGGAATGGCCTCAAGCTACTCCAGGGGAGATTTAGGCTGGACATTAGGAAAAATTTTTTCACAGAAAGGGTCATTGGGCACTGGAATGGGCTACACAGGGAGGTAGTTGAGTCACCTTCCCTGGAGGTGTTTAAGGCATGGGTGGACGAGGTGCTAAGGGGCATGGTTTAGTGTTTGATAGGAATGGTTGGACTCGATGATCCAGTGGGTCTCTTCCAACCTGGTTATTCTATGATTCTATGAGTTCTTTCCAAAACCGAGAAGATGTTGATCATTTAAGTGTGCAAGTCACAATTGCTTCTCCTATTTATGCAAGAATTCCCTAATTAGACTGTACAGCTAGGATTTACAGAACCATTCAGTCGTCTTCTCCCATTTGAAGGATTTCAGCCTCTTCTGTGCCACATTCATGGAAGCTGCAAAGTTTGAAGGCTTAAGTATTCAGGTTACCACTGCAGAATGCAGCATGGACAGGTTAAGGGCTGATTTTGCTTGAAATCAGAAGGAGCTGACAGTCCCAGTCACAGGACATCTCAGTCTGCCAGTCAACCCTGGCTTCTAGAAGGAAAACAGCTCAGATAGAAGCTATGTTGCTTCACAAAAGCTGTCAAGCTGTTAAAAGTCTAGTTCTCTTTTAATTAAAAATAAAATTTTTGTGCCCTTAACAACTCATTATCCAATTTATAATAAGCAGATAACCTGCAACTCAGCCAAGCACATAGCTTCTGCTGCCTTTAGACCAAACAGGCATGACACCAGAGAGAGTAGGTAGAGGGACTTGCTTTGCTGGCTAAGATAATAAAACTGTATAAAGTGAACATGGGCTGAGGTGAGAACATCAGGATGGTCATCCTTTCCTCATGGTGCAAGTGCTCCAGCCTCTAATCAGCTTGGAGCCTCTCCACTGAACTCATTCCAGCTTATTTAGGTCCTTCTTGTGTTGAGCCAGAGTTAGGGAGAACTGGATGCAGTATTCTGAGTGTGGTCTGATAACTCACATCCCTGTGTCCCTGTTTGTGCAGCCCAGGAGGTTCCTGCCCATCCTTGCTGCCAGGGCACACACCTGCCCCATGCTCAGCTGCCAGTCAACACCTCTGAGAGCTGCTCCTCAGCCAGTTCCATCCCCTACCCTGGGCTGCTGAAGGGATGTTTCCTTCCCAGGGACAATACTGGGTGTTTCTCCTTAGGTGTAGTGTGTCCGTTGTAATTGTCCACTAGATAAATGGTTGAAACATACAACCATGAACGACAGGACCAGATTGAAAGTTTTGTTTGAATGACATTACAGTGCCGTGTTTTATGAACAACAATATAAACTTTCTGAAGAATTCCAGGTTCACTAGAAATACCAGCAGAAATCTATTTCTATGTCTTTAAACTCTGATTTTTTTCTCTATACATGCATATACTTTCATAACAGTCCTCAATTTCATTCAGCACACATGCAATGCAATTGGCATGCCAAAGTGTGTCACTGTCTCCTTTGTCATACCTAACAGTTGCATCAGTGGTATAAGAGCCCCTCAGACTCCCAAATGTGGTGCAGGAAAAGCCCTTCTTCAAGACCTTTCTCTTTGTCACTGCAGTGTTATTTTCCACGTAAGAACATAATACATGTTTAGAGCAACTGAGGTCCTTTTTCCACTTCCTTCTTGTAAGACCTTGTAAGATCTTGTCAAATGCCACCTATGCTTTTCCAGAGCTAGGTGATCTGAGCTCTATATCTCTTCATAGGACAGCAAGGTCTCAGATACCACTTTCTGAAGGGTATTCATCTCAGCTAACATGAGTTCAGTGTTTTTGCTGGACAAAAAAGAAAATAAACCAGTGACCAAACTTTCAAATTGATCTAACTAAACTCAGTCCTCACAGACATTCCACTGAAATCCCATTGAAAGCATGGGCAAAGGTGTCTTTTCAGCTAGTCCTGCTTGGCATCACCTGGAAGCACATATTGCCAGCAAGTATGTCTTATATGATACTTGGAAAGATATAAGTGATTATATGAGAGGAAGGCTAAACATTTAGAATTCTTCTCAGTCAGATTGAGTCTCCATCTAGTCTGATATCTGGTACGAGAAATGTCAGGGCGAGAAAAACTAATAAAAATGAAAGCACTTACATATAATCTCTTTCACAAGAACGCCTCCCTTTCCAGTAGTTTTGCATTTAGGAATGTGCTTAGCTGGACTTTACATTTGATCCAGATGTTCAGCAGGCACTGATGACACTCATAGTCATGAGTTCATCATTATATTTGTGGTTTCTGTAGCTTCCTATTGGAATGACCTCAACAATTTAACTATGCTTTGGATACATGAAAAAATATTTACCCATAGCACTAATACAGAAATTCACTGTCCACAGGAAAATGAAAATAAACCTTCCCCTTAAAAGAGAATCATAAACTCATGCTGCAATAATACTGATAATATTTTCCTCCTTTTTATGATATGGATAACTATCTGGGCTTTACAGTACCAAAACCAGAAAAGGTAGCAATGTGTGCACGATTTCTATTGAGTAAGTTTCTTTTGTGTTAGATACAGCACACTAGCATGTTTATATCTCTCTAGGTAGATCCAGATGGAAGAGGGGCTTGTAGTCATCTCACCAGAGGCTGTGGGCAGCCGATGGTTAAGCAGTAGAGTAACCTGCTGCAAAAACAGCAAAAACTCTGGCAGATCATCACTTACTGTAGACACAGCACCAAGCTGACGCTGCTGAATTACTCCTATAAATGCAGCACAGTCTAAAAGCATCTGACTTGTTTCCATATCTGATTAGATCTTGAAGCAATATTTATGTGCCACAGACTCTGATAAACATCCTGTAGAAGCCCAGCCAGTTCCCGCTTCTCCACCCCATGGGCTTATCAGTGAACTCTCACCAGTTCCTTATCTGTTCTGCTACAAGCCACTGGCATGACCCAGCTCAGGACTGAGACAGCCCAGTGCCAGGTGATTCAGCGCAGGGTAGACATATACACATGATCCCATCTGGGTGACTTCCAGCACCCAGGGCTGAGCACAGCAGGGACCACGCGCAGTCCATGGCACGGGACACGGCTGTGAAGGGAAATCCCATGGCTCCAGCTGAGCTGCTGCTGCCTGCTACGGTGCAGTGCCTGCCATGTCTCATCTGAGCTGGCTTCTTGGAAAACACTCAGGCATCTCCCAACACACACACACGGGCTGGATTTAGGTGTTACCGTTAAACAGGAGATCCCCATTCACCATGCAGCAAGTAGCTGGCTATATATGCTCTCATAGGAGAGCTGGAGACAGAAATTTTAATCTTGGCACCTGGGTCTTCTGTCACTGACTTCTGGTGTGGGCTTTGGCCTGTTCTGCTCAACTGGACCTAAAGAATCAAGGCAAATCTAAAGCAAATACGTTTTTGGAAATCATTAAGACTGTAAAATGGTCATTTCTGACAAGTTTTGCGTTGTACACACAAGATTGTATCATTTAACATATTTCTAAGTTGTGACAGCGAAAACCTTGTCTTTGGAGACCCATAATTTGTTGGAATAAGCACAATATCAATTTATATGACAAACTGATGGAACAGATCAGCCATTTTTTCCTTCAGGCATGGACTCGAACACAGCTTGTAAAGATTTCTCAATGTCACTCAATCTAGACTGCAGACAGAACTTTTCCTAGTTTGCTGAGCTCTGCTCTTTTCTGGTTTTGCAGCATGTGTGGTTTATTGTTATTTCAAATGATTTTTTTGTTAAATATTGAGAATACTGAGACAGAAATTTCTTCCCACTGGTACATTACGCACAGCGATTAAATCTGCTAAATGGAATGTGTATACACTGTGATCAATCAAAATGAGGTAAGTGGCAGAAGTAGGGGTGAGTATACAAAATGCATACATACACAAAAAAATTAAAGAACAGTTATGCTAATTACATTATTCCACTAATTAGAATGAAGAGTCAAGAAGAACTGATCAGAAGAACCAGTAACACTGTAGTTTCTTAAACATTCACATGAAAATAAAGTGATTATTATTTCAGTTTGTCTATGAAAGAATAAAATCAGGCATTAATTAAAGAAAGTAAGTTGATTTTTCTTAGAGATGGACCAAAAAGGCAGATGGGCCAAGGATCTGGACATGTTCCTGTGCTCATCAGTCTATGCGCACCTCTCATTGTACTGCGACTGGTAGTCTCCACAGGTAGCGTGGGGCTGTTCCGTGCATGCAGAAGCGTTTCCTTGTCTAGCACAGGTCTGGAAGGTGGCTCAGCACTTCATCAGAGGATGCAGCAGAGCTACACAGAGGCATTTGATACTCAAACCACTTCTCTATCAGTGCTATACAGCCTGGGCACAGTCTTGTGGTCTTTAATTGATAAAAGCTTCAGAGTTTGTCCTTGACATAGATGAATGCTACTGCTGCTTCAGAAGTAAGACATAGAGGCAAGGGGTGGGCTTTGGTTGAAGGGAACCTGATGGTTGAGACAAGATCAGAATCAGGACTTTTCTGGGGGCATGGTGTTCCTTTTCAGAATTTCAGAAACATTTTCATCCCTGAGAGCAACTCTGGGCTTAACCTGCCAGGCTGCTTTACCTCACTGCTTGTACTTGTTATCAAAATTGTAATGACAGAAGGAAATCTTTTTAAATAATCTTCTGGATTTTCATATCCTTTATGCCTTTGGATGGAAGAAAATATAATGAAAGTACCAGGTTCAGATACATTATTCAGCAAAGCAACTGCTACATCATAGAGGCCCGTGCCAGGGCTTGATAATCACAATGGAAATAAGTGGATCCACTTGGGCTGTTTCCTTAGCATGTTTGCTCATCATCCCAGACCACTACCATTCCACAGGACATAGAAATGATAGTTATCCTATAAGTCTACCTGTCTGTAAGTAATAGAAGTTTTATTTTAAGCATTGCAGGACTGATCCAATAGAAACCTCAAGCCTATTTGGTTTCTCTCACAAGTAGTGCCAGGGAGCAGGAAGGAACTGAGGATACCAGAAATCTAACTTATCTCTGCTTATCAAGCATAGCTTGTCTATAGACAAGACAGGGTTTCCTCATGAAATCACTAGGATCTTGTGAAAAGCCTAGTAATAAATGTGGGTACTTTTCAGTAACTGTTTTACAGAAGAGCAAGTAAGGAAGAAACACCACTAGCTGCCTGGTGAAATAATAGCATTATGTTTTTGGTGGTAAATAGTATCAAATCTGAAGATCTTCAGCATTTGGTAAAGTGATTTATTCTATCCTTTTACAACACAAGTCCCTTGGTCCTGGCTCATGTGCAGCATGTTTTAATTTTAATGAGTGTTTACTTAAATCTGGAATTCTCCACTTAGCTGGTATTAGAAACATCTTTTCATCATTTGCAAATAAAGTTTTTGAGAATGTTGTTTGTGCTCAGGTAATAGCTCTACTTGTAATAACAATGTCCCAATCTGAAGATCTAAGTCTACTGATAGATTTCAAATAACTGATAGTAATGGCCACATCCTAGATTTTGAAAAATCCATGGAAATTCTATTACCATCACACAATACAGAGTATTCATATCCCCATGGATAGTAACAATATTTTCAGTGTAAACATCTTCTTGGACAACAGAAAAGTACAAATTGTACTTACATCTTCACTCTGATCTCAGGTCATTAGGACTTCACTAGCACAACATTTTACAAATGTTGTACTTCCCAGTGTGGCCAAGGCAGTTCTATTAGAAGCCATGCTGAGAATAGAAGTGATTTGGCCAGTTACAAGTTATTTTTAGTTTGGTGCTAAAAATGGAAGTAATGACCCATTTGGTGTTCCAGGCTGAGCAGTCAAAGTCATTAAATGTTTTATTATCCAAATCATTACTAAGAAATTTCCATTTAGCACCATTTACTTTTGGTATTTCAAAGCGAAAATGAAACAATCTTCATTTCCAATAGATTTGGATTAGTTTGATTGTTTCATTTTATATGTGCTGTGTAGATTTGAATCTATTATGGCATAAATACAGGTAGCCAGCCACATAATATTTGGTCTTTTTGTTTATTTTAATTCATTTTATATGATTAAACCCTGTAAAGAAATAATTTATACTAGAATTGGCATAACAGACTGTGAGTGTAAAAAAAAATGGCAAAGTGCCCATTTCAGTATATTAATTCTGCCAAGTGAGTTGATAATAAGATTGAACTGGATTTGAAGGATTAAAAAGACTTGGCTTAGAAGGACATGAAGGTTAGTTCCACACAGATTTTCAGCTGTTTATAGGGAGACAATATTTGAATTTTTGTTTGTACTTTCGTGATGAAATCTTTCTGTAATCTTTGGGGTGGGGGGGGAAAGTGCCAAAATCAAAAATGAAATATAAATAGCTGAATATTTATTTCCATCAGCTTTGGATGCTGAAACTGATCCACACAGTTCCAATGTTTATTACCTCCTAAGCTTAAGTGTCAGGCTCTGACGGATAACTGATCAGGTGACCTACATGCTGCAAAAGAATATTCAGATTGCTCAACTTTAAATGGTTTTATTGTATGCTGCAGACTACAGACAAAGAAATATGGAAAAATTAAATCAAAAGAGTCAGTGAGAGCTGCCTTGTTGCTTCTTTATGGATTTTGCAGAAAGTTTATGCCTGTTTTAACTGCCAGACAGACTGCACAAATGGCTGAAAATTTAAGCAACAGAAAGAAGGAAGAAAAGTAGACAAACAAAACCATAATGTAATCAGTAGCTTTCTAAGATCGTGAAGTTTTTCTGTTTGATGTATGGACAGGCCCTGTTTGTGGCTTTCAATGCTTGTTTCATATTTATCATTAGTAAATAAAAAATTCCTGGGAAATTCATCTATATCTGCAACGTTGTTAAGTCAGAACCAAACCACATTTTACTTTTGTTTGTTTGGAGCCACACTTTTATAAGGTATCGCATACACCTTATTAAAAAAGTCTAGCTGTTATTCCATGACTACCTCTTTATATGCTTGCAGGGTTTCTCTGTACCTGTAGCATATGGGTTAAACATTTCTATAATAAGCCCACAGCAATGCATGAACACAAAGAACCAGAGCTATTATCTACCAGTACATCCAGACATATAGCTGAGATGGATCAGACCTTTTTAGTCAAAGGCTTGGGGACAGGAATTGTGCCAAGCCATTTCATCATGGCATTTGCTGTACAGATACTTCCTAAGGTAAAGATTTTGTTTGACTCTTCGAACAACCTGAGCCAGTTAAATGAGCCTGGAAATCCACATTTGCTTTAGGACCATCTGAGGGCAGATGGCTGGAAGGGGAGCTCCAACAAAGGCTGGATGCTACTACATGAAAAAGCTTCACACTCTGCACAGTATGAAAGAAAACAGATATTTCCTTTTAGCAACTATAATGTTGGAAAAATGGCTGAAATCAGCTCTATGTCTTGAAATTAGGAGTAAGTTGCTTTAATTGCTTTTAAGACAATTTTATTTTGCAGCACGAGGACTAGGTTCTCAGCCTTCCACTTTCTCCTGACCTTCCTTGGCTCTAATTAGAGTTGTGCTTTAAGGACATATCACTCAGCAGAAACATCTCCTAATGTGGCTGTCAATCCACTAAGTCTAGATGTCAAGGACAGAGAAGAAAAGAGTCAGGAGTTCTGAAAGCTGCCAGATAATCACTCTCTTCCCCCTTTCAGATGCTGCGTAATAATCCTGCCCCTTCCTCCATCAGACAGATGAGCCAGGTGTGTGCAGGAAAGAGGAGAGACCTGAACTACAGTACTACAGCCTGAGGTGAAGAGATGTGGAAAGGAACCCCTGCAGCAGATACATTTTCCCTCCAGGAGCTTTGGAGAGCCCTGACCCTTTCTGCCCTCATCATGTCCCGGCATTGAAGAAGCCCAGGGCTCACTGCTATCTCACAGCCTAGTTCCCACCAAGAAAAAGCTTAGAACATCAGCCACTATTTCTCCACTCAGCTGACTGGACCCAAAGCCAACTAGACAGGAGGGAACGTGTATCTATAGACCCTGGTGTGACCTGTACTAAAGGGCATGAATCAGGCATCCCAAGCTCTCAGCTGTCACTAAAAGGGTGTAAACTCTAACAAGAGAGGTAAAACATAGCCAACAGGATAGCAATGTCATAAAGCTCCTTTGCCAGACCTGCCAGAGCCATCAATATTGTTTTATAGCAAGTTTTCTTGTCTCCAGAAAACATATTCAATAATCAAGGATTGTGGGTATGTTCCAGTCATAGCCTTGATCCCAGGTGTCACCTCTGCACAGATCTACTTGAAATTGCCTTAGATGAGACACGACTAAACTTCTGAATGGGACAAATTACCTAGCTACCATGGGACAAAGAACAGGACAAAAGCAAAGGACAGAGCAAAAGGTCTTCTAGCATACAGAAGGTGTAAGATCAATGCATTTCACCACCTTCATCTAATGTGTATTGAATTTACAAAGGAAAGGCCACAAAACATTGACTCATAAAGGGAGTTTAATGATCACCATTTTGATTATAGACAGATTTTGCAATCACAAGAAATCTTAAAACAGATTAATATATCTGCTCTTCAAGGTGGAGCACAGTTATAGAAAAAGGCATGAAATATTTTATTCACAAGTCCAGCAAGGCTGGGAACTCAATCCGATTGACTGCACTGACCTACTTTTCATGAATACCTGATCTCACACAGACGTGCTGGTTGCCTCGAAACTAATAAGACAACAGGTGAACATGCCTTCCTGGCCACTTAAGAGCAGTGAACTAAAGCATGGGTTTTAGGTCTACAGTTATCTTCTTTGTACTTTATTTGAATTTATTGCAATGATGGAATATTTTTTTCTTTATTTTTAGTTTCTGTATTTGGTCAGACTTGCTGGCTTAGTGCTTTCTGAATGTAAAAAAAAAACCTTTAGCATGAACCTAATAATGATGTATTTCTTGCAGCCTGGAACTGTAGTGAAATTAGCGTCACTACAAATATTTACAAAATACACATACTTGTTCACTGTAATACAAAACCATGTCCTGTCCATGATATATTCTTTCTGTTGCAGATTTCTTATACTGCAATTCAATAACCTCAAGTGGAAATTTCCAATCAATTAAGACTTTTTAAGATCTATTTATAGACACTCAATTTTCTGCCACTTATTTGAAACCTCTTACAAAATGGACTTTGATATTACACAGACCTATGTGTAAAAGATGGAACTGAATTTGGCATTTTTCTCCTTTTTTCTCTCTTCCTTCTTCTAAGTAATGGATTTTTTATGTATGTTTATTCCTCTGAAACACAGCACTCTCCTTCTTTTTTTTTTTTAGAGCAGCATGCTATGTGTTACATGTGCTAATGAATTGGCATTTATAAAGCAGAATGTATACCGTATCTAAGACAACTGCTGTGAAAATGCCTGAGTTGCTGCACTCTCTAAATAGAGCACAATTATGGCATACGGTTGGAGTGCTTTTATCTGTACTGCCACTGCTGGAAATTTAACTGTGTATGTGACCTGAATATTTAGAGCTCAATGGAAAATTCCATAAATGTAGTATAGCTTCGGAGCACCTAACAGCTGTTACAAATATTATAGCCGTTATACACCATTGCCAAATGATACATATGAAGTCCCTCTCCCATCCTGGGTGCATTCTATCACTTGTATAGATGCAGTATTGTAAAAGTCCCTTTGAAAAATGTTATGACCCTAAGCCTTAAGTAGCTTGGATAATAATTCAGCAATAAGTAGTTTTTCCTGTCTGTATATTCATACTCTTTCCTGGCTGTATGCAGTTAATGTTCAAACCTGAAAATGCAGGAAGAAACTATATCATATGGAGGCCACAGCTACTGTATGCTTTTGTTTACTTAGTTGGATATATGTGCTAAAAGCCACTATCTAGTTGAGCAAATACAAAAAAAGGTGCAGCTCTTCACATTCTTAGAAGGCTTCTTATTACAGTGGACAGAGCAGAACTGTAGTATATCCATGGATGATTCCTTTCACTCTAACTTACTACAGAAGTCCACTAAAACCCCACAGCATTGTTGTAGTAGGAAACAGAAACAAGAGAGTTTATTAGAGCAACAGAGAGTTTGCAAAGCATTATGTTTGAAAGAACACAGTAGTTTAACCAAGATTACGCAAGTAAGGCTGGCTTCCTAACTAATAATTCCTCCTGCCTACTACTTACACTTCAGTTCCTCCTGCTTTTGTGCTGTTGGAACACGTTGAAAGACTCTGCTGTAGAGAGGAGAAATGTGCTAAATGTGGTATGCCCAGCTGCCATTCACAACCTGCTGCTGTAGCAGCACTGCACCAGCTGTGTGAAGGATAGGGAAGGGAAGGAAAGGAAGTGTTGGTTCACACCCACCTGGCTGTTCATGAGTGCCTGGCCCAATCTCATAACATTAAATTTTAAAAGTTATTAGAAATAATGGCAGTTTACCTACCTAAAGCAAAAATCTGTGAGGCAAAGTAATTTCTTTGTGTAGGAGTCCCAGAAAGATTACAATTTCCATGTCTTTGCTGACAGTTGAGTAGTACCAACCCTGTCCATGTCAGTCCTGACAGTGCTTGTCTAACTTGGTTTCATAGTCTTCCATAGCTGCCACCAACTCTTGGGGCAATCTGCTCCAGCACTTCCCTGTCCTTGCCCTTACAAAATGGTTTTTAACTCCTAACGTCTAACTTGAATCTTCCTTGCTGCAGTACACATCCATCACTACTTGTCCTAAGAAGAGAGAACAGATTGCTCCCTTCCTCAATGCAATGCTGCTTCTGAACCTTGCTCCTCACCCTAACCGCAGTCAGTTTTAATAAGAATTACCTTCCAAGTCTATGCAATGGCAAGAAGAGGAGATTGCATGTGAGTCTTTGTCAGAAAAAATGGTAGATGGAGTAAGAGAGAAGAAGTAACCAGCTGTCTAAATCAGGGTAACGACAATCTGCCCTCAACAAATTACACAGCAGTCAGCATACTGGAACATGTAGAAGCAAAGCCAAGATTAATTCTTTGTGCCATGAGGATATTATAACTCATAAAGAGTCCCATAAGGAAACACTCCTTGAGTACGCCTCAGTGTCAGGAACAGGATTATAGGAGAATCTTCTGAGGCTCAGCCTTAGGGAAGGCATTTTTTCAGGCCAGATTTGTTGTGAGCACTTGCAAGTGAATACTTTTAGGAAGGTCTTTTTCATACAAATCCTGTTAAATTAATAGGAGTTTAAGACAAAAAAAGTAGGTGATAAAAATTATTTTATTTATTGTTTCACAGTTTAGTCCTATGGCCACCTCAGATAACAATACAATTGCATCAGATAATCACACTACTGAAGCCTCCGCTCTATTTTCCTTATCCCTGGCTTCTTTTGAATAATGAAAAGATAACAGAGCAGATTAATGTCATCAACTATCCCTGTTCTTATAATACTGTGCATCTTCTCTAGGTCTCAACCAAATTCTCTAATTGACCACAAATGTCAAGTCCCATCTCAAGAACCAGAGTAATGGCACGGGTAGCACTTAGAGAGCACCATGCCCCAGAGACATGTCAAAATAATGTAGTTACATCCAAGCACCTTGTGGAGAACTAGTAATTCACTCAAAGGTGAATTTGTCCTCAAAAATGTTAATTGGCAGAAGATATGAATTTTCTAAGTGCTAAATGAGAAAAATATTTGGGGATATGGCATGGGATGTTTAATCAAAAGGATTTAGGGAAAAAAAATTTCACTCGTTTTTAACACGGCAAAACCTCTCTAGCACCAAAGACATAAAATATCTCTTGCCCTTGTGCTCTCAGTTGCTTTTTCATGAATACTAAAGCAACTCATGCAACTTGCTGAAGCCACATGTAATCACAATGCAATGAAAATGGCTTCATAGAGGAACTTACTTATTGTCACCCCCCCTTCAGGATAGAACAGTATGGCCATGTACTGACAGAGAGAAGCAGTCACCTCCTGCACATGGGGAGGGCTTCTGGTAAAGCATGGACTGATAGCAAGGCAAGGATCTGCTTCTTCCCATTATTTACACCACCTGTGGGGTGCTTGGAGTCCAAATGCACCGCAGTCGTGTGCACGTAAGGAAAACTTCAGTTGCATAATGAAAGCTGGTACCCCCGTGCCCCACAGCTCACTGAGTGCATACAAACCTCTCAAGGGGGGCTCAGGAGCAGCTGGAAACTTGTCCAACTCGCCTACAGTCTCAGGGGCTTAAAGAGTTTGAGCCAGGTCCCAGCGTGGGCCTGGGAAAGAGACACTGCGCCAGTCTCAGCTTTGGGTTGATGAAAACCTCAGTGACTTCTGAGAGACTATTTGTGCTCACCGCGATTGTAATTTAAAGGCCTAGATCTCTTCCAGTCTAAAACAATTAGTGTCAGCTGTCAGCTACTTATTTGGAATTTACAGTGGTAAAATCACTTCTTATAGAACTTAAATGAGTTTTCTAAATTTCACTATTAATATTTTTCGATAATAATAACAATTTGAGACTGATTGTATTTGTTAACATAATTCATATGCATAAAAAGTTAAATATTTTCAGTATCAGCCATACTAATTTAATGGTTACAGTCTCTTATGAAACATTACAAATGCTACTCTTGTAGTGCAAAGTATGTTAAAATTCACGGGTTTTCCTGGGATTCATATTTTGGCTTTACCTTGGATTTATTACAAAACATTTTTCATTGTTGGTATCTTTTCTCCTGAGGGAATCTTTCTGACTTCAGCCAGAGCCATTGGAAGTTGTTAAAGAATCACAGAATCGCAGAAGGGTTTAGGTCAGAAGAGACCATTAAGGATCACCTAGGTCAAACCCTCTGCCTTGAGCAGGGACTCTTTCACTAGATCAGGTTGCTTAAAGGCCCATCCAACACAACCTTGAACACTCTGATGGATGGGATATTCACAGCTTCTCTGGGCAACCTGATGCAGTGTTTCACCACCTTCATAGTAAAGAATTCCTTCCTTATATCTGATATAAATCTACTCTCTTATAGTTTAGAATCATTAAGAGAATATAAGCCAGAGGCTCCAGAAACCTGACCTTCAATAATATTAATGTTGTCCATCATGAAGGCTGAAGTACTGTTTTGCCAATTCTTCCACTTTGAATGCAAATCTCTTAAAAGCCCTGATCCTGGATTCGTGGGACAGGAAACAAAGTATATTACATGGGGAAAAGCATACAGGATTAATGGTTGTGAAGAAATGTTTGGAAAAGAGAAATTATAGTGGACTGAAGTGCCACAGAGCAGATAAAAATTATTCAACTATCATTTTAAAGCCTTTCTAATTTTAAAACCAACCTGAAAAATTTACATCTCTCTGACTCATGACACTTAACACAGCGAAGAAATTCTAAAACTGGGAATATTTGTGTACTTTATTCCAATGCCCCGTAAAGGGAATGCAATTGACAGCTGTCACAGTTCTATTTGGATCAGCACATGTGATCAGTTAATTTAAATGAAGTATTTGCTTTCATGTGAGAGAGGAAATGTAAGTGTTGTCATGTGCTGCACTAATCTGGGATTTCCACAGAACGTCCTGTGCTTATCTTCTCCCTGATGTCTGTTATAATGATGACTTCATCACAAATAAAATCTCGTTATCTAAAACTCTTTTATCCCACACAATTGTTTGGGGTGAGTAAGAGGGGAGGATGACTGGCAAGAACTGGAAGGGTCAGGCACCCAGGTAAAACAAAGCACATTATATACTGCTGATCCTGCGTGGCCCAGCAATGACTACATGACCATGAAAGGTGTTTAATAAACTATATGAAAGGAGCTGCTGCCTCTCAGAAGTTCTTCCTTGCAGTCACCACACTCAGTGGTAACACCTGCCCAGGTGACTCAGGGTGATGCCTATGGCTGTGACCAGGCTGGCAGCTGACACCCCTTGGACTAGTGCTGCTGGGTCCAAATGGGAACAGGCAACAAAGATGAGGAGGCAAGGTTCTTGTGCTGTTGCTGTAACTGTTGCCATAACCCCTTCACCATGCAGTAGCAGCCAGCTATGCCAACTGTGGATTAGAACCCCAGTATTTTACAGGTTTCTGTAGAAACAGACAACATAAAAGTAGCTCCTGCAGCAAGGAGCCTTCAGGCTAAATATCCCCCCTACACATAGACAGCTTAATTCCTTAGGCCTCCTATCTTAAGCCCTTTCCCTACTTAAAGGCGTCGATAGTTATTTAGAAAGATAAAAAGGATTCAGTTTCATCTTTGTTGTCAGCTCATTGCTCCATGTCTTAAAACCCCATAGGAATAGTCATTGACCCGTGGAGGTTTTACTGTATCTTGTGATTTCTATTAATTTTAGCTTGTGTGAAATAAAACATGGGTTTGAGGCAGCAGGAAGCACTCAGGCAGTGATTCCTTGTGCTGTGTTTCATGTATATGGCAAGAACAAACAGCAGATGTCAGCACTAATCCAGAACTTGAAACGTTCCCATGGATTTTAAGCAGACTCCACTTTACTATCCTCAAAATGCATGTGCTCAGGCTGTGAAGAAACTCCTCAAAATCTCTGTAGTTCCAATCAAATAACTTTAGCAAACTTTAAGTATCACTTCTACATGAATATTCCCAGCTGGCAAGGGAGAACATCTGTATGGATATGTTTTTAGAATCATAGAATCACCAGTTTGGAAAAGACCCACTGGATCATCGAGTCCAACCATTCCCATCAATCACTAAACCAATCCTTTGCCTATCCTTATGCTAAAAGACCACTAAATCCATGCACTTCCCTAAAAATGAAATATACATGTTAAAAGTGGTTTCAGAAGGGACAGTAGTTTGGAAAAGGATGAGTACAAAGGTTCAAGAGACACCTAATGAGCAAAAAGTAGGACTCTGGCTGAAGTACAGGGGAGTACTGGAGCGCTCTCGGTGCAGTTGCCAGGTGGAGGCTGCAGTTCAGCCTTGCATGAGGGTAGAAAAGGATGGAGCAAGTGAGTGGAATGAGTTTAAGAGCATGGCTTCTGCTGCCAGGGCTATCTGTTGAATAAGATCTATAAGCCACTGAAAAAGTTTCCTGGAAATAAAGCATCATTTAGCGGTGCAAGTACACAGACACCATAAGACAACAGCAACTTTCCTGCCTGGTCACCACCTTTTTGAGGTCGATGGATGGTAGATTCCTTCTGGAGTACATGCAGCATACATTAACACATTGCCCACAAAGCCCTGGACAGTTTTTCAGCTCTCAAAAAAGAAAGTAAAAAAGAAAATCTTAAAATGTGCTACAGATTGTACACACATTTCCTGCCAACACAAAGCAGAGTGAAAGTCCTCAGGGTTTTAACCACCGTCACAGCTACTAGAGATACAAGAGCACAATACCTGCAATAAAGCCCAACGTTGCACTTTCCAGTGCCGGTGGTGGGATCTCTCAATTCCTGCATCAATCTGATGTCTACAGCAAACCATTCCTGATAAGACTGCTCCAAACAGGGACCTTTGATTCAGGGCATCCCAAATAGGGACAATTTTTATACCAATATGTAGGAATACATGGTTTTGCTATGTTGGGAGTATTTTTTGTAGTTTTCTGAAATATTTTCCATCAAAACCAAAAAATGGCAGGCTTAATGGCTTCATTATTTACAGCTATAAGGATCACATGTTCCTTAACTGACATTGAATGGAAAAGAATGAGAAGTATATTCAGGGCCAATTATAAAAGTAAAAATAGCTTGGCTATTTAAAATCATATTAGTTCTGGTTACAAAACCAAACCAACATCCGTTTACATTATGAACTTAGACTCACATAGTTCCTGAAGTCTCAGCCTGAACAAACTGGCAAGATGCCCTGAGCCACCTTCAGCTTTTAGCAAACGCCACCACCAGATTACATTCAACTGCCTCCGCTGTCATTCCATGATCTTTGCTCCCTGAACTCCTTTGCTTTATGCTATTTCTGAAAAAAAGGCTGCTTTTATTAACTAGTAAAACAATTTACTTCGATTCATCTTCTCTGACCAGACGAACATAAGAGGTCATCAATCTTAACTTCTCTGTCAGCGTAGAGTTGTCAAACCAGAACTAAGTGGTAAAAAAATT
This sequence comes from Clamator glandarius, assembly GCA_033459285.1. Taxonomy (NCBI): domain Eukaryota; kingdom Metazoa; phylum Chordata; class Aves; order Cuculiformes; family Cuculidae; genus Clamator; species Clamator glandarius. Next base: position 251,366 of record JAUNZM010000263.1, read on the forward strand.
GTTGAGGGAGAATGTGGAAAAAAACAACACAAACAGAATGAAAGATAGTGAATCCTATCTCTCAAAAGATAAGAAAATAAATACTGCTGAGCTGCTTTGCTGCTACTATTTGATGCTCTCTTGGGCTGGAAACTTCATTTTTCATGCAGAATCAGAGACATTATGACACCCAAAAAGAACTTCAGGCTTTTCATTAATTCAGAGGAAAATAAGAAAAATAGCCTCCTTCAAATTAACAGTGCTTTGGTGTCCACTTTTCATAACAACAAAGAAAATTGCCTTTTACACCATACACCTGAAATTTTCTTTTCAGGCCACTCCAGTGCAGGATTAAAAGTCCTCTCCTGCCTACACCCATGAACTGTTCTCCCCAAGGTGTCTTCTCTCATCCTGAGTGTTGACTGGCTCTCTTCCAAAAAGAAGCACATAAGGCTGAAATTTCTACCTATTTCAACAATTTCTTCATGCATATCAGATGCTCTTATGCATAAACCCAAGGAACAGGATGAGCTCTGTATTATACTGAAGATGAGGAAATTCCAGTGGCTCCATGAGTAAGTGAAATCACACATTCTGCCTACCATATATATCCTACATCTATACTTCAGATATGAAAAGTATTAATAAAAAACACTTCAGCTGTTCTGTATTACTGCTCCAGCGATGACAGAATGAGAGCTGGATTGAAGTATATTTACTCTATAACCAATGTGATTCATTTGAAATGCCCACCAGACAGAAGAAACTTCAACAGTTGAGGGGTGGCCTTGCACTTTGGCAGGCAAGGTTAGCTCCAAACTGAACACAACACAACAGTCTGACAACACATAAAGTTGAACTTCACTTCAGACTGAAATTTCTGCAAATAATAATAGGTGAGTAAATAAGGGGGTTTTAGCCACTGAAGATGTCTAAGAGTCTGGGAGCTCTTGAGGACAAAAAAAACAATATAGAAGGTACTGTCTCTTGACAGTACCTTGCTTATCTTGATATCTGACTTTGTGTCCCAAGTCAGTTTGGCCCCTTCAGTCATTTCGCGTGAGGCCAAGGAGCAGCCAGAAGCTAGACCCTGCAGATTAATTCCTCCATATGTTTCTTCCTCTGAGACCTCCCAGAGAGGAAAAGACAGATGTTCCTGGGCAGCCAGTACCCTCAGGAACCTTCAAAAGAAAGGACCTCAAAGTCTATCTGACAGCAGATATCTGCTGTCTCAAATTATGAATATAAATTAATATAAATATGCCATTATGCCAGTGAAAGATAACAAGAGGATCACCTAATTTCTTGAATGCAAAATTTTATTAGATCGCACTTTACTGCTTGCTTACTTTTCAGTTCTGGGCTACTGAAAATACTTGGTGGTATACAGTAAATGCAGTTATACAGAAATGCTCTGGATAACATCTAAACAGAACTTCCAAAAACCAGAGTTTATGAATGTAGAGCTCTAATTTGTGTGCAAACAAGTGAGACTGGTCAAAAAATTTCAAGCACTTCTATAAACAAGGCCATTCATGAAATGCTGAGTAAATTGGAAGTGGGTGGTTCTCCAGCAATACAGTCATACCCTTTCTTTAAAGGAGTTTCTGACCGTTCAGTAGCTTCCTTGTGTGACTTTTATTCTTATCTGTGATCCCATCTGTCACAAGACCCTCCACATCCTTAAATACTACCTCTTATCTGACCACTTCAGCTTAAAAGCAGACAAAATATTTATGTGTCACATAAATATATGCCACAAGGTGGAATGAAATTAAATATGAGAATGAAGGCATGTGTTGTCACATAAAGACATGACTTCATACTGAAAAGATGCAACCACCATCCATTTCCAGGATACTCTAATTTCTTCATTATCACTTTACATGAGTAGTTTGTCAGAAAAACACATTTACAGAATTGTGCCAAACATTCTTTTTGGGTATGAACACAGACATATATTTGGATTTTCAGCACGTTTATCTGGTTTTAAATATCAGTAGTGGAATGTATTCTGACAGAGGTCTCCTTAAACAACCCCCTCAGAAAAGCAGAATTTAGCTCAGTCATTTGTTCAGAGACATGAAGTGCTAAAGAGAATAGTGTTTTCTGTGTAGTAATGGCTTTTATCATATCACAATCCTTGTCATAGTATTATCACTTATACTTCTTTTTAATTACAGATTGTTGCAAGGCCGTGAGCAGTTCTTTAATGTTTTGTCTTTTCCTTAATAGCTGCCCACTTATCCAATGCCTTACCTAAAGGGAAATTGATTCATTTCCACCCAACTATTGCTATGGAAAAATTCAGGATAGTACCCAAGAGGTTCATATGTATTCAAAAATGTATTTTCACATTGCCTTTGTGAGAAGGCACCTATTATTGTCCCTATCTTTGTACTCAGAGAATTAGTATATTGAAGGACTGAAATCAGATTTACTCTAAATATCTATTCAGGTGGCTACTTTAAGGAAATGAGAGTGTGCACATTACAACTCTTGCTTAAGCACTGCTTTTGCAATAATACCAAGTCAAACACTTGGGATACAGATTCCGGGTCCCTCTTGTGTCTCCTATATTTATTCCTCTCCTCCTGGGCCGTTGAAAAGCCATCCTTTGCTGCACCATGTCACTACTTCAACAAATCATATGGAATCATAGAATCATTTATGTTTGAAAAGACCTTTAAGATTCTTAATCTTGAAGATCTTGTTCAGATCCTCTCTCCCCTTCCACTTCTTTTTCAGTGAGTTATATCTGGTCATCAAAATAGCCTTCGGGCAGTAAAGGTTTGAGACTTTGACTGATCACAGCTCAGTAGTCAACCAGCTAAGCAGGGCCCAAACTTAAACTTTGCACTCTTTTAAAGTCATTATACCAACAATGTCTGTCAATACTTGCATTTACTTAATTTTGAAAGAAACTTGGCTTTGTCAGGCAAGGTAAATTTGACAAGTTATTTAATGGAGATTCACTTCATTTCTGGGCCCCAAATGCTCTCAGAAAAGGGTTAGGTGCTAAATTACTCAGCAGAGAAAATTGTGAGTACACTAGGACTAGGACTATGGACATCCAGAGATCCAAACCACACAGGAGGCTCCTACTGAAGCTGAATGCCCTTAACATTGAGTGAAAAATCTGAACTATGTTCTGTGTGTAGACAGAGTTCTGCTTTCCTCTCTTGCATCCTTAATTTGACTTAATCATACAGCATGAAACATATTCACAGTGTTTATAAATCTGTTTCCCCTAAATACGGAGGATTTATTTATTTATATAAGATATCTGAAATCATTTAAGGATATATTCCTTGTCATTCATTTACTAATCTTGAACTTTATCTTTAACACAAGTGTCACATGAATGGAAACTACAGACTCTGTCTCATGGGAAATTCCAGAAATACTTTTTGTTCCAAATGAAAATGAGCTGTTAAAGTGTGAAAAATGAACATTAGTTCCATTTAGAAACAGGAAAAGTTTTGTTGAATTCACTGAGAAACTAATCATTATTAAAAAAACAATCTTGGAAATTACTGTTTGAAAACCTAGTGCTCCCCTTTTCTGGCCAGCTCACAAGTTTTGTGATTCTCCTACAGCCATGTGACTCCTGCAATGTTCTGAGCAGTTTGATCAAAGCAGAGCACCTTCTGCATCTTTTGAAAAGGAGCTGAGTTTCAGGTCAAGAGTTTGAGCTGCTGGAGTTTGAGCTGCAGCTGCCACATTCCATTAAAAACAGAAAGAAAACTTGCAGCAGTAGTATAACAAGTAGAAATATTCTGTCTCAAGATTTTCAGTGGCAAAACTTTAGGTTACTTTTCTCTTCAGTGAGAAAGAAAATCAGTGGGAAAAGAACACAGATTTTGCTAAAGAATCACTGACAGAAAAATTGCAAATGCTTTTAATTGTGAGCATCGGTGAACTACACACAAGTCAAAAGTTTTGCAATCAGAAGAGACTATTATGTTAATTGTTTTGACCTCTGGCACATGAACAAATCACCCAGTGATTCCTACCCTGAGATCAGAAACTCATAGCTAGCTGGAGTGAGTGGTTTAGAAAGCCTAATGTGTTGTTCTGAACATGTGATATAGTTGGCCAAACCTAGCTTGCATTAGCCACCTACCTTGAGCCCCTGTCTTCTGAGGAAAGGTGGCATCTCAACTGAGCAATCAGAGTTAGGAGTAGTAAACCTGAGCACAAGTGTATTTCTCACACATCTAGTAATCTGTTAACAATTTCTTATGCTCTTAGTAACCACTTTAAAAACAGTGATAAAATTTTTCACATTTTCCATCCAGGGAAATTGAGGAGTGGGACTCTTGGCAATAATCATGTAATAAATCAAGATCAGAGTACAGTACCTTGCTCCAGAGATTGCCTCTCTTCCCTTTGTCTAAGTGTTTCCACCCTGTGCATTTCACTGTGTTCACTAGTTACCTCATTTCCTGCTGACTTCTCTGACCTTTAATCCCCATATTCCAGACTTGCTCTGATCCTCTCAGCTGTATTTCTGCCCTGCTGCCAAGTGCTCCATGATGTATCTTTGTCAGGACAGGTAGCCAGTGCGACCATTTGTCTAACAAGCGTGAAATAAACCATGAAAACCATGAGAAGAGCATCACTTCTAGGACTCCTTTATCTACTGAGCAAGCTGAGGAATAGTCTGTGGCTAAGAGCACTCGTACTCCCCTGATCCTGTCCTGCAGCCAGCTGAGGCCATGGAGTTGATGCACATGTTCACTGTCCCTTTGTCCCCAGGTGTGTGTTGGTGGTGTCCTTCACAAAGGTGGAGATGGGCTCACAGCTCCCAACTCACTGCTGTTTCACTGCCTTGGGATGTGGGGTGCAGCTACAACTACTCTTTTATAAATAATAACAGATTGACTTGCTGTTTTCCTACTCTTTTGCATGATGGCCACAAAAACATGTGTCACAGAATTGGTGCAAAGCCTCAGAAATGCTGTAAAATGTTAAAACTTGGCTTTTGTGTTACTTCTGATAGTAATTCTACTTTTTCTATCACATTTTGCTGAAATAGGCAAAACAACCTCTTCCCGTTACTAATGCAGCTGAAATCTATCCCACGCCAATAATGTAGCTAGTACTTTAGTGCTTAGCAATAGAGGAAATTAAAAATTATGAAAAAACATATTGTAAGTACTCAGACAAAGAAAACAAGAATGTTTAGCATATCTGCTTCCCCAGAAATAACAGCAACATGTATATTTTAAATGCAGTCAGGATACAAGCAAAATCTCAAGGGGGCACTTTTTCCAGCTGTGCTCATGTTTTGCATGAGTGATGATTTAATATTTTGATGCTTCTAATTATTACCTCCCTTTCTGTTTGTTTTGGGGCATTCAGGAGGGGGGATTAGTACCCATTTAAAAATTCTTTGAACAGCAAGAATACTGGCCTAGGAATTCTTGGAAAGAACTCAGCTGTGCCATGTAGAAAGGAAAAGTTTTGATGTATTCAAGGAAGTGTTCCAGCTGAGCTGGCATTTTACGATTTGTTTCTGTCCAAACCAAAGTGCTCATGTTGATTCATTAGCAAGGGAAACAACTGTTCTTTGCCAGATCACACTTGCCTATGCCAAACTAGTTTAGCCAGGCACCACCATGTCGTGTACATGACATGTGTAAAACCTCTTCAACACTGTCACGTATTAAAGCCCCTGGTGAATAAATATTAGGAGGGGTTTTGCCTTTTAAAAAGATTACTTGAATGAATGGAAATATTTGATAGAGTTGTACCAAATTCCAAAAATATTCAGCAATGAAAACTGCACTTTGCATGATAAACATGTGCCAAAACCTATGTTTGATTAAGCAATGTAAAAACCTTTACATCAAACATGAAATGTGTATTTTGATCAGATGAAAAGTTGTCCTTGTGCTAAAGGAAGATTATTGCTAATCTGAAATTCTTAGCTCCTTTTCCATTGTTTTACAACACCTCTGACTGCCATCCTCCTGCTTCACCAACAGCACCTGCCCACTGCTTACAAGAATTGTTATTCCGTTTAAGAGCTTCCACCTCTTCCCTCACTTTTGGACAAAGGAGTAGATGCTTCTGGGGCCATCTTAACACATGTGATATTTTCCTGTTTTGTAAAAGATTATCCTTCTACTGTAGCTGGACCCAAAAAAGGATAAGCACCCCCTGCACCTAGTGAATGTGTTCCTTAACTATAATATTTACCACCAGGGTCCAAATTTACCACCACCTGCCCCACTGGCTGAATTTGAGATTTCCTTCATCTAAGACAACAGGTTATTTTCTAATTGTCTTAGCAATTCAATGATTTTAATATTTTTAAAAAAGAGATGTAAGCATGTCTATAAAAGGAAGGGAATGTATTCTCTCTGAGAAGATCACTGGTGTTACAGAACTACCTTACTCTTTCAAAGATGTATCTTGCAAGCATTAAAAGTGAGAGTAGGATCACCAGTTGGAATGCTGGGGAATGTACAGAGAGATACTGCATCCCTTCCAAGAAAACCAGAGTCCCGGTGCTGTGCTGGGAAGCATTTCTGGGGGGCTGACTTCTGCAGCAAATGTCTGCCCTCCCACCACAGTAACTGTTCATGAATATAAAACTGTCCTCTTTCTCACTTCCTTTGAGCTGTTTAAACCAATACCTTTTACCTCACCACTGGAATGGGATAAGAATATTTTGGAGCAAAAATATTGAGTGCTAAATATTATCAGATAATTTAAACCAGAAAGTGTTAAAACCTCTTTGGTATAAAAGCATGGTAGCAACAGTGGACATTGATGTGGATACAAAATCTACACCAAACTGACTTTCACTTTTTATATGGTTTACTTAGGAGGCAGTCATTAAATCAGCCAAGTTCACTCCACATCCTTTTTTGCACCTTTGGAATTATAACTGTCTCTGCATAAGCAAGCTGGATGAGACTACATATGAAAGGGCACAGAAGTCCATGCTCTGTTTCCTTCTAGGTCAAGGAAACAAGCCATTGGAATAAAAAAGAAGCATCTGAAATTAATTCTGTCTGATCTCCCAAGACAAAAGAGCTTTTCTTGGTCTAGTGTTTGTTTGCAAAAGTACGTAAATTATTCTCTTAAATGTGTGCATAAGATAGATGTGTGCTTCTGTATCTTGGTGATACAGGACTGCTTGACGCAGAGGCCGGGTGATATTTAGTCAAGCATTAGAGACATGTGAGGACCTGCTGCCTGCCTCTAAATCTGTGATTTGCCATGGCAAACAAGGTGCAAAAAGGATGCATGACTGTGTAGTTCAGCACTTAGTATGCCAGGAACAGACTTTTAATTTCTGTTCTGACTCCCAGCACCATCTCTGCATTCTGCATTAAACCATTATCAGCTAAAATAAAGAAATGAGCCATAGGAAGGGAAGCTTTAGTCAAGGCGGGTCCTCTGTCTCCCAGGACACAGAAAGTCTCTTCTGCATCCTTGCTCTCTTCTCTGCTTTCTGGAAAGCCTACAAGCCTAATCGGGATTATAGGTCCACTCAAGGATACAAGTGAGAGACCAGGAAAAGCAGTAGCTGTCAACAATCAGTCCATGGCATTTAAATGCTAAATATAATTACACAGACAGTCTCCACAGTTGATTTCTTTTGCAATGTTATGGATAGTTAATATTTTCCAGAAACTATCATTTGCTTTAAATATTTCTAATCATAGAATAGTAGAATGGTTTGGGTTGGAAGGACTTTAAAGATCATCTGGTTCCAATCCCCTGCCACAACCAAGGAAATCATCTACCACATAAGGCTGCAAATCATGGTGCATCCATGACTTCTTGACTTTTCTGGGCATCGTGTCCCAGTGCCTCATCGCCCTCACAGAAAACAATTCCTAATATCTAATCTGAATCTTCCCTCTTTCAGCTTAAAACCACACATTACCCCTCATCCTACCACTAAACACCCTGATAAAGAGCCCCTCCCTATCCTTCCTTTAGGCCTCCTTTAAGTACTGGAAGGCTGCTATAAGGTCTCCCCAGAGACTTCTCTTTTCTAGGCTGAACAACCCCAGCTCTCTCAGCCTGACCTTGTATAGGAGGTGCTCCAGCCCTCTGATCATCTTCATGGCCCTCTTCTGGACTCACTTTAACAGATCCATGTCCTTCCTGCACTGAGGACTCCAGGTGAGGTCTCACAAGAGCAGAGAGGCACAATTACCTGCTGGCAACACTCTTTTTGATGCAGCTCATGATACAACTGGCCTTCTGCACTGCAAGTTCACATTGCTGGCTCGTGTCTCATACATCAGCACCTCCAAGCCCTTCTTCTCAAGGCTACTCCCAATCCATTCTACACCCAGCCTGTATTTGTGCAGGACCTTGCACTTGGCCTTGCTGAACTTGATGAAGTTAGCACAGGCCCGCCTCTCAAACCTGTCAAGGTCTCTCTGCATGGCATCCTTTCCCTCCAGTGTGTTGACCATGCCACACAGCTGGGTGTCATTGGCAAACTTCCTGATGGTACCCTTAAATCCTTCTGTTCATGTCTCCAATAAAGATGTTAAACAACACTGGTCCTAATACTGACCCTAAAGGAGCACCACTGGCCACCAATCACCACTGGGACATTGAGCCATTGACTGCAACTCTTTGAGTGCAAACCCAAAGTCAATTCCTTAACAACCAAGTGGCCCATCCATCAAACTCCCATCTCTCCAATTTAGAGACAAGAGTGTTACATGGGACAGTGTTGAATGCTTTGCACAAGTCCAAGTAGATGTCAGTTCCCTTATTCACTAGAGCTGCAGCTCCATGGTAGAAAGCCACCAAATTCATCAGTCACGATTTGCTCTTAGTGAAGCTGTAATGTCACTAACCACCTCCTTATTTTCCATGTGACTCTGCAGATTTTCCAGGAGGATCTACTCCATGATCTTGTGGGGCATAGAGCTGAGAGTGACTAGCCTGTAGTTTTCCTTTTTTAAAAATGAGGGGAAATTGAATGAGTAGACAGAGGTCAAATTTAGAGTGGGGATTTTCACTTTCTCTCTCCTTTTATACATATATCCACATAGACGTATTCAGAGAGAGAGAAAGAAAGAAATATGATTCATGAGAACAGAATTTGAATGAATGATTCACCAGGCATTTATTTTTCTGTTTTATTCTCTAAGGTCCTCAGTTCTTATAAAATGTGAGTCAGGCCTGTTTTGTTCCTTGACATATCAAGAAATTTTGATTAACCTTGAATTGAATAAAAATTAAGGATGAATGAAATGATTTGACTGATGATTAAAATATTCTCTTAAACACCAGATGGTTACAAAGCAAGATCTAGATATGACATTAAGTAATTTCAAGTACTTAAAATGCAAGCAACATGCATAACCCCTCAATGGCAATATGTATCTCCTTTCGCTAAAGTTCCTTCTTCCTCTTCCCATGGGCACCTTAATACCCACACTCCTTATGTAAAGGTACAAGAGTCCAAAAGATAAAAAAAAAAAAAAAAAGAAAAATAATGCTCATCCATTGATAGCTTACATTTTCTCATTGAGTTTTCTTTCCACTTACAAGATCAGCTGGCTAAAGTTTAAGGTCTTTTAAAGGCCCCTTCCAACCCAAACCACCCTATTAGTCTATGATTCTATGGCATATTCATAGCAACAGTCACACAGAGAAAACTTTGGACATGTTTTAAGGTAATGAATAAAGAAATAATTTTGTTTCTAATGAAACAAAGAAATTGCTTTATACGGAAACACTTTAGAAGTTTCAACTCTATAATCAGTATTAGCAATCTGCTTATACCTAGTTGAAAGCTCTTTGAGGTCATTGTAATTAATATTTTTCTCTGCAAGTTCGGATTTCAATAAAATGCAGTTTTTCAAATAATCACTAACAAAATGCGATCTTAAAAGCAGTGGTGAGAAAATAATTTTTAAACAATAAACATAGTAAATGATAATAAACTCATAAACTGCAAGTAAACTGATTTCACCAAATACGTTGCAAACAATGAAGTGTTTGAATTGCTTTACGAAGCAATAAACCGACCTTGGGTAAAATTTTTCACACATAGAGTCAGGTTTTAGGTAAATTTTCATTTTCTTATCACAACTTATAGTGTAACACCTTAACATAATGAGAAATTGGAACTTCATTGAAATATCCTCAGTTCCTTTGATATGAGTTTGTAATTTCCTTTACAAATAGGGTATATTCTTAATGTTATTTTAATGTATTTCTAAAGCTGATATTATTTGCACTGTACCATGACCCTGATTCAAGATTAAGCTGATCACGATGCAGAGACATTTTTGAACTGCAAACTAAAATCTGAACTCAGCATTTAAAATGAATGTTTAATTTTTTTTCAGATTCAATACCTTAATAGGCTTTTTTTTATCTCTGAACCTTCAGGAATAACTTATAATTTAGTAATGTTTTGAGTATTATAATTTTTTCCCATTCTGAATATCCTTATTTAAACATCAACAAGTAAAATAGCTCATCTCATATTTCACAATAAAGTAAACCTTGAATAACTATATTCAAGATAATTTGCTGATTAATTTAATAGATATGTCTCTGGCTTTTAAAATTCAGTATCAGTCACTAATTGCAATGAAAATTTTATTATTCCTTTGGACAACAGCTATGAGTTAATGACAAAAAAAGGTAGGGCAGGTATTCAAGTCCACGAGGCCATTAACCTATTTGCAGTTTGGTTTTTAGCAAGCCAAGGCTTTCGCTGTGGGCTTCCTGAGGTGGAGGAACTGCCTTCCAAAGCTGGCTAGACAAAACCTCTGAAAAAAAATCAGTGGACACGGCAACAGAGAAAAGGGGAAGATCATTAAAGATTATACATACTTGTAAAAGGGACATGACCTGAGAATTCATTTTCAGTCTAGATTCTCAGTATTCTACGTCCTCTCAGTGCTTGAATCTACAGCTTTAAACTTCTGTTAAGGAAGGGGGGCAGGAGGGTGCATGTGTGTTGGTATGTGTATTTCAGTTTTCATTATAAAATCATCTTTAAAGAGAAATCAACAGTATACGGCTACAACATGAACTCAGGAAATACCAACTGTATTTATATTATATAAAAGCAAAATAAGCAGAACAAGTGAGTTTGTTAGACTCATTTATTCACCTTAGTTTCAGAGAGGTTTAACTGTGAAAAATGTGCAAAATAAGACTGTCACTTTGTCTTGTAACTTTTTCCCCAGAAATTAGTATTAGATATCTAGAAAGTAATATAGCTTAGGTAAAATATGGTACATCCAGTCCTTTCCTGGAAAAAAAATGAATAATGCCCAGTTACATGTAAACCATGACAAATGGTTTTGTTATTGATCATAACATTCTCCTGACACTCTATTTATCTTTGGGAAGAAATGCTTTTCAATTTAATTGTTTAGTACTGCATTTTCTCCAAATGTAACTCAACTCAAACTTAGTTTTTGGTTAGACTTTATAATACTCTTTTTAAATTAGAGCTAGCTTCTTAACAGTTAAAAATTGAACTAGAGCAACATTACCATTGGCATTTGAAATTTTTGAATAACATTGATTTTTATATAAATATGAAGAAGGATAATGGTCTGGACATTCTGCTGTTCATTCTGATTCTTCTCTAATCATCCTCAATTCCTGCCAGTGCCAGTATACTAGTGATACAACGATTCTTTGTTTAACCTGAAATAAGAATATTGCAGTCTCGATTTTACATCAAGATTTCTTTCTGAAGTTCTACCTGTTTTCCAAGTCTAACTTAAAAAAATATGTAAGTAATAAGGCATTTTTAGATGGCATGATAAATAGCTGAGGCAGATAAGAAAAGTAGACATCCTGTTTATGTCATTGGTACTAAATTTTTGTCAGAGCATTTGCAATTTATTTAAATATTCTGCATAATTTTTATGCAGATGGAGGCCAAGTGGTTGAATTTGGGGGTTATGTTATTATAAAATATTGGCCCCTAGAATCTGTGCAGTTTTTAGATAACATTGTTCAGTTTTCCTCTCATTTATTTCCCATATTCATACAAAGAGTCAGAACTAATTTAGATTGACATTTTCTACTAGTAACTACAATCACTATACCTTGATTTGTAACATCAGTAACCTCGTAATTTGTCTTACAGTTTTCAGCCTTCTAGTTCAAGCAAGTATTATTAATCATGCCAAAGATTATAACAGAGACGTAGTAGTAAACCCACCCTCTACACCAGGGTCTCCCCAGCAGCAGATTTCTCCCTTGTCATCATATCTCCTGTGCATTGTAAAGACCTCAATATCTGCCTCAAAATGGTAAAAAACCTTCTCAGGTCTCCAGTTCAGATCACGTTAGGCGCTTGACTCAGTCATCTAGTAATACACGAAGGGGAGTTCAGTGTCTGTGGACCTTTGGAAAGGGCTGCCTGGGACATTCAGGAGTCTGTTGATACAGGGCAGCATTTTTGCTATCCTGTTAGCTCATCCGTCCTTTAACAATGTTTTATGCTACTTCTCAAATGAGTCTCAAGTTCAGGACAGGACACATCTTGTTTAATATGCAATGAAACTAGAATAAATTAACACAGATACTTCTCACTCTATTCTAGACTAAGATTAAGATCTCCTGCTTTTAAAATACAGTCATCAGTCTTTTGATACAATATTGTTCCAGACCATTTAATCTGCATAGTTCCTTCAGAAAACAATATTTCTGAATTCTTAACAAAACATTCCTGGAGCAAGAAGTCATTCCGCATTTCATCCTTCCACATTCAGAAACCAACAGCGCCTGTTGTATGCATGTTATATTTTGTTTGGCTCATTGTTTCCCTTAGTTTAGAGATCAAAAAGTGAATCTGTACTGTAAAAATAAGCCTTGTGTGGGTCAAAAGGGAAAAAGAGGGAAAGAATGGGGAACATTTCATTTTATATGGGTTGTACCTAACAGCTTTATTAACAGTGTGTTTCAGATGCTTTGCATTAAAACTTAATAGAAAGAATGTTGAATGAGTTCCAAAATCAACTACATTGTTGGATAAATGGTATCACTGCAACCAATTCGTGATTTATTCTAACATAAAATTGCATGCTTGCAATAAAAGGTTCATTATTCTACCCTAAGACATAAGTAAACACTGACCATAAGGATTTAAATTATCAAAATGGTTTCTATAAATTCTATAATCAATTTTTATTATCTCGGTTTTATGCTTCTAACAGCCATTACATAGTCATATTAGTATTGATAATTGCCACAGGCACACATTAAATACTATGTTTTCTTCTCATGCCACTATCAACCTGTCTTCCCAAATCTACTCCACCATGTTCTTATTGCATGTGTTTTCTTGTTGTGTCTACCCATCTCTCCTCCCTTACACACTAAGTCACGCAACCTTGTCACTTGTCCTGTAGCTAACATATATTTTTAAGAGAAAAACTCAAGTGGGCAAAAAAGGAAGAAAAGAAGAGGAAGCTACGAGTCTCTTGAAGAAAAAGATACACTGATTTTCCAAATGCAGGGGTGATGACAAGGTGCTGGAATACATTGACTCAGAACACTGCAACCAGTTTTTATCTGCTTCTGCTGTGTTACAACACATCAGTAACCTCAAAAATTTTTCCTCTTTCTAAAAAATTCCATTTGGGCTCTTACTGAAGGTGAAATGTCCTGGAAGGTTTGAGCAAAAGAAAGTGTTAGTTTTTTGTGTGGACTGTGTGTAAAGAAGCCACGCCTTCCCAAAAATAAATTAATTTTAAAGATAGAAATAAAAGTAAAAGCAAATCTGGAAATACTACTTAATCAACTGAGCAAAGTGAATAGATATTTACCCAATTAAGAAATCAAGTGACAGAAAATGCCAAAGGTTCCAAGCATGACCTTAATTCAATGAATCTTTATTCCAGCCATAGTTGTTAGTTATTTGGTCAAAATAAAAGATGCTGTTCCCTACTCTTATTTACTGAGCTAACAGTACAACTCAAGCAGAAGCCACATGGGACAACTGTTCAGAGATGGTCCCCTCCCATTGTACTGCCTGGAGCAACAGGGGACAGGTTAACACTTTGTGTGCTAATATGCCAGTCGCTTACTGAAGCAACAGAATATAGGGCTTTATAGAATATTTTGTCTATATATATAAATATATACACACCTATGAGATTTAGAATATAGGACTTAACCAACTCTTTGTTAACTGTAATCCATCATGCTTTGATTGTTTGTAGGGATTATCACAATGTTCGTATTTGCAGGTGCAATTCTAATGAAAATGTTCTTCAGTGTGGAGAGATCACTCCACAAATCTCAGCATTTGTTTGATGTAGATTTCTGTATACAATTTGCATTCATATTTATTAAAAATGTTTATCTCCTCTACACTATTTAAGCATGAAACAAAGATCAGTAAATGAGTTAATATTACCTGTCTTCCCAAAGTGCATTCCACCTATGGACATAGTACTTTAATTGCCAAGACAAGAGTTAAAGGTCAAGAAGTCAACATGTCCTTTAATCTGTTGTTCTGCTCATTCTCAGGTAAGTAATAGTATTCATTATTTAATTAAATGAGCATGCACTCATTTGTCTTCAGGAAAAGTGTACATTCACAAGTAATAGTGCAAAATGCTTAAGTTTTATGCAGAATTCAATTACTTTCTGAGTGCAACTTGTCTGTAGAGTTGGTTGTGGGTTTTTTTAAAGTTGGCCTGGGTAATTGTGATAATCCAGGAATATTACTCTGCCTTCACTCTGTTATTAAATGCAATTAGTTTCTCATGTTAAAAGAAATCTCTTATTTTTATTTTTCTCCTTGGAAATGTATGTGGTTTTTACTAGATCACAACTGGATATTTGTGAATTTTGGTTAAATTTTCTTGTCAGTGGCCTTGAAGGAAAAAAAGGATTAAATCAAGTGACAAAATATTATCTAAGCAAGAAGTAACCACGTTCATATTCTAAAGAGCACTTTAGTCAGCCCCAGTGAAATTACTCATCTGAATCAAATAAACAGGATTAAGCTTTCTGATCATTAACTAGTTTGCTTAATGTCAAGGTGGATATCCATGTAGTCTGAATACTAAAAATTGAGCTAAGGATGGAATTTTGATTCTGAGGATCATTCTTGCAATTTAAATTACTAACAACTCATAAAATGCAAAGGTTGATTCTGATAATGTAATTGAGCAGTTCATCCAATTCAAAAGACATTTACCTGCTAACTGGTATGTGAATTTTAGCACTTTGACCCAAGGAATGTCCTTTGATTTAACTTGTATAGCACCTAACATACAGGGCTGCAACTTCAAGGCACTCAGTGGCAGTATTTTTGTCATTAATCATAGAAACAGATAATTTGCAATTGAACCAACTGGAGCAGTAAGACCTGGGACAGGGTTACAGCAGAGTTCACTAAAGCCTGGAAATTCAAAACTAAACTGAGACTTTGTCCTTTATCCATCCGATATCTCAAGTTCTTGCAACATACCTTACATAACCGGCAGTAGATGCTGTAATGCATAAACAAATTGTATTGAGCTAAGGGGAAAAAAGGCTTGATATCTTAACTTTGAGTAACTTTACTTCCATGGATTTGGTTTTACTCCTAAAAAAGAATTATAGCTTCACTGTGGTTCACTATCACAGGTATATTCTCTACCACATGCAAATGTTTATCCCTCAGGCAGAAACAAGTGTATATTCAAGTTACTGTGACTACTAAAATGACGCCTCTATCACATATTTGCAAAAGTAGTCCACAAAATTGCATTTAAAAAAATAATTAAGTGCATCATACCAGTCAAAGCAAGCACAAGACCTTCTGGTTTGTTTGGAAGCTACTTTAATCTGCTTTTGTAATTATATTCCTTTTATCTTAGTCTACATGTCAGTACATATCCAGTGGGACAAATTATATCTAAGATCAAAAATCAGATTCCACTAAATTTCTGTTTTCTTAAAGCCAAGGAGATAATGCAGAGAATTACAATTCACATGGAACATGTCAGCAGAAGGAACCTTAAACACCAGTGTACATTGCCTGTGGCTTAGTGTTTCTTCTCAAGTTAAATCTGTCCTATGAGAAAGTGTAAATACTTTTTCAGCTCTGCTTCTTAATGTTCACTGGACTCTCCAGAAGGGTTTTTATGGCACTGAATGATAAGCTTTCTGCCATCAGAGGGGCTGGTGGCATATGGGCTTGCAGGGGACAGACACCAGGAGAGGAAGGCTGCACTGGGCACCTGACAGTCAGCAGCTCACCATGAACTTCACATGATCATTTCCTGCCCTCTATGCACTCCTCTATGAACCAACAGAACTTTAGCTAAATATTTCCCAGAGTTTGAATTTGGGATTTTTGTGGTCCACAGCCTGCTCCAGAGGCAGCATTCTTTGTTATGCATCATTACCACTTCTCTATCCCCTTTAATAAATGAGAAACAAAACACAGAGGATTATAGAATTAAGCACCTGAAAATGAGTTCTGCCAAGAGCGCTGAGACCCACTGCAGCCCAGGAATGGGTTTCATGTGTGCCTTTGGATAAAATCATGTATTTGCCTGACCTCACATGTTACCGTTTTCCTAAGAGAGTAGCTCTCACCTGTCATGTGACCTAGTCCTCCTGGTTGGCAGCAGAAACAGTTTCAGCTTCTGAAAACCACTGAAGCGGTCACTCATGATGGGCCCCATGGCAGGAGAACTGCTAGATCCCTGTGTTTGAGGGCACGTGGGTGTATGAGCCCCACAGAGGGGTACAGTTCCCAAAAGAAGCTGGGTACCCCAGAGTTAAGTCTTCCTGCCCTGTTCCAAAGGATCGCATATCCATCAGATTCTCACTGCAAAGATTTATTTGTCAACTATGATGTGGAAGACTGACTTTCAAACCCACAAATTTTGGGAAGTTTTATAGCTATGTGCTAAGAATGGGCTAAGTGTGCATCTTCGACCAGGACTGGGGAAAGATAATTAGGAAGCTGCCTTCCCTAGATTTCTTCTGATGCCCCACAAATACAGAAGCAGAACGATGAGCATATATCCATGATAGCACAACTGTTTGTAGAGCTATGTGGGACCTGGGTCCAGAGAGATGAGCCCGGGGACCACCACAAAAAAAATCTACTCCATCCAATGCACAGATCAGCCCCATGCACAGTCATACCAACACAAGCACAGGGGTGCAAACAGTTAGAAGAGGGCAGAAATACCCGAGTTCAGTGCTGCCTCCAGGGCAAAAAGCTGTGCAAAAACTGCAGGCACATCATCTTTATTAATCTACAAACTGAGCTGGAAAGACAAAAGAGGAGAAGTGTAGGAAAGTTGCAGAGGATCATCAAGCAATGAGATGTCCCATCCCAGCTCTGCTATGAGCAGTTGTTTCAAACAACAGTTGTGTTCTATAAAGTTGACTTGAAAATTGGTATCTTCCTACTTCTGAGAGAATTTTTTTAAGTTCATCTTTTTACTGGCAGAAGTACTGTTATTGCTTTTTATCCCTGCCAGCCCTGCAGAGCCACCTCAGTGCTGGGGAGGTGAGCTGGAGTCTATTTTGGCATAAAGCAGAAAGAGCACAGCTTGATCTCAGATTCCAGGGTGAATTTTCAGTGCTGGCAGTCAAGAAAGTCATGATTTTATTTGTAAATTAAAAGAGAGGTCAACAGGAATGTCATTGGGGAAAAAAAATAAGAAAAAAGCAAATGTGGAACCCTACCACGCCATTTATATTCTCTTTATAAATGAGAGTACAGTTTATGTAATGCAATTTGATTTATAAATAATATTATTTTTTGTCTCAGCCAAAAGGCTGTAGCTCATTTAATTAATAGAATGGACGTGTTTGTGTTGTGTTACTCATTACTTCATTGTAAAATATCTCTGTAGTGATAGACTCTGGAAAAGTTACTGAAGCTGCAAGGGGAAAGATAGTTAAATAACTTACAAAAAAGTATTTCCAGTAAGAAAAAAAACCTGAAGATTATCAGACCTCTTTGCTCTTTCAGTCAAATGGCTAAGAAAACCCAGATTTTAAAGAAAAACATATTAGGAAAGAAATATGAATTGACACATTGGACTTTGGAGTGCAATGTTAAAAAAGGGACCATTTGTACCAATAATCCTGGGACAGACTTAGTTTTTTTCTAAATCTGTTCAATACTTAGGATGTTCCTCTCCTTTGGCTGGTGAGCAGTGCATGCTCAGCAGTAATCTACACTACTATATCAGTCTTCAGTGCTCACTTATTTCAAACACCATTGATGAGGAATTACTATGTGGTGTCAAATAGAAATGTTCACTGCAAAAGAGAAAGAAACATTCAATTTCAAATATTGTAAATGAAAACATCATGCAAAGATACAGGTGTAGCAAAAAATACGCCGCACTGTCCAGAAATCTGAGGAGGTAAAAGTGGAAGGTTTGTGGTTCCTTTCTGAGTCATATCAAAGCTGGCATTTAATTTTTACAAAGCTGATGTGAACAGAGTTTTTTTTCCAGAATGAAAGTAAAAAATGAGGGTTTGAGAAAAATAAAAGATTAATCACTATACAACAATAATTTATGATGTCAGCTCGCAATACATGGAACAGATTGTTTCCATCAGGAGTAAGGCAGGTGGGGGAAAAGTAAAGACAAAGTACATCCTTGTGAGACAAGGTTAATGAGGCAAAAGAATGTGATTTGATTTTTAATTAATTGATCTACCCAGTGAATATTTACAGCAACACGTATAGCAGGATATGGCGAGCTATTTCCATGGTTCCCTAACGTGGCTGCCTTTTTGTGTGAGAAGAGACAAAGGGTGAGAGGCTAACAGGGTTCTCTTCCTCAGATCCAGAGACCAACGTCCAAGTTTTGGCCTGTACTGGTGCCAAAGGCCGTTTTCAACAAATCCAGTTATAAATAGAAACTTGTCTGTAGAAGCCAGTGACTCAAAGGCAGCTGAATGTGATGCTGGCCACATCACACCCCTGACTGTCACCAGTCACAGAAAAAGGTATACTTCAGTCATGCTCATTTTCAGAGCTATCTAGGCATACTTTTGACTTATTTTGATAGGTTTTATGGAGGATTTAGTGAGCTGGATTTACATTAGCAGGGATGACTGATGTTACAAATATGTCTATCTGATAGTTAATCAGAAGGGTCTCGAGCTAACATGACAATATCAGAGCCAAGATGACTAGGCTACTTCTACAGCTTAAACTTGGTCTTGAAAAAGAATCTATATTGTTGCTATTTTATGAGTTTGGATATACTGCCATTTTAGTCCTCTGAGAACCACAACCAGCAATTCCTTGTTTTGGGAGCTGGCGGACCCATGGTGGATATACATTGGATCTATCAGCCAGGCAAAAACAAGTCCAGTTGATACTAAATCTCCACAAAAACAAAAAAAAAAACCTACTGAGAAATTATTTCTTGGGAAGGAGTGCTAGAGTTGTCAGGAAGCCAGAGCACAGCTTATGCACCCTGTGATAAACTGTGCTGACACGGGGTCACAATTTACATTATCCCTACCCTAAGCAAAGAGGCAGTCAAAACTGAGCACAGCCAGTGGCTTTAAAGAAACTTTTGAATGATAGTGAAGGTGTAAATCGTCACACAACTTCTGAGGCAAACACTGTTCAAGGGGAATTTCACCAGTGCCAGCTGAACTATCCTTTCTTGCCAGAGCAACAGCACATTTTGTATCAAGGAACAGTCATGGCAAGGGAGTAAAAATCAGAGATTTAATACAGCTCCTAGTGCAGCACATCTGACATAGAGGTCACCCATCCTGGCGAGGGTCTGAGCTGGAGCCCACTGGTACATGTAACACTCAGCCTCAGCTCCCCACCAGGAGGTCACCCATGCTGGGGACCATGGAACTAAAGGGGGGCTTCACCCAGCAGCACCCAGACCCCAAGTCAGAGGAAAGATGTGCCTCTGAGCCCCTCTACAGCTGGTGTTACCCGGGAGCAGGGCATGTCACCAGTGCCCAACAACACCAATGGCCATCCCTTCTCTTGCTGTTCATCATTCTTTACTCCAAATATAAATAAACCTCCACAAAAGAAAGGAAATAGAAAAACAGTGGGGGAACAGTGCTGTAATAAAAATAAATTACATCTGAATTAGATGCACTTCAGCTGTAGATTTCTGCATCAGATTTTGTAACATTTTCAGTGTAGAAACATATTAGCTTGTGAGAAAAAAAACCTCTTCCTTCTCCTGAAATGGAGACATGCTGATTGACAAGGCCTTTGGGCTTATTAAAATACTTCAAGGCTTTAAGTGAATCTCTGCTCTGCTACCAAAAATATTCATTATATACTTGAGGTTTTTGTCTTTCTGTATCACAGAGAGAAGCCCTTCCTGAAGCATCTAATTTTGGAAAAGCATGAATTCTCAGGGCAGATGAAGGGAGGATGCCAAGGTAATAAATTGTTCACTGCATAGCAAAGCGGAGGCATTTGGAGACTCCTGCATGGCAGCAGAGACTTTATAGAATATGTAGGAGTTTTAACCTTTTAACTTGACTGGACTGGCAATTTCAGGAAGCCCATAGATGTACCTAGGAAAAACAAGGCTTCTGTCAGTAGAATCAAATTCACTGCAGAGAATCCTTACTCGTTCAAAATTCATTTAAAGTCTCTAGATTTAAAATAGTTGAAAGCTGATGGTATAATAAGTCAGTAATAAACGTGATTAAATCAGGTAAAGCAAAAGAAATAAAATAAATTCATGTAACTTCCAGAAGAAATAAAGTAGTTTAAAACAAATAAAATCAAATCATAACATAAAGATTGCAGCAGAGGTAGGGACAGTCAAAATGTATTTATTTTTATTCTAAAAGTTGCTGATTATTTCTGCTATGAAATATGCAAAACCTCGCTTGTTCTGAATGATGAAAGTAAACGTGGTGCATGCGACACTGCTCCAGTCTGTGCCAATTGATCTTTTGTATTCAGCACTCCACTAACTTAAACTTCCAGTTTTTTGACAGTATTTTTGACAAGTCTTTGGGGTCTTTTTAAAATTAGTTTGTTTAGAAAAATTGCTAGGAAAACCTGTAAGAAAAACACAACACATCCTCAGATTGACTAGTTTGAGGCTGAAGAAGACCTGTAATGTATGTCATTAATCAAATAAGTCAAGATCTTTAGTGAATGAGTGTGTTGAATAGGACTGAACACATTCTGAATACATGCAAGTAATTGTACATTTGAGGAGGTATACAGCATTTATAGTGCTAAGAATACCCTTGGAAAGATTCATGTCCAGATCTTGTTGATTTAGTAGCATGGTTACAACATTTGAAGGCAAGGAAGGCAGTAGATAAGTTGTCTCTGGCCTGAAACAGTGCAGCACAATGGACATCACTCTGCAACAAATAACAAATTTCTATTACAGGGTGGTTTTTACATTTAAAGAATAGCATTTTATTAAAATGCATCTGTTTCACACTGCCTTGGCTTATTTCCCTCTGTCTATTGGTATTAATTGCACACTACATGACATTTATTATCAAAAGATGAGTGTTAAGAGTTTGGGTCAAAACCACAGAGCCTGCTACCACACACAGCAGGTGGGACAAGCTTGGGGAGAGAACGAAAAGGAGCAGGGAGTGTTGGAACCTCTTCGGGGCTTCAGTACGTTGACATCCCACATCAGCAAGGTGAAAATAAGTTTTAGCCATATAGAAGTTATCAAATCAATATTCCTTGACATTATGCTTTTTTCTTCTCCAAAATGAACCATACAGGTCTGAAAATTCACCTGAGTCTGTGAGTTTTCAGGGTTGAGAGAACACCACTTTTAGTGCATTAGGGGAGAAATTACGTTACTTGACTACGAAAGACAATGTCCATTCAAAACCAGAAATTTCAGCAATTTGATGACGGTACCATTGCAATCCTGATCTGTGTGTGTTGACATGCATTTCTCAGTAGGAGTGAGAATAGTGTAAGTGGGAACATACTGCTAGTCTTACTCCAGCTATCTCACTCCATCTAACCTCTGACAAAACAGAACCTCTAATGAATAATTTGAGACTATTCCAAAAAAATCTTTTCATGTCTCCTTTGTTTAGGAAGATTTTTAATTTTTTAAAGGAGATCCATACAGTTTTGAAGATATTACCAAGAAAAAAGGTCCTTAATAGGACTCGTTCTAATAATCATCATATAACATATAATTTTTGCATTTTAATAACCATATTAATCCTTGTGATATTTCTTTATTTAAATCTATACCATTGAAGTTGTTTCTGAGCACTACAATATTTGCTTCATTTCACATCCTTTTTCTGGTAAAAACACAGGCATTTTCATGGTTCTCTGTTGACATTTTATCTTATTAGTGGTTTGGGTTTTTTTTTAATAAAGGTCAGGATTTTTGAATCTCCATACCTGAGACATGTGATGAATACTGAATGGAAAGATACCAACCTAGAATACATCTGAAAAATAACTCTTGGATCTTATCATTTCTCCTGCTCTGCTGGACTTCAGCATTTCAGAGAAACTTCATATTTTGAAGATACTTGAATATTTTGCAGTATGTTGAAACCGTATTGCTTGCTAGTAATTTAGTAGAACTAGCAGCCTTCTGTACATCTCTTCCCCCTGCAGGTGGTCCCAATGGACTAGATATAGAAAGGAGGGAAGCCTATAGACCTGGAGCTGTGCACAGTTCTCGGTGTTGCTCACATGTGCCCTGGCTACAACATATAACCAATACATTAAAGACTGTGGTACGTGTCTCTCAAAAAAGTTGGCCAGCAGAGATGAAAGAACTTACAGAGGCAAACTTGTGTGGCAAAACAGAATACTATTTGTCTTCTTTATCAGCCTTCTCAGGTAATGTGAGAAAATGGGTGTTGACCCTGTACAAGTGGGATCTGACAAGAGACAACACGTTTGTTTAGTATGAGGAAAAGACCAAGGTAGGTCTTTTCAAAGTAGGTGTGATCAATCACTTTTCTTTCTGGGACTAAATCCTGAATGATTGAACAAATGTATTGCTGGGTAAAGTGTAAGGAAGATCAAACAGAAAAAGCTTCATTGCAGGAGGCAATGGAACCCACTGCACATCATCAGGAATTTGCTTTAGGCATGGTATAAGTGATTTAAAGTTGATGCATACAGCAATGTGCTGAGGATTTTGGTCAAGTTGGAGTAAATGGTACATCAACCCAAAAGCTTTTTACTAGTAATATGTAAGTAATACTGGGTATATTAAGGATCAGGCCTCCAAAAGAAAAATGTTAAAATTAAATTCAATGCAGAAAATGCTTTCATGAATCACAGGAGACTGATTAAAAGGATGGAAACACTTAAGCAAAAAACCCAGACAGTAACCTCATAAATACCATGATATTTTGTTCTTACAAAAGATGGAAAACCAACCTGAATAAAGGCAAATTGAAGGGGTACATATTAGCTGATAAAATTCTAGATCAAAACTGAGAACAGAGGGACAATGAAGAGGAAACAGTCATACCCCTGAAACTGGGCTACAAGACAGTTCAGCATAAACCTACTTCCAACCTGAACTATATTCACATACTTCTACTGAGTATCTTATGGTGACAAGCAGTACTTTTCAAATTCTCAAGACATCATCAGGAGGAAGACTGAAAAGGGCAGGTGAGTCTACTGGATCAGTAGGAAGTCTAAGGATTTACAGTGATATTTTGGAGGAGCTGAGTAATGTATTGCCACTATTTTTGCCATCAAGAGTTGGGGAGTTGTCTTAAACTTATGGTTTGAACAATAATTACAAGACAATAAAAAGTAAAGTCCAATAATATATTATTAGTTCAAATAGATTAAGTTATGTTCCTTTTTGCTGTACTATATAGCAAATTATTTTTGAAATGCAATTTAGAATTGTTAAGTGTTTATCTGATATTCCTGTGTATTTCTTCAGAAACATTTGTCGTATCTTAGAAGCAGCATATCTGCAATGTGATGCAGGGGTTGCTATGGTGAGTTCACAGCTGTCATTTAATGCTGTACCTGAGTAAATACACATTGAAACAACCTCTGCTAGAGGTGCCATTAGTAAAGTTATGTCAGCATTTCTATCAAAAATACTTGTTTTCCTGTTGCAGCTTGGTGACAAGGCAGAGAGAGCTATTCCTAGACTAAATCTACTAAAGTTTTTGCACTCTTCTAGTGTATTTTTTTCACAGCTTCATTCATTTTCTGAACTCTGTGTCATAAAAATCAAATAAAAAAACAGTGGATGTGTTTCTATTCTTTAGTCACTACTTATTTTGATGACAGTTATGGGACTTTTCATTTAGAAAAATCAGTAGAAAAATTTGAGGGTTAGTTTTCATTTCACTGTTCCAGTCTGTGACAGTAGGCATTCAGTCAGGCATTAATTGCATTACTTGTTTTACAGCCCTTCTGTACTGCCAGAGTGGCATAAAGAGCCATTTGTGTAAAGGAGAACCAGGTCCTTAGTTCTTGTATTTAATGGCACAATTAAACTAAATGGCATCAGAAATTCTGCTGGTAGATTCTGATACATACTTCTTGAGCGAGTATTTGAGTTACTCTCCAGGTTAACACATAAGAAAGCAGTTAATTGCTGGAAGTAATCAAATATGTTTATCTTCTTGGCACCTGTTTATTTTTCTAATCACTTGCTTTTAAAAAAGAGAAAATAACTTTCTGAGAATATTTTTCTCTATGAGCTCCTCTGTGCATGTCAACATAATTCTTGCATTATGCGTTTGTATAAATTTGTAGGTTATAAGGACCTGGGTTGAAAAGATAAAACTTACAATAAAATAAACAACCTTTTCTATCTTGCCCATAAGGTCTGATTATTATTAGGGGACTTGCATATGTGCTTGCATGTTTTCCTTATGAAGACTATAGTTTTAAGAGGAACAGTTTCTTCTTTGCTTCAAGTCAGCCAGTAAGAGTGGATACTGATTACTGAATTGGCTGAACAGAGTGACTGAGTAAACACATCTTTCCCAAAAGTCAGGAAGAACACGGTTGGATGGAGAAACTCAAATAGATCATAAATGTACATCATTAGCTGGTAATGAGAAGGGAAGGCTATTTTTCAAGAATTTACTCCGATAGTCAGAAAGAGAGAAATGCAAGTTGTTTCAGATGTTGCCCTGACATAAACTATAGAAGCTGGGGTTTTATACAGCATAAATGAAAGCCCTTCATGATAAATTAGGTCATAAAGATCCTCAAAAAATTTTAATAGTGTTGGGGGGGAGTGACTCTTTTGAAGTGCTACAATATCTGGATGTTGCTAACTTGTTGCTTGGTTTCTGAAGCACCATATGATGGAATAGATCTCAGGTTCCACAAAATCAAGTATTACAGCAGTAGATGATGAGAAATAGATCATGCACTTCCAACCTTCTGTTGTAAGGCCTTCTTTCCAAACACAAGCCTGTATCTAACATTGCCATGTTCTGGCCAAAAGCTACAGCAATAAAACATTTATATCCAGTGGTATAAATAAAGGAATAATAAAACATAATGAATTCTACAGTTCTTATGGCAAATACCTATGAATATAATATGACTAAAATATTAGCCTATCCAGTTTTCAAAAGAATTACCACCATAAAGCACTAATAAGTCATCTTTTTTCCCATTAAGATCCTGTATTCATATTTTGCAAATTAGTTATCCTCAATCTTATTCATCAATATGCAAATAAATCCTTCTAAAAGAACAAGTCAAAGTGTCTTTCTTTTATCTCTTTCCTTCACTTGTGCATATAAATCTGGAGCAAGAATGGCTGGGAGGAGAGAGCTAGGTTCTACATTTAAGAGTCTTCATCAGAAAACAGTTTTCAGACTTCAAGGGTGAACAGCTATACAATATCAGCAGGGTAAAGCATAGCATCTTCATTAATCTCATGTATTTAAAAAAAAAGGTTTTTCAAATAAGTGGAACCCAGAAAGTAGCATCTGAGCTATCTTGAAAAAAGGCAGCAGAAAATAGTGTGATGCATCAGGGCAATGTGCTAAAAGCCATCTCCCATTATCCCTTAGGAGGCTGCGTGCCTACATTTTAAGCTGACGCTTCTCTGGTTTCCTTATGGACAGTACCAGCCAGAATTTGTTCGAAGTATAACCTTGAGATGACAAAGGTATGGACTAACAGACTGAGCCATGACGGATTATTTTGAAGTTAATTATAAATTTTCATGGCTTTTGTGTTTTGATAAGCGTAGCACTTCATAATGAACGTCACTGGTGGCACTGACTTCTTGTTGTTACCTTCAGTATTCTTATAATAGACATTTATCATGTCATTCTGGAAATATGACCTTGTCTGTTACATCTTTACCAAAAGTCTCATGGACTAGCAGTAAGACACGGATTCCAGACCTTGAAAGTCATGCAGCAGACACCCATTCTGCATAAACTGGTGTTATTTTAGTCTGTTGCTGTAAACTATTAAAATCAGAAAGTAAAAATTCAGAAACACGGTGTGATAATTCACATTGCTAAAAAAAAAATCAATGGTATTATCTGAGTGTGTAAAGTTCAGAAAAGGAGAAGATTCAACATGTTGTCAATATTCTGGATTTCACTTTCAAATCATGGAAAGAACAGCCTTATATGAGATATCAACTACTAGAACATTTCATACCTAAATAGCTCAGAGTGTGAAGGAAGTAATAATAAATATAAGAATTGTGTTATATAGAAATACAGAGAAAATTACGTTAAGGTCAGGTGCCCAGTAAAAGGTGAGCACCTATGCAGCATTTTAGCCAGTCAAACACAGTACAGGCACTAAATGATTTTCACAAAATTATTTTGAATTAAAGAAGAAATCATGACCACCCTTTTCCTCTTGTCAGAACTGAATATTAGGAGTTGAAAAATACATCGTAGGTCACTATTACCAATGAGTTTTGCAAGCAGCAGTAGTCAGGAGTACCATCCAGCCATAATTATTCATTTGATTATTTGGATTTCATGGGCACTTTCTCTATACACTATTAAAAATAGTAGAGTTAGCCCATTTTGTTTCAAGGTAAAGTTTGCTTCAAGCAAAAAGAAAATTTCATAACATTGCAACAAAAAATATAATTTCTTCCTGTTTTTCTAGCAGTTCATGAACTTAATTTACAGAACACTTTTGATTTGTAATATAGGTGATTTTTCTCCTTTTTTTCTTTAATTTATCTAGCAATTAAATCTGAAAACTTCAGTCATATTTTAAAAGTTAGTGTTAAAAGCATTGCAGAGGAGGAGAAAAGACAAGGTAAATTAACAAGAATCATAAAATTCCACTATGAAAGCAAAGAATGAAATTTAAAGAACAAACTTTTGCTTCTCAAGCCTACTTCAAGTTCTGCTAGGAGGCAAGCTTTTACCCTTCTTCCTTTAAACCAGATTAGTGGGTAATGTTCTGATTACTGAAACTGAGAGAAGCAAAATTGCTGGATGCAGTAGGAATGTGATTTAGTATTTTTCCTTTCAATTATGAAAAAATTAGAGGGTCATAAGGTTACTCAGACAGATCTTCCATTGCCAGTAATAAGAGTTTAGCCTGAATGAGTATCTCAGGATTCAGTCCTTGTTTCTACTTTATGGTTTATTGCCTACAGTCAGCAATGCAGGTGGTGCAAAGCAATTGAAAGAGTAAGCAGCTGATGGACCTTTTTAGTTGTGAATTCTCACACATCTTAAAAGTATGACATATCTTGTACTTCTTTGTTT
Organism: Clamator glandarius; assembly: GCA_033459285.1. NCBI lineage: Eukaryota > Metazoa > Chordata > Aves > Cuculiformes > Cuculidae > Clamator > Clamator glandarius. Next base: position 279,014 of record JAUNZM010000263.1, read on the forward strand.
CTATCTTGTTACAGAAAATACCATTCCTGCTCTGAGAAAGTTTGATTTTGTGGCACGGAGTATATCATTAAATTATTTCAGATCTTCCTCCATGACAGTGAAGTTGGTCACATACATAAATGCTGCCTATTTAGGAGAAGCCTGGCTGGAAAGCTGCCAGGAGGAGAAGGACCTGGGGGTGCTGGTTGACAACCAACTGAACATGAGCCAGCAGTTTGCCCAGGTGGCCAAGAAGGCCAATGGCATCTTGGCCTGCAACAGGAACGGCGTGACCAGCAGGTCCAGGGAGGTTATTCTCCCTCTGTACTCGGCACTGGTGAGACCGCACCTCGAGTACTGTGTTCAGTTCTGGGCCCCTCACCACAAGAAGGATGTTGAGGCTCTGGAGCGAGTCCAGAGAAGAGCAATGAAGCTGGTGAAGGGGCTGGAGAACAAATCTTATGAGGAGCAACTGAGAGAGCTGGGGGTGTTTAGCCTGGAGAAGAGGAGGCTGAGGGGAGACCTTATTACTCTCTACAACTACCTGAAAGGAGGTTGTGGAGAGGAGGGAGCTGGCCTCTTCTCCCAAGTGACAGGGGACAGGATGAGAGGGAATGGCCTCAAGCTCCGCCAGGGGAGATTTAGGCTTGAGATTAGGAAAAAATTCTTCACGGAGAGGGTGGTTAGGCATTGGAACACTCTGCCAAGGGAGGTGGTTGAGTCATCGTCCCTAGAGGTGTTTAAGGTGAGGGTGGATGAGTTGCTTAGGGGCATGATTTAGGGATTGGTGGGAATGGTTGGACTCGACGATCCAGTGGGTCTCTTCCAACCTGGTTATTCTGTGATTCTGTGACAACAACAGAAGTGATACAGGATCAAGCTTTTTCTGACAATTCACATATTTTGCTGACAGTGGAGAAGAGTGACACCACTCCAGCCATGGGCCATTGATTACCTGTCTTTTCTTAATTCTGACTCTTTTTTTTTTTCTGGGTAGCCAGAATGGTTGCAGAAAGCAGCTTCAAGAGGGAAGGAGCACTTTGAGAAATTTCTGCAGCTAATTAAAGTTAGGCGTTGACAGGCTAAAGGGATTCACATGTAGCCATTGGCAGAAGAAAAGCTAAAACACAGCCCAGAAAGGAAGTGTAAAATGCGACTGGCTGAGTATGCACAAAATTTCCTCTCTAGGTCAAAGCACTGAACTTAGCCCACAACATCGGTGACTGAAAAACCTTTTATCACTGACTGCTGTTCAGGATACTGTGTGTGAAATCTACTGGTAGCTAGTCCAGCTGCTATTATTGTCAGTTGTCTACAGTTAAATGTAAATCAGGACCAGATTTGAACATGTATCTTGAACTGGACTAGTATTAGCTGTACAGTAATTCTTATTTCTCTCTCGCCAAAGTGGTGAAGCTAGAGTAGCCAGGTCTTTAATATCAAGCCAAATATGGACAAAAAGGAGCTCTATACACAAACATGTCTAGAAATAGAAGTATATTCATTTTCAAATAGAAATGTTACTGAGCAGTGCACACAGACATTGCATCTGTACAGGAATATGGAAGTTTACCACCTTCATATTTAAACAGGACTATACAAAGTAAATTGCTGACTTACCACATAGCACTACTTGCAATAACAAAACAACTTTTACCTTCTGAGTCTCCTTGTTTTGCTGGAATGGAGGAGGGGAGAAATCCAGCTCGGTTCATCATCATGTTTAAATAGTGTCTTTGAGAAAGGATTCAGAAGCAAATATGTACCATTTCACTGGGCAACTGCTCCTGTGGATTTCCAGTTAAACAAATATCTATTGCAAGGTATGTCTCGTAATGAGGTTGTTTTCTCTAGACTTTTTCTAGGGTCATGGTCATCACCTGGGAATTGTGTTTTTCAGACTTACGAAAGTACTGATCGTTATTTGTTGAAAATTACACAATAATATAATAAACAATAGTGATGTATGAATGTGCAGCTTAAAAATAGTAAAATGTTGATTTCCTGTGAAAGTTGTTGATTTCCAGTTTTAGTTCAAGTAGTGTGACAAAATTATAACATATTGAATAATTTCTAACATTCGAGAAAAAAAAGACATAGAAACTGATGGTGACACAATAGAAAATATAAAAAATACAAATATAAATATAGCTCCCTTTTAGCAATACTTTTATATATAATTTCTGATTACTTTCAACATGAAAGAGAAAAATAAAGAAGAATGAATCTTTGCAGGAATGGTTGACTGTTTATTGCAACACACTCACAGCTTTCTCTGTCACATTCATTCAGTCTGCCGAGCCAGGAAAGAGTTTTACTAATAGAGTTTTATTAGAAGAAATAGTAATTGCCAATTGGAAGTTAAGAACCACTTTTTATTTAATGTTTAATTTAAAAAAAAAGAAGCTACTATACTAATAGATTTTTCTCCTTAAATACCATTTCAACAAGCATAGTAAATACATTTTTTTCAGCTTCAGAAAGACAAAACCCTCCAATTTGGACTTCTGAAAGCTTTTACAAGTGTATGGGGTTACAACAGGGCCTCAGGTACTGCCAAGACTCTCTACTCAGTTCTGAGTTAGGTGCTTAAACTGCAGTGAAGTGTCTGCCTTCATCTGTCTCTGATTTTTAGCAGCTGTGTTTGAATTGAGAGCTTGATTGACAATTATCCCACCTCAAGAGAAGCTTGATTACTTGGGCTATGAAAAGATTCTTTATGCTATTTTGTGATAAACAGTTTCTATTTTATCCCACTTTTTGACATTAACTCTTACTTTTTCCTGTAAGAGCCACAGCTATAATTTTTGAAAGTAAGCAAAAAACACTAGGTGGTTGTAGCTGGCATGATGCTTCAGTGTCTAGAAATGTTACTTCGAAGATTTAGTACAAATAAATTTGGAAACAATTTTTCTCCAAGAGTTCTACTGAGCAAGGATTGTGATAAACTGGTAATTTAGCATTAAAGAAAGAATGAAAAGCCAGCCATAAAGGCCATTTGATAACAGTGGGGGATGAGTAATGGAAAATGTTCTTGCTGCAGACTAATCAGAGTGTAATTGCAAAAGGAACCAAACTCTCATTAAATGGAAAGGCAGTAAACTCAGTCAGTCACAGTGCCAAAATATTGCAGTTCAGTTGAAGAATTTTATTGAACTAATTGATTTAATTGTTTTAAGTAATACCATTATAAGAATCATTATTAAGAAACATTATTCTCAATATAATTTCCTGAAACATAAAAACTTTATGAAGCAAGTGATTTTCATTTCAAAAGAAAGATGAGACAACAGGTTTGATTTAAAAGAGCAAGCTGACTGGGTTATGTTTCAGTAGAAATTATCAGTACTTGATTTTGGATGTCATCATGGATAATGTGAAGCACTCTGTAAGTGAAGGGTACTTAACTATGTTTAGACTTGCTTACACATTTCTGACAGTGTTTTCTTGGAGTCAGAAAATTGATCTCATCTTATCTGCCTAATCCAAATATAACAGACCAGGGAAGTCTGCCACCTGCTTTTGCACACTCACCCTCCACTCCTTTTTAGCCCTGAGGGAACATCGTACAAGGGCTGTAGGTCACTCACTAGCTCCACAATCAGTTTAAACTGGAATAAGCAGTCATAGCTTACCTTCCAGTCCTCTGCCTGCTTATTCCAACTTGCATGTCTCTCTCCCTTCTGCCAGATGTTCATGCAGCCACATGGTTAGTGGGAACAGGGTAATGCTCTGGGTTAAAACTAGCCTCTTTTTTTTCCCCTCCTATATGTATTTATGACTATTTGCAGTCACTGGGGAGGCAAGGAGAGTGAAAACAGTGATTGGGTCAATGGGAAGCTGGCACTGCCTCTTTTAGCATCAGCATTTGTTTTTGTTGACTTAAGGGAATTGTGAGATTATAGTGACAGCATCACTCCTCTGGAGTTTAAACCCAGCTGGCATCTGTGGAGCAAGAAGCAGGAGCCCAGATCCATCGGTCACTGGTTCCCTCCCTTTCCCAATAGTGTTTGGACTGATTGAAAACCTGTCTCATTAGCACCAGTTCTGATGCAAAGTCACTTAAGTTCATGTGTGGAGGAAGAGTGCTATACATAACCCTATATAAACTGCAAGTGGAGGGTCCTAGCCACACCTGTGTAAACTTTCTGGGTCTTTGACAATGACAATACATATTGAAGTCACTGCAAAGCCAAGCAAACTCTTTGGGAGGTCTTCATGCCACCATGAACCTTTAGTGATTTTCTAGCAACATCTTATTAGTTATCAAATCACAGATAATCCTGACAGTGAAAGATTTTTCAGGGGAAAGTAATGCAATTCATTAGATTCAACAGCAAAATTCAGGAGGGAACATTCACTTTTCCAGACACCAGGCCCAGGAGGTAGAGCTTGTTAGTCTTTCAGATATGGTCCCCAATCAAGGAGATGTCAACAGTAACTGAGTTTCCCTAAGGTGACTTTCTCTGATTGCTGTTTGTGTTCAGAAAGTCGCTTGTCAGACTTCTGACCATCAAGCTGCAGCATCAGTGCGGCTCAGGGGTCCCAAAGGCTTGGTTAAGTGCCTGGAAAGCCTGTCAGCAAAGGTTCTGCACAAATTCATTGCAGCTGCAACATGAAAATAAGGTTACCATTGCTGTTGTTTTATCGCTGTTATTTTTAGCTATTACATATATCTACTCCATCTTCTCTTGATCAAATGCCATTATCGCAACAATACAGACAGGCAGTACATGACCGTTTCTAACTGATATTTTTTAGGAAAGAACAGAGCTAAAACTCAGGAGGCCTCATGAATTAGGACTGGAATTCATGGAGGCATCTTCCCCATGGAGCGTTTCTCAGGAGTAGATGGAGTATTGAGTGGTGGAGGACAGTCTGCTGGGTCCAGCCCTGTTCAATGTCTTTATCAATGACCTGGATGAAGGGACCAAATACACCCTCAGTATGTTTGCGTATGGCACTAAGCTGGGTGAAGTGTTGATCTGCTGGAGGGTCGGGAGGCTCTGCAAAGGGATCTGAACAGGCTGGACCGCTGGGCTGAGACCAGTGGCATGAGGTTTAACAAGGCCAAATGCCAGGTCCTGCACTTGGGGCACAACAACCCTAAGCAGAGGTACAGACTAGGAGAAGTCTGTCTAGAAAGCTGCCTGGAGGTGAGGGACCTGGGGGTGTTGGTCGACAGCGACTGAACATGAGCCAGCAGTGTGCCCAGGTGGCCAAGAAGGCCAATGGCATCTTGGCTTCTATTAGAAACTGTGTGGACAGCAGGTCCAGGGAGGTTATTCTCCCTCTGTACTTGGCACTGGTGAGACCGCTTCTTGAATCCTGTCCCCTCACCACAAGAAGGATGTTGAGGCTCTGGAGTGAGTCCAGAGAAGAGCAACAAAGCTGGTGAAGGGGCTGGAGAACAGGCCTTATGAGGAGCAGCTGAGAGAGCTGGGGTTGTTCAGCCTGGAGAAGAGGAGGCTGAGAGGAGACCTCATTGCTCTCTACAGCTACCTGAAAGGAGGTTGTAGAGAGGAGGGAATTGGCTTCTTCTCCCAAGTCACAGGGGACATGGCAAGGGGCAATGGCCTCAAGCTCCAGCAGGGGAGGTTCAGGCTGGACATCAGAAAAAAATTCTTCACAGAAAGGGTCATTGGGCAGTGGAATAGGCTGCCCAGGGAGGTGGTTCAGTCAGCATTCCTGGAGGTGTTTAAAAGATGGGTGGATGAGGTGCTGAGGGGCATGGTTTAGTGTTTGATAGGAATGGTTGGACTTGATGATCCTGTGGATCTTTTCCAACCTAGTGATTCTGTGATTCTGTCAGGTGCTGGCTACAATCACGTGAGGCTGTTGAACTCGGTAATCAATGATTTTATCAGTGAAGGCAAAACTTTGCAGAATTTTCACAGTTCGGTCATAGCAAAAGTATGTTTTGCAGAAGGTAGCAGGAGGGATATGAAAATATGGCAGCGTAATAAACATGTTTCAGCTAGTATAATAAACAGAATTTGTAGCCTTCAGAGCTGAGCCAGATTTCTCTTTTGAAAGAGCAAAAAATGTACAGCCAGGCATTGACTCATGTGCCAAATGATAATAATGAGCAATAGCAATAACATGAATCATTCTTATAAGTCATCTGGTCGTTATTTTATTTTTTTAAAAAAAATTAATAAAACATTACAAAAAGTCAGTACTGTGGGGTAAGAAACACTATCAAGAGAAGCATATGGAACTGACAAAGGCAAAGCTTTTCTAGATACGATGTTTCAAGAGAAAAAAAAGTAAGAACAAGAATTTTTCACAGAATATGTTTTTGATCTTTTTAGCCCTTTTTGCGTCTTGGCTTTTAATGTGGCTTTTCTATTTCATTCACTCATTAAATAATTGATAAATTACTCTCCTTTGCTGCTTATCTTTGAATGTACTTACCCCTGTGATGTCCAAGTGAAATAGGGGTGTACTGCATTCCCAGTTTTGCAGATGGAGTACTGGGGAGCAGAAACTGGATTAGATCCACTGCACAAGTTGCAACTTCCTATTATGAGCTGCTGTGAGTTTTTCTACAAAGTGTGTTTTGAGCAGACATGCACTGACTTTGCCCATGCTCAAAGTCAGTCTTGTCCATGGAACACTTAGGAGTACAGCAGGGAAAAACTGAAGCTTCATTAGGATGCCAGGTATAATACTAGTCAGTGTTTGCTTGGTGTATTTTAAACAGATTGAGCAGACTGAATAGTGAAGAAATTGTGACTATGTAGAGCCTGTGTTGCCCAGGTCTTGAGCTGCTCAGCCCTGCCCAGGTGGTGTTCATGTCAGACAGGACTCTGTGCACCTTTGGGACCTTCCCAGGGGGAAGTATCAGCAGCGAATACATTGGTGAGAGCTCTGACTGCCACTACTATGCTCAAGCTCTCTGCAGACATGGTCTTAGAGAAATGTTCAAGATGACAGCAGAGGTCTGCAGAAGAACCAGGAATTAAGCTTTATGCCCTGGACTAACTGCAGAGCACATGGAAAGATCAGGACTAGGTGTACAGCATCTCCGTCTCCCTGCCAGAAGAGTAATGGGCTCCCACTCAACCAGATCAGGAATGTATTCATTTCTACCCTTTTTGATTCATTTTAATTAATGGGAAATCATAGAATAACCAGGTTGGAAGAGACCCACAGGATCATCGAGTCCAACCATTCCTATCAAACACTAAACCATGTCCCTTAGTACCTCATCCACCCATCTTTTAAACACCTCCAGGAATGCTGACTCAACCACCACCCTGGGTAGCCTGTTCCAGTGCCCAGTGACCCTTTCTGTGAAAATGTTTTCCCTAACGTCCAGCCTAAACCTCCCCTGGTGGAGCTAGAGGCCATTCCCTCTCGTCCTGTCCCCTGTCACTTGGGAGAAGAGGCCAGCACCCTCGTCTCTACAACCTCCCCTCAGGTAGTTGTAGAGAGCAACGAGGTCTCCTCTCAGCCTCCTCTTCTCCAGGATGAACAACCCCAGCTCGCTCAGCCGCTCCTCATAAGGCTTGTTCTCCAGCCCCAACACCAGCTTCATTGCTCTTCTCTGGACTCGCCGCAGAGCCTCAACAACTTGTTGTGCCCCAAGTGCAGGACCCGGCATTTGGCCTTGTTAAACCTCATGCCGTTGGTCTCAGCCCAGCAGTCCAGCCTGTTCAGATCCCTTTGCAGAGCCTCCCGACCCTCCAGCAGATCCACACTTCCACCCAGCTTAGTGTCGTCTGCAAACTTGCTAAGGGTGCACTCGCTGCCTTCATCCAGGTAATTGATAAAGACACTGAACAGGGCTGGACCCAGCTCTGAACCCTGGGGAACTCCACTTGTAACTGGCCTCCAGCTGGATTTAACACCATTTCCCACCACTCTCTGGGCCCGGCCATCCAACCAGTTTTCCACCCAGGAGAGTGTGCGCCCATCCAGGCCAGAGGCTGACAGTTTCCATAGCAGAATGCTGTGAGAAACTGTGTCAAAGGCTTTACTGAAGTCCAGAAAGACACATCCACAGCCTTTCCCTCATCCAGCAGCCAAGTCACTTTGTCATAGAAGGCGATCAGGTTAGTTTGGCAAGACGTGCCTTTTGTGAACCCATGCTGACTGAGCCTGATCACCAGGTTCTCTTGCATGTGCTTCATGATAGCACTCAAGATCACCTGTTCCATGACTTTCCCTGGCACTGAGGTCAGACTGACAGGCCTGCAGTTCCCTGGATCCTCCCTGTGACCCTTCATGTAGATGGGCACAACATCAGCCAGTCTCCAATCCAGTGGAACTTCCTCAGTCAGCCAGGGCTGTTGGAAGATGATGGAAAGGGGTTTGGCCAGCACATCCGCCAGCTCTTTCAATACTCTTGGGTGAATCCCGTCTGGCCCCATAGACTTGCGGGTGTCTAGTCAGGCTAGTAAGGCTCTGACCACCTCCTCTTGGATCATGCGAGCCTCATTTTGCTCCTCTAGCTCAGGGGTTTGTACACAGAGGGAACTACTTTCTTTACGATTAAAGACTGAGGCAAAGAAGGCATTAAGTACCTCAGCCTTTTCCTCATCTCCTGTCACTGTTGTTCCTTCTGCATCCAATAGGGACTGTATGGTCTCCTTAGTCCTCCTTTTATTATTTATATATTTATAGAAAGATTTTTTGTTATCTTTCACCGACTTTGCCAATCTGATTTCTAGTTGAGCCTTTGCCCTTCTGATTTTTTCTCTACACAATCTCACTTCCCTCCTGTAGTCCACCCAAGAGGTCTGTCCCCTCTTCCAGAGCCCATAAACATTCCTCTTCTTCTTGATATCACTCAAGATCTCACTGTTCAGCCAAGCTGGTTTTTCCCCCTGCCGGCTTTTTTTCAGGAACATGGGGATGGCTTTCTGCTGAGCTGCTAGGATCTCCTTTTTGAAGAGCTCCCAGCCCTCATGGGCTCCCTTGCCCTTAAGCTCTGTCTCCCATGAGACTTTGCCAACCAGCCTTCTGAAGAGTTCAAAGTCTGCCCTCTGGAAATTTAATGCTACTGTCCTGCTAACCACCCTCTTCACTTCTCCTAGAGCAGAAAACCCTGTCATCTCATGATCGCTTAGTCCTAGGCGTCCTCCTACTGCCACATCCCCCACAAGGCCTTCTCTGTTCACAAACAGCAGGTCCAGGAGGGCACCTTCCCTTGTTGGTTCATTCACCAGCTGTGCAAGGAAGTGTCTTCCACGCACTCCAGAAGCCTCCTAGACTGCTTCCTTTCTGCTCTATTGTACTTCCAGCAGATATCAGGAAGATTGAAGTCTCCCACAAGAACGAGAGGCATTGATCTAGAGATTAACCCCAGCTGTTTATAGAAGAGCTCGTCAGCTGCTTCTCCTTGGCTGGGGGGTCTGTAACAGACTCCCATCACAAAATCTACCTTCTTATGGGCTCCTCTGATTTTAACCCACAGGCACTCAATCTCCTCATTGCCACAGTCCATCTCAACAGTGCCCAAGTCCTCCATTACAAAGAGGGCTACCCCGCCTCCTCTCCTTCCCTTCCTATCCCTCCTGAAGAGTTTGTACCCCACCATATCTGCACTCCAGTTATATGAGTCATCCCACCACATTTCCGTGACGGTAATGACATCATAGGCTCCTTGCCCTACGACAGCTTCCAGCTCTTCCTTCTTATTTCCCACACTGAGTGCATTGGTGTAAATACACTTCAGCTGAGCTGCCAAGCTTTCAGCCCTCTTAGAGGGAGCAGAGTTCATTCCCAATTGCCTGGTAACTGTAGTAGCTAGCACCAGAGTGCACAGATCTCCCTTACCACCTCCTTCTTAGCTGTTAACACCCATGGGTCCCCAAAGGCATGCTTTTTCCCTCGTGTAAATATAAGTCTTTTTAAGAGTGGTACTTCATCCTAATTTCTTCTAAAGAGCTGACTCTGCTCTCAGGGTCTAAGTAACGTTGTAAGTGCTGCAAACTATTATACACTGCTCAGATGGCACAAATAGAAATATTGCTCTCCCACAGAGCCTGCTAATGAAAGGGGAATCTGATTGTTTTCTTGGGCTGATTTTATTCGCATTTAGTTTATACGATCACATTGTTATTTTTATAAACAAAAAGGTAGTCTCAAACCCTGAAGATGACCTGTGAATCTAAGTTTTCCATGCCTTTTTTCACATGTTTTATAAAAACCCATTGACTTCTAATGTAATAATGACCAAAATACAAATGGTCAAATCAAGGTTAACACAAACATGGTCAAGGACAGGCTAGACAAATGCCTGTTAGGAAGAGCTTACCCATTTTATTCAGTCAGGTCAATGGTCCTACAAAAGTGGTTCCCTACCCCCTTGCCTGCCTCTTTTCCTTAGCTCACCATGGAGGCTACAACTACTCTTGTGGTCTCAGTCAGGAAGGGCTCAGGTGTTGTTAACTCTGCCATAGGACAATTGTGTTAAGTGCCTCCCTGCTTCCAAGGAAAGCCTGTCTTTCTCTATTCTGTATCCCAATTAGTTGTTGCAGACAACAGTAACATCTTTCCTTAGCCTTCTTTTCTGTAGTCTGACCAAGCCCGGCTCCCTCAACCCCTCTTTGAATGCTTTGCACTCTACAACCATGTTGCTGTACTCCTTGGACGCACAAGGCTCAGAAGTGCCTATTAGAGGGGAATCATCTCTTTCCTGCCCTTGACCTGCTGGCTACACTCTAGTGCAATTCAGATGGTTTCATGAGAGCTTTTCCAGGCCTTCACTCTGTTACCCTGAGATGAGGAGTAGTGGTGGCCAGCTCTTCCATATTAACACATCTTACCAGCACATTTGGAGACATTTGAGAGCTGTACACTGCTAAACAAATACTGGCTTCTCTGGCTGACTAGATATGAACAAAAATGTATTTATGTGTTCCCTATCAAGTGATGGATGGTGAGATCTCCCCAGCCTATGTGACTGGAAATATATTTATCTCATGGTAGTTAACTGTGGACACATGCCATTGCAGACAGGTCTGGCCATACAATGGGACAGACATTGGGGCCCAAGTAAGAGGGAGCCACAACCAGGCTAGCCAAGTACTCCTGCTGCAAACCTTTCCTTACTCGTATCTGAAAGACATCCACGAGAGGTGGCAGCAGAGCTGGGGACCACCTGGATGAAATGTTCTGACAGGTTGGATCTGAGTTGAGCTGCTTCTGATGAATTGTTTAGGATGCAGGCACCATTATAGCTGCTGCATAAATTAGCTTTCTGAAACGAGGATGGAGACCAAACTATCAAATTAGGTTTGACTCCTTTTCACCCAGCAGATCTATTCCTGTGAGTTTTCCAGATCATAAAAGAAGTAGAGGTCCCAAAGACATGCCTACTGTGCAGCTCTGGGTGCTCCCAGAGCCCTGAGTCTCAACACCATTCACTGTTCAAGTCACAGATGTCAAATGAATGGCACATTCAAAAGCCTGAATTAATTCACTCACATTCAGCTAGAACATGGCAGCAGCTATAAGAAAGCATGAGCTCTCTGATAATCAGCTGAAAGGGCAGTTCTCTACCCTTAGCAAATGACACAGTGTGAAGAGTTTGGATAAATTGCAACATGAAGCTCCAAACAATCACGGATGTTAAGACTTCTTATATAGATCAGTATAGAGAAGAGCTAGGCTAAAGTGATCTAACACCTTAGTATTCCTCAGTGAGCCATCAGATTTAAAAACATATAAGCCCGTGGTATTATATTGCATGTTATCCAGCAGTGGCTATTCACTACCTAGTGAATTCATCATTCCTCTGCCCTGCAGTTTTGTTTACTCAGTCTCATTCCATGTAGAGCATGGACAATATGTTCTTTCTAGCACATGTGAGCACTTCTAGAGCAAACAATAGACACAGGCTTTCAGTGAAAATCTCCAGGTAGCTCCTGCCTTTGCTCAGGCACAGCTTGGAGCCAGCAATAATTGTTCTGACAGTGCAAGATGTTCCCAAATGTGTTCTGAAAATAATGGAGGGGGAATTGACACCACTGAAGCGATCTTTTTTATGTGAGAGTGTGGAACAGAAAGCCTGGGGTAAAAATCTAGAAAGGATTTTTTTTTTGTCCATTCCTGACATCACTGATATAGAAAGAATACAAAAAAAAAATAATTACATAGTAAGTCCTCCTTCTAAATAGTATTAAATAACACATATACCTTTTTCAAAGCACACATTCATACTATCAACCTTTAAGCACCAGACTAAAGTGTATTAAGGAAGCTTTCTGGAGACCATAAGCCCCTTCCAGGTGAGCTGAATAATTTCCTGAGATGTTCCTATCTCCCTCCATTGAGATCATACAGACCCTAAGGCAAATTGTCTCTTTCTTAGTCATTGCACGAAGTGCCTTTTTTTAGATGTCATGTATCTGAAACTCTCTGTTGTTCCCTTCTTCTTAAAAATACTGGGCAGCAATAAGTACTTACACTTTGCACTGGCAGGAATCATTACAATAGGGAGATATGGTAGCGTTGAAAATAAAATATCCTGTGCCTCTGTAGTCATACATGATGTCATAAACACACTAAGTCAAAATGCACAGTAATAAAGCAATTAATATATTGTAAATTATAGCCATGATTTAGAAACTTGTGTTTATTATAAGGAATTTTATTTCTTAAAATTTATCACTTGAGTTTAATAGTCTGTTTTAGCTCTTCCTAAGTTCGCTGTAGCAAATTGTAAATGCAACTTTTCGTACTTGCTCTGTGAAGTTTATTATTGCCAGAGAGACTGGAATATACTTGGGGATGAGAAGAAATTATGCTTATGGAATGGAAAAACAAGATGTTGCAGCCTTTTTTAGAACATACCAGTTATTCTGTTACAGAGAATTTAATACATTTACCAACTATCCTCATTTTTGTTTTGGAAAATGTACAAATATTAATATTTCAAAGGACAACTTTGAGGTCTTTTGAGGGTAGTTATGTATTTACAGTGTATGTGTGAGGATTAAAAGATTTCTTAAGCCAAAACCTGCTGCTCATCCTTCAGTAAATCTCCTCAAGAAATCAATGGACTATTGAACTCCTCAGTAGGTCATTTTTTAACTTGCTTCTGATGCATGGAGTGTTGTTTGCCTAATGTCTAGATGTGTCTCACCCAATCATATTCCTGCCATCAGTAGTTTTGAGGGTATCTTTAATATCTTTATGTTCCTTCTTGCACTAAGCAGTTTCACAGTGGGGCTGCTACAAACACTAGGTGAGCTCAGACGTCGCTTTGACTCACAGTCTTGAAAAATTCAAGAACGGTGACTCTGCTGCCTCTCTGAGAAACATGTTCCCAGGGTGCACTACCAGCATCCTGAAGTCCAACCTGAATCTTCCACACTCTGGTATGTGGCTCTCACCCCACATCTGGGTTGACAATCCTACTGAGAAGAAACTTGCTCTGTCATCTTTGTGACTACACTTCAAATATTTATAGCTTGCTCTCTTCTTCCCCCTTCGCTTCCCCTCTGCCAGCTTAAATCAGCCCTTCTTTCCCAGTCTTTTCTATTCTGAAAAATCTTAATGCTTTATTCCAAATGAAGTCATGTGGTTCTACAGATTTGTGGGATCTGGGTGACAATTCAGGGTGTTTGAGATCCAGGGCATGGCATTACCCCTCCTGGATTTAAACTTTAAAAAACAGTGAAGCAAAAAACAGGAGGGGTTAATGTGTATTTATAAGGATAAAGCATAGCAAGAGTCAGTTAATACTGAAATTATCCCTCAAAAAAAAGCATTCTAGCCCTTTTAAAGTGTGGATTTGGACCTGTGTGTAAACATACGTGTAGGTCAGACACTAAATGCAGCTAGTTTATCATTACCAGGATTACTGCAACTCCTAGTGTATACTATACATCCAGGTTGATGCAAGTACAGATTCACCATTAGTGAAAGAAGAGTTTGTATTTGAACTGTTATAGGAGCTTGACCTGTACCAGTCGATGGGTCCTGATGATATCCACCTTGAGTGTAAAAGAGCTGACTGACATGGTTGTGAGGCTGGTCTCCATAATCTCTGGGAAGCTACAGAGATCAGGGGATGTCCCAGAAGACTGGAAGAAAGCTAACGTCACCCCCATCTACAAGAAGAGCTTAAAGGAGGATCCAGGAAATTACAGACCCATCAATCTTACTTCAGTCCTTGGGAAAGTTATGGAACTAATTATCCTGGGGGCTATCACAAGCTAAATAAAGCATGTGATTGGGAAAAGCCAGCACAGGTTCACTAAGGGCAAATCCCTCTTGACAAATCTGATCATCTTCTACAACGAAGTAACCTGCTCGGTTGATGTGAGGGTAGCAGTGGACATTATCTACTTGGATTTCTCTAAGACTGTCAGCGCAGTTTCCCACAGCCTCCTCCTAAAGAAACTGATGTGTTACAGTCTAGACAAGTCATCTGTACAATGGGTGGGGAGCTGGCTGACAAGCCACTTTATAAGTGATCTGAATGAGGGGTTTGGTGAGATCATGTGTACCCTAATGAAGATTGCCAATTATACCAAACTAAATGGGGAAGTGAACACTTTGGAAGGGAGAGCTACCCTGCAGGAAGACCTGGATAGGAAGGCAGGCTAACTGGAATGTTGTGAAGTTCAACACCGACAAATGTAAGGTCTTGCACCTGGGAAAACACAATCCAGGAGTGCAGCACAGCCTAGAATCTACCCAGCTGAGGAGCTGCTCTGTGGAAAGGAACCTGGGGGCCCGGGTGAGCAATAAGCTCAATGTGAGTGAAGTGGGTGCTGCAGCAAAGAAAGCCAACAGGTTGCTGGGTTGCACCAGCAAGGGCATCACCACCCAAGAGAAAGAAGTCATTATTCCACTGCCACTTGGCAGACAACACCAGCAATATCATGTTCAGCCTCAGTCCCCACATTTTTCACAGAAAGGGTCATTGGGCACTGGAACAGGCTGCCCAGGGAGATGGTTGATTCACCTTCTCTGGAGGTGTTTAAGGCACGGGTGGACGAGGTGCTAAGGGGCATGGTTTAGCGTTTGATAGGAATGGTTGGACTTGATGATCCGGTGGGTCCCTTCCAACCTGGTTATTCTATGATTCTATGATTCTATGACTATTGGAGGTTGTAGAATGGCCTCACAAAATAGTAAAGAAGAGCTATTTATCAGGGCTTTGATGGATTTTGTCCAAAAGTAGTACAATTGGCTCTTCTTTGAATGTAAGAGAAGCTACTCTGGCTGCAGAGTATCTGTAGCAGAGACATAGCTCTCAAAAAATCCAGATACAGCTGCAACTAGGCATGGATGTTTTGTACATCCCAAGGTTATGCTTTCTTTTGCTCATTTTTTCTAATATTATTATCAAGAACTTAATCCTACTATTTGCCAGAAAACAAATAAAAATACATTTTCTTCTTTAAACTCTTTCACATTCTCAAGTAATTCTAACAAATGCAAAGTTTTCTTTAGAAACAATGAAATCAAATACAGCCATGTTGAAGATAGGATAGAAAGGCACTACAGTTGAGGGTTACAATGTGCTTCTCTTCAGTCTGAAGATTGGACACTGACATTTACTCTGCTGGGAGAAGTCTTTGCTGGTTAAGTAGTGCTTTTCTAATTAGGAATAGACAGAAAGAACTGGCAATGTGAGGAAATCCTGCGTTAATACAGCTGGCTTCTCCTTTGAAGAAAAAATTGCCTACAAGCGTGTTGACAGTTTCTGCTGACCCACCTGTTCGTACACCTTACACTGTCTGGCACCTTTGGGACATCGAGTGCTGGGGCAGGGACACAGCTGAGCACCACGGGCCTTGACATCTCCACCTCTCTATGCAGAGAAAAGATCCACCCAAGTACTCTGGCTTCAGAGATAATTGTGACACACTGATTTGGCTCAGTGGGTATCAGACATAGACATTGATATCTGTGGTATTTGAAAAAGAAATGAACTCTGATTATTATTTTTTTAATCAGGTGCAAAAAATATATCAGAAGTCATTTTCACAGCTGTTGATGATTTGTTAGTACATCTGTCCCCAGATCTCCCCGCTGTTTGCTTTATGGTTTGCAATCTTATTTTCATTTGTTTAAAGAAATGTTTTTCTCTCCCTTGTTGTTACATGAGACATCCACATGAACAACAGCACAAAGAGGAAACTGCTTACACACAACGCCCTGTCAAGTGTGCAAAGCAAACAGGCACAAACAGAGCAGGATTGCCTTCCCCAGCACCTCCTGCAGCTCTGCTCCTCTCACCCTAGCAATGGCAAAGAACAGTTTGGTGCCAAACTGCATCTGAGAACTGCTTTAATTCATTAAGAACATCTATGTTATGCTGTACGATTTAGAGGGAAAGCCTGTTTCCCTTATTAGACCAGCAGATGCAATGAAAAATAAAAGCAGCTTTCAGACTCAAAGCGTCTTCAACCAGTCTAAGCCCAAAAGTTCATCTATTTTTCTGACTATGTGACAGGTTTTAAGTGAAATAGGACCTCTAGCTCTGAACCTTGAACCTCTCAATCTTTGGACTGTACTACTTTTGACATTGAATGGTGAGATGGGCCTTACGATTGGTTACTTTTCATGGGAATGCAGAACCAGGGGGAGACAGAGCTGGTTTTTTTTGTTAAACTAGTTGTCTGAATCCACACTGGAATTAGGAATTTTTTTGGAGAGGGGAGCCATGAAATGGCACACCACGGCCACTGCAGGTAGGAAGCAGGCAAAAGTGCTGCTCATGGCAGAGTGGGTTGGGTTCCCACAGGTTGTCACCCAGCCTGAGCTAAAGCGGTCTGAAGTGCTCCACAGGAAACTCTAAGAATTAAAAATTACATCCCCTCACTTGCGTTAGTGCCTTCACAGTCAGGCCAGTCAGAGGGCTCTAATCACAAAGCCTTCCTGGGAAGAAGGGCTGGAGGGTTGTTAGGGTTTTTTAAGTATGGTCATTATGTAATTGGATAAAAGGTTGTAAATTCTACAGTATTACAGGGACATCACAGGTAATGAAATACTTTTCCACAGGTCTACATTACCATTACATGAATGACATTTGTAACTTGACATATACCTCTGCAAATGCAATTGCAGTAAATATTTCTACCAGGAAACTAAGGCACTGGTCAACCAGCCTATTTGAAAGCACATGCTTCTGACCAAGTCCTGCTGCTCACACCTCACTGCAATTGCAAGATATACCTCTGTAGTGACAGAGATAAGAGCAATGGGGAGTCCTTAGTTATTTCTCCCAGCTTCTGTTTTCCAGACTTATTACTATTGTGCCACTGCAAGTTTAGTGTGTGTGCATCTTTCAAAAATCAAGACTATCAAGCGAATGCATGATCCAGTCTGGGGATAGTGTTCTGCAGATCTGCATTTTGTAATAATGTTAAGCTCAGAGAGCAAATAGCTCTGGTAACTGAGATGTTTGCCCTCAGTGTGCTCCAATAAACTGATTTACCTTTCTTCTTTTTTTTCCCCTTTTTTTAAAAAAGAGCTGACGCAAGTTTGTCAAAGGGAGTTGTTGGGGTGAGGCAGCTGTTGATTGGTTTGTCTGATACACTCCCATTTGTCTTTAAATCACTGTCCAACTGCTCTAGGTTGCCCATGAGCAAATTTTTCATTACAGGTGCAACTCCTAGAAGATATATGCTGCTTAGCAAGAGAGCAAGAGAACCTGCTTGACTCAGAGGTAAACTTAAGAATTTTTTTCTTTACAATGTTTGATCAAGGTATTTTAGACACTGACCACATCTTTGTAAACTGAGAATTACAAATGTAAATAATTTCTAAATGCAAGTGTCCTGTGAAGAATGAGCTCCTTCAGATTTACTGACAAGGTAATTATTTCAGCAAGTGTTGTTGGTGTTTCTTCGGGAATGAAACTTACTCCTTTGTTTTTGTACATAAAATCAAAAGCTAAGCAACCAGAAAAGAAGCAAAAGGTGTTTAAAACAGACCAGGCAATTTAGACATGAACATTTACTTTCCTTTCCAGTCCTTGGCTAAATTTTGAGGGTTTTTTTAAAGACTTAATTTCTTGTTTAAAGTTTCTGTAAATAAATGAATTTGTGAAAGCAGGCTTTGCATTTTAATTCTTTATCTTACAGTGACAACACTTATTTCATTTTGAAATAGCTACACAACAATAATATTACAAACTTGCTGTCACGAAGATCAAGAATTTGGCAAAAAACTGCTAAATCAGAGGGCATGGTGGAACTTACAAATCTTGATGCTGAAAAATTCATTAAGACGTTAGTCATGTCTGTGACCTGGTATTATTTACCAGATGATTGTCCATTGTCTTGAAGTATGAACTGCAGGCGGGACAGAAATTAATAATGTTGTGAAATCAGATAACAAAAATTTCATAGTTTTCTGAGTAATTTCGGAAAACCGTTACTTAATGAATGATGGAGAACAGTATTCTGCACTTGAAGAGAAAAACAGCTTTACAGGAATAAATAACTTCCCTCTAACAATAGTTGAATCTCTTTTGCAGCCAGTATTTCCATTTTAATATCATACTTTAAGAAAAATCTTTTCTGTTTTGCCAAATGCCACAGGAGGCAGCAAAACCATCACCGTACTGAAGCCAAATTTAAGGAACACTGTAAAGCTAGAATATTTTTCTTGTATGTAAACATAAGCAGAAAATGTAATAATTTTAGCTAAACGGAAAGAAAAAAGAGGTGGAGAATTTTTTGTTTACTTCCAAATTTACAAAATTCCTCTGTAGGCAAAGGAAGCTGGACAGGTCATAATGGGTCTGAGACCTTGAAACAAGGTTCAGGCACCAAATTCATAACTCTGAAGCAGAAAGTGTTAAATCCAGAGAAAGCTGTAGCATATGAACTTTGGTATTTTTCCTCCAATATCACATGATAACCTTCTATCAGGGCTCAGTCCTACCAGACCTTAGTGGCTCTGCTCTGTCACTCCATCAGTGCCCCGGTGCCTGGCCATCTCCCAGGAGGAGTGGACCAGCCAGCACAAATCCCTGCAGGGGTGCAGCTGAATACCCATCTACCAGACCTACCTTGGGGCATGGCACAAAGTGCAGTTCTATCCAGCATTACATTTGAAAAAGAGCCAGCCAGTGCAACCCCTTTTTCTAAATAATATCTCACGCGTCAAGCAGTGACCCAAGAGGTTCGCTTCTCCTAAGGAGAGGGAGTAGCAGCTCTGCCTCTTACATGTGCTCACAGAGGACATACAGTACCAGTATGCTACATAGACTTCAACACCCTCCCAAACACTTCAGAACCCTCAGCATAAGGAACCTGAAGACAGATTTTGCCCCAGGGAGCAGTTCTGCAAAATTCCACTGAAGTTCAAAAGCACCATTGGTTGTAACTGTTATTAGAGTTATTGCTGTTTGCAGGACTCAAATCTAATATAAAGCCTGCTACATGGATCGCATCCTGCCCACATCTATGCCACTGGCTTTCAGCTCATAGTTTGCAGACCCTTTGATCTCTTCCAACGGTTTCCTGAAAAGTGACAACTGCAAGAAACCAGGGTCTTGACAGATTTAATTTTGCAACCCAAGCTTTTGCAGCTTCATTAGAAGATTTTTTTGGAATTCACAGATTTAAAACAAAAGAAACAAAATGAAAATCACTTCTTTATGTGGTAGTACCATAGACTCTTGAGACGGCGCACATAAATCAGATTACTTGTGTAAATGTTTGACAGGACAATGTCCAGATGATTCTTATGCTGCAACATGTATTTACAGTCAATTTTTGCTCCCCTTTCCAAATTGTGTTTGCAGTACTACACAGACTTTCCTCCTCAGTTCCTAATCTCTGTGTAACTTAACTCCTGGCAAATTATTTGCTTACTTTTCCTCTGTTTCCCAATTCTTTGAAGATCTGTATTTTCGGGGCTGCCATTTCTAGAAAAGGTGTTTCTCTGACAAATATTATGCAGTGTGCACAGCGGAAATTTTATCTTTTACCAGAACAGGGCTAAGTGCAGTCAGATTTGTCTGCCTGAGTTTTACGCCATAGATTAAAAAATAAACATCAGGAATCGGAAGGACTCTCCTTTAGACAGAGTAACGACTGCATCTGAAGACAGTTCTGTGAATGAAACCACAGCTGGGAGGGCTCCTTTGGGGGGGGGGGTATTATTTTTTTTGTCCAGAGTTATTCATAACCCGAGCAGGCAGAACCCCCCAGCCACTGGAATGCGAGTGCTGGTGGCTCTGCCGTGATACCCGAGTCACTCATCCTCTCACTCACACTCCTCGTATGGCAGCAGAAAGGAGTAAACACAGTCACTTTCTCTGGTAGAAAATCTCTTAATGCACTGTGATGTTGCTTTTCCTTTTCTGTTGTCTGGTCTGGGTGAATATTTTTAATAAGAAACAAAAAAGTTGACTTGAATTTCTGGCCTAGGGTCAGTTCTATCCTTTAGGATTGGTATTTAAAGTTTACATTTGCATTTTAAGCACATGCACTCTAACATTTTACCACCACAAGTACATTTGTAGATTCTCTTAAGAACAGTGTGTGATTGTGTGATCAGTATCAGAGGATAGTGAAGGTGTGGTCATCTTACAAGGTTTTATACATTCATAAGTTCAAAACCAGAAAAAAAGGCTATTAAATAATTGCACAGTTAGTGTTACAAAAGCCCGTGTATAGAAATTATCTGTTGTCGTGTTTTCTGATATTGTTATTACACAGTGCTGGTCTGCACTTAGCATGTAATATTTATGAAAAATGTAATGGATCCAGTCAGTGTGTCTCACTGCAAAGTGGCAGGAAAAATACCAGAATTCTGCAATTCTGGCCCAGGTGAGCCACCAATGTGCTACCTGGTCTGTGCTCCCCTCACTGTTGTGTCCCTTTGTGCCCTCAGCTGTGAAATGGAGATACAAATTCAACAAGGAATTTATTTGGGAAAGGGAAAATACTGTAAAACTGCACCATTTCTTACACATCATTTCTTACACGTCTTGAATCTGGGAATGGGCAAGTGAATGTAAATGTATCTGCAGATGAGACGGTAGCATGAAACTGCTGAAATCCCAGAGACTAAGTCCTCTTTGTAACTTTGGTTTGTACAGCTTCCCTTGTTCCATGTGGAAACAGAGACTCGAGCATTTATTCGTCTTATTTTTAAAAGGCAGGAATTTTTCTGACAAGAATAAAGACAATCAGTCTTAAATCCACATAATAATCCTGTGTGATACAGAGCTTCTGGTTGTCAGACAAGTAAGAATTAAACACAGCTACAGTGAGAAATAGAAACTGCTATACCAGAATTATACACTTCCTACTTATGAAGGTGATCATGCAGAGATGCTTACCTCTGTTGGATCCAAATGAATGGGACAAATCTTCAAAGCATTTAAATCTGTTGCAAAATTAATCTAACAACAAATTATTCACCATTTCCCTCAGGAGCACGCATGTATTGAAGCAGGAGTAGGAAAAACTGATATACTCCTTTTCTAAGTGCAAGTATTTCTGCATCACCATCCCCTAGAAATGCAAAAGCAGCAGTTCAAATTATTTTCTGATGGCTTTGTAATTCTGGAAGATGCTCAACATCCATTCTGCATCTGTTGGCCCCTTCACTCTTTACCATTTGAAGGGAGATAGAATGGCCAAGTGCTGGCATATAAAGGGACGTTGTGCTTACCCAGAATTTTCCCAGTCTGCAACAGTTTCCCCTCTTGATGCTATTGCAAAAAGCAAACAAAAACCCAGTGATTCATACTGGTTTATCTAATTTGAGGGAAATTCTAATGAGTTCTGTTGTGTTGTGTTTGCAGAACAGACTGTTCTGGCAGTCCTGCATGGTAGAGAGGACTCACAAGCAGGCTGTGCGGTGCTGTTTACCCTGAAGAAGTGAGAGTGTGTTCTGGAAAGCGCTGATCACTCTAATGGATCGCATGGAGCTGCAAAAAGTCAACATTGAGCTTGATGACCAGAGCAACAGTGGGGAAAGCCTTGAAGACAACTACACGGAGCTGGTTGATTCAGAAAAGGCTGCAATTAGGAGGTAAACATGTAAATGGGAAGGTTGTTCTGTTAAGGGTAGAAAGCAGAAATCAAAAACCAAGCTTTACTAATGGCATCTGGGACCCAAACCATTTCCTAGTTACTACATTAAAATTCATGTGATGATGGTTTAGCTAGTGTTTTCTCACACAGCACCCACCCTCTCTGCTCTGCGCCTGGGAGGCTGGTGAGCCCAGCACCTCAAGGGCAGCCCAGGTTCCCCTTGCAACCTACCATCTGGAGTGACCTCTGCAGTCTCCTAGCCCAGAGCGTCCACTTTGTTGGCAATTTCCAACCACTCTAGTCAGATTGTGTGCGTGTTAATGAATATGATGTCAGGGCAGTGTAACCCGAGCAAGCTAAGAAGGGGAATGTTTTCCAAAGTAAGACATGAAGAGCAGCAGCTCAGTGCTTCCATAGGGACAGCCCACCCTCAGATATCTCTAGCAGGGTCCACCACAGGGTCAGCACCTCGATAGCCTGAGAAAGACACCTCAAAACCAGCCATCAGCGTCCAGCTCTCATTTTGCTCAACCTGCCAGCATGTATCTCCAACAGAGCAGTTGCAAGGCACTTTGTTCCTCAGATGTGAAGTACGTGCTTATCTTTAGCACGTTGCTAGCAATAAGAAATTGTTACTTTCCAGCATCTGCAATCAAATGTAATCTGAAGATTACTGGGTTTAAAACTAAATTCCAAGGCAAAACAAAGAGCTATTAAGTCTATCATTGGACATGAGAATCTTACAGGGGAAAAGAGGGGTTGTTTCTAAAAGACTTTTAAATATTCATTGTAATGTCAAAGTAAAGTTTCCACTCCTGGCAAATTGCATTGCTTGAACATAATGTGAGTCATAAGCCTTTATCTAATATTTTCATATTTTACTTCGTGTTTAGTCCATTTTCTAGTGATGATGCAGAAAGTCAGAAGTTCCTTACAAATGGATATCTGGGTAAAAAGAAACTGGAAGAGTATAATGAAGAATATGTAAGTTTTATTCCTTTTTAAGGATTTGCTGCACTGTTAGAAAACGTTTACAGCCTGAGATACACACTTCACTCTTTTCTCCCCCAGACCCACTTTTAGTTCCCCAAAGAAAGAAGTACATCCTATTTGAAGGAAAAGTTCAGTAATAAGTTGGATCATTTTTTTAAAATATTCTTCATTTTTTTGAATCAATAATTGGGAAATCTGTTAGATAGCAGCATGTATTTTTATTGAGGCTGGCCAGCATAACCTGTTGTGGCTATGTCACCTCAGTTGCCTATTGGAGATGTAACCCTCCTTACCACAAAGACAAGGGGAGAATGGGAAGAGACAAACCCCTAGCAGCACAGCTGGTTTTAGAGGAAAAAGAGTCCTCATGGCAGCAAGCACCTGTGGGCTCAGGAAACTTGACAAGGCTCCACCTCTAAGGATCAAGGGAGCAAGACAGGTAAAATCAGCAATGAGGATAATTAATCTGTTGTGCTTAGTAAAATACAAGTTAATTGTTATTTTTTATTCTTTCTCCCAACAGCACCGGGGCAGAGCTTCCTTTGGAATGTCTTCATTCAACCTCAGCAATGCCATTATGGGCAGTGGCATCTTAGGACTCTCCTATGCCATGGCCAACACAGGAATTATCCTTTTTGTGTGAGTATATAGAAAGAAAAGCAAATAGAATATAAGCAGTGATCTGGAGCTAAAGTTTATGTGGTTAGAAAGGCATGTTAAGCTTGTTTGGATAACTGAAAAGTTTTATAAGCTCATCTGTAATGAAAACATTTTAGCTGCACCACAAGGAACTGCCCACTGTTGACAAACCATTTTTATTTTTATTTTATTCCTGTTTCGTATCAGGAATACAACTGAATTGATATTGTGTGGTCAAAAAACAGAGGGGAAGAACAGTATACTGGTCCTAAAATAACAACAACAATCTTGCTGTTTCAGTATTGGAATTCAACAAGGGAATAAATCACCCATAAAGTATATATTTACATCATACCAACAATATAATCTCTATGTAGAAATGGAAGAAGAGTATTCTCAATAAGTCTGAAATAGAAACATGCTTTGAACACAAAGGAATGCACAGATTTATTTCAATTTAATGTTTCACCCTCAAGTCTATTGTACTCAATGTGTGCAGATGACAGCGATGGTGTGTGGCTGCCGTAGAGTATCTACCTAAAATGAGTTTTGAAAAACAGTAACAAGCAGCCTTATGAAGTTTTTTAATCTATGCCTAACCTTGTAAAATGAGAGAGACTGTACAATAAAAAGTTAGTGTTCTTTTTTTAATAACTGGGTTTAATTTTAACTGAAGCCTTAATTATAATCCTCCATGAAGCTGGAATAAAGCATAGCAGTGCTGTATAACAATAGGCCATTGTTTTACATTACTGAAATCTAACAAGCCTTTAAATCAGGTGACATGGCTATCTTTATACAGCTCCTTTCTTCTGGAGATTTTCTAACTATGACAGCAACAGTATTTGAAATGCAACATGTAGCTTCCAGTTGCTAAGAAACACCGCCTGTAATGCCAGTAGGATTTTTAACTGAAAATTAATTGTAGATGCAAATGTTGTCCTGGATAAATACTTCCCAGCATCTGTGTTCAATTGATTTATATATAATATTTGCAAATACAAAGATGGAAGACAGTTCTAAATTTGACTTCATTCGAGTCTGAAAAACATAGGATTTTTTTTTGCTCCAAGTTTCTCTGAGCACTTGTGCTCATTCATGTGGCCATAAATCACCACTGGAAAGAAAACTATGACACATCAAGACTTACGGGGGAGAGGTGGGGGTGGAAATTACCCTTGTAATATCTTTATTTTTAAGGCTCTGTTCATTCACACAGGTGTCTGAAAAAATATTATATGAGCCTAATGAAATTAACTATTGGCAATGCAAAGCAAAGAGCAATGCTAAAGCACTCCTATGGATTCTTAAACAGCAAAATCTAAGGACATCTCCACCCTGCAGCTCATTTTCGTTCCTGTCCTATTTCCATACTTTCTGCATGAGAATATTTTCCCTTCTGGTAGAGGAAAAATTTGTATTTAAAAGTACAAAGCTACGCGGGGATATTGTTACGCCGAAGGCATGCATCCAGTTGCTAAAGGTTCCTCTGACTTCACAGACTGTGACATCAGCACTAGCAGGACAGAAAAATCCCAGCAACTAAATGGAAACTACTGGGTATTAATTCTAACTTAGGCAGCGCTAGAAACATCACCTAAATTTTTGTGATTCGATGTTCTCATGTCACCCAAGTGCTCTCATGATGGAAGATGTTCTGCGGGGTGAAGGCAGAAGGAGGGGTCCTAAAATTCAGAAGCTCTCTAGAAGTTCCCATTTCATCCTTCTGTGCCTTGGGGGAGGTTTGCAGTGACATGGAGCACATGATAGAGCATCTCTTCTGTCGCCTGGCATGATATATCAAATGCCATCAGAATAGCTTTCATTTACCACATCTCATGTGTCAGGACAAGGAGACCACATCTCTGAATAGCAGCTGCATGATCAAAAAGGATCATACAGGATACATGGCAACTTCAGACATGATCTCCTCTTACCATATCGCATGAACCCATAGCATGAGAGACAATCCCGCTTACATGAAGTCTGTAATGCTGTCTGGAGCAGGCTTCTCAAGCTAAACTCCACAACTTCACTATGACATGGCAGAAATCAAAAGTAGTGACTATCCAGGAGCTGCCAGTGAAGTTGTCACAATCGTGGTTTGAGGGTTTGGGGTTTTTTCAGTTGCTCTAAGAACAGAAATTAAAATGAGAGGTCAGAGCAGAAAAGAGATCGAAGACCTGACTCTTGCATAGAAATCTGCTTAGTTTAGTAGGGTCTTGTTAAGATGTAAGATTCTGTCCTTGGGAGATAATACAAAATTGGCACTTATTTGGACTTGAGCAATCACTGAAGGGCTTCTGGAGTGTATAAGGTGCAATTGCACTCACAAGTAAGCTACACTTGACACACATCTCTACATTTAGCAATGGAAGTCCAAAGTATAGACTTGATGAAAACTATTTACACATTAAACTTCATGAGATTGAACAAACATACATTTAAATTAACTGTTTCTGATGTCCTGCTTGGCATTCTGATTTCTGCTTTGCCTTCCAGAGTTCTGCTGCTCAGCGTAGCGGTATTATCACTCTACTCAGTCCACCTTTTACTGAAGATATCAAAAGAAGGAGGTATGAGAAACAGGCTGTGACTGACTGAGTCCCTAAGTCCCTATTGCATGCATATATCTTACCTTGGAATACGGTCCATCAAGTGTGTCAAACACAGTGGCCCATGTTTTTAATTTGTTTTGTTTTCAGGATCATTAATATATGAAAAACTGGGAGAAAAGGCATTTGGCTGGCCTGGGAAGTGTGGTGTTTTCATTTCTGTTACAATGCAGAACATTGGAGGTAAGGGGCATAAGGTTTTAGAAAAAAAATTATCTAACTTCCAGTGGTTTCCTACAGAACATAAGTGTTTTCTCCCCTCTGTCTGGCTAAAAGACATCAGAGATGAGCAAGGTACAATACACACTTTACTGTAATAAGACAGGACAGGAGTAATTCATCTTGCCTTGTTTCAGCCATGTGAAACTGCTGTGTCTGGTGAAAGCTGCTTGCTGGGATCTCTCCACGACCAGTGAAAAGACTTCAGCGATCTCTAAACTCTTTGGCTGACTGACAAGAGAGTTAGCCATTTCCCTTCATTGACTATAGCTCAGAGTAGACATCATCTGCTTCAACTTAAAAAAAAAAAAGAGGAATCACACCTAAAAGGAAAGCACATGCTTCTGATTCCTGAGTGAAAGAAGGGATTTTGTTTTCCAGCTGAATTCTGGAGAATGCCGAATAATTCCAGCAACTCTCTGCCTAAATTCATTCTCTGCTTGAAATGACAGTGGGGTTGTGATCTCACTAAGATTCTGAATGTTTAAGAATGACTGTTAAATGTATTAGTTCACAAAGATAGTTCCAACATTTACAGAAAAGCAAAAGGAAAAGTTGAGAGTATAATTTTTATCCGAATAGTGATTTGAGCATGTTGTTAATTCATTAATAACTATTTTATACTAATATTGAAGCTATATGTCAGTTAGACCTTGTTCATGACAATATCAAGGGAATATACCATCTATTTAGCCATAGTTATTTGAACAAAAAAATTCTCTATTTTAGCAAAGGCTGGTTTCCCAGAACAATATGGTTTTCATGCAGCAATAAAGTCTTTTAATGCAAATTATTTCTGTTGGGACTATGTCGGTTTTGCTGAACAGGTATGTCTTCGTTTCTTTCAGCAATGTCAAGCTACCTCTTCATAATTAAATATGAACTTCCTGAAGTGATCAGAGCATTTATGAAACTTGAGGAGAGTTCTGGGTAGGTACTTTTGCCTAAACTGAATCTCAAATGAAAAAAATTGACTTTGATTTTAATAACAATGATTGTTATTTTTTATTCCTCCTTTTAAGAGAATGGTACCTAAATGGGAACTATCTCGTCATTCTAGTAACAGTTGCAGTTATTCTTCCTCTCTCCCTTCTGAAGAGTTTAGGTAAGACTAATAACCCACTTAACCTCATTCCTTATTTATACTAGGACTGTGAACTTACATGTAGATGAACTGTATTCTTTTTCTTACTGCACAGGTTATCTTGGTTATACAAGTGGGTTTTCGCTGACCTGTATGGTTTTCTTTGTCAGTGTGGTAGGTGGCTGTTTGCGTATTGTCTCTAAGCAAATACAGAACCTGTAAGCTGTGCGATGCTGTTGTATTTCTTACCATGGCAGTTTAATGTGAATGTTAGAATATCATCTCCAAGTTAATCAAATCAAAAAGCCTACTGCTGAACAAAGCTGGAATAAAAAAAGATTAGCCTAAAAATCAACACTTGAGAAATAATAAGAAAAAAAGACAACAGCAGAGGCGCAGTAACAACAAATAGTTACAGGAGAAGCAGAAGTGGTAGCATTTGGCTTCTTGCTCCCTCTCCTTCCTCTCTCTCTTCTGTGTCCCTGTTTATATTTCTGTTGACATATCATGGATGTCAGTGTAATCTCCTATGGTGCTACTCTTGTGATGTCATTGTCTACTCTTTTATAGGTAATCTTCAAGAAATCCCAAATACCTTGTCCTCTCCCTGTCATGCACCACGGAGCTGAAAACTGGACAGCCACCAACAGCACAGTGCCAATGCACCTGGTCATGTTATCAAATGAGTCTTTCAGTTCTGGTGTGAATTTCATGATGGACAACACAGCTGGGCACTTATCTGGCCTTGAGGAGCCAAAAGATACCTCCCTCAAAAGTGGTGTAGAATATGAAGCACATAGTGATACTAGTGACATGTGTCAGCCAAAATACTTCGTGTTCAACTCACGGGTAAGAAAGAATATGTAGAATTTGTCTTAAGCCATTCATGCAACAGCTAAACTGCTGCCTGCCAAAAATCAGAGGTGCAGCAGTGACCATTCTTACTAATGGGAGCTTTATTTTACAGACTGCCTATGCAATACCCATCCTGGCATTTGCATTCGTATGCCACCCTGAGGTGCTACCAATATACAGTGAACTGAAAGAGTAAGGTTCTTAAATTTTGTCCCATACTTCCAGTTAAACGTAGCTAGAGATCACTTTCCACATGTTCTGCCTTGATTGCTGGTGTGTAGACATCCACCTGCTAACGACTTATTGTTTCCCATAGTAAACACGTATTGGCTTGCTTTGACCTAATACTGATGACAGAGAACCGCTGTTCAGATAGCCACATTGATCAATATTTACTTGAGAAAGGAGGAATCTGGACAGTCCTTTGAATGACATGAAATATTCGGGGGAGTTCAGTTGCACTGAAACGTATGATTCTAGCTTCTAATTATATCTTAATGAGTTCTGTGTCTGGGTCAGCTGCTGCTTACTCTTAAGATTTCTTGGGATGTCTTTGGTTTGGATGTCTTACATAGGCTCTTCACCAAGCCTACTTTGCTTATCAAATATCAAAAATCAAATATACTTTCTAAACTCAGCGCAGAGTCGACAGTCAGGAAAGGCTATGAAAATACCTTTGAAGCATTATATTACAGGAAATTGTGCTGCAAAACTTAAGGAGGCCAAGACCCATTAGTTCCTATTTCAGCAGGTTTAACCTCTAAAGAAATAAAAATTCTCAGATGACTTGGGAACATGTTTCCAGGTCCTATAAACTGAAGATTTTCTTACACGAAATCTTTAACCAAAGGATTTCTTTAAAAAAAGGATTTGATCCACAGAAGGCTCCTGAGCCTGCAGAACAGCCATATGTAGATATACTGGTGTGCTCATGTAGAGTTGACTGAAAGCTCTTGTCTGTTATTACTACCAGCCCTGAAATTTTAGCCAGTGCATTTTTTATTTAAAATATACTATTTGAGATTGATAGTATGTAAATAATGATACCAAAATGATGTGCCACACTTACATGTTGCCACTAATTAAGCAATAGAAATGGAGTTTCAACACACCTTCATAAGTCTGTGCTGTTCTGCAGATAGGTGCAAAGCTTCAAATAAAAAGCTCTGTAAAAGCAATACAGTTACTATGAACTTCCAAGCCAGTGAGGGGACTGAGCTATTACTCTTTAGAGTAGTTGTTGTACAAATAGAGGCTTTATAAGAATAGCCCTGTTACTTTCTTTCCTTTCTACTTCAGTCGCTCCCAAAAGCGCATGCAGAATGTCTCAAATATCTCCATCACTGGCATGCTTATCATGTATCTTCTGGCTGCCCTCTTTGGATACCTCACCTTCTACGGTAGGTTTAAGTCCTATTCTCTGTAGTTTTACCTCTCATTTTAGAGCAAGTGAGATGGTTCTATCACACCAAGACACAAGTGTTCACATCAGTTCTTGTGGGATCAAACACAGGTGTAAACATTAGTCAAACATTATGCGTAGTGTGTTACCTCCTGAATAAATAGTGGGACATATCCAGCTTTCAGGCCATAAGTTCTTCACCCACGAGACTCAGCGGCACCTACTAGGGGAACCAGTTGTGTATCTCTTGGGTTTGTGAACTCAGACAACAAGCTGCTGTAAACTTGTCTCTTGACAAAGGCCCAAGAGGGACTGTACTAAAAGTACTCTAGTGCTCAACAGTTTCACACTATTAAGTACTACCCACCCTGGCTCTGATGCCACTAATTTGGCTTCATCTATGCCAAAAAAACCAGGGCCAAATCATTGTAGTGTAAAAAAAATTTATGGATGAGGTAGACTAACTGGTAGGTAAACAAAATAGCTCCATAGCACACAATTTTATGCAAACATCATGTCTTTTTACCTCATTAGTTCCTCCGTTACAGCAGAGAAGTGAATGAGACAGCACAATCTGTTCTCTGTCACTGAGGCAAGAGGGCTCTGTCTGAGCACTGAGACACTTGGGTGGAGGTCTAGGGATCTGTTCCCATTTCAGCGAGTTGTTTCCTGTTTAGTATCAGAGATATCACTTTTACATTGGGTTTCACATTCACCTAATGACTTTAAGAAAGTCATTTGAGATACTGGAGTAAAAAACATCTCAGAGCTGTATTACTCTCATCATCTATGAATGATGGACTTGTATCAGTCATGCTGGGAAAATTCCTCTTCCATGCCTAGCCCATAACAATTATCCAATGACAAGGGCTGGACCCTAGTTAAACTATGCAGTATAAAGATCCTTTTGCATCTGCAGATATTTCTTTAGATATTTAAAGCTTTTCTGCTTCTTTTCCGTAGGAGAAGTTGAAGATGAACTACTCCATACATACACCAGAGTGTATACATTCGACACCCTCTTGCTGTCTGTTCGCCTGGCAGTGCTGGTGGCCGTAACTCTGACTGTGCCCATTGTCCTTTTCCCTGTAAGTAACTGAGTTGCTGGATGTGCAGTTGGGGCTAGACCCTACACACTGACTGGATATACTTAGCACAGTCAGGCTTTAACATTGAAGAAGTCAGCCTGATTTTTTACTTGAGAGGTGCTGTTTTCTCACATGCAGTTTGCCCGGAACAAGAACTTTAGGTAGTGAAGGCTGCAAACTTTGAAAGACTTAAATGAATTCATCTTTAAAAATAAATCAGAAATAAATCAAGAACAACTGTTCTGTCTCTCTTTGCATGTCTCTGTACTATATTTAACAGAGCAGCAGTGTAAGTACTGAAGACTTCGTGATGTACTGAAACCACTTAAGAAATTTCCTAATACAGACATAGGTACCTACTAAAGTATTCAAACTCAAGAAAGACACATGCTGTGCAGGACTGCCTGGCTTGGCTGCCAAGGTGAGAGGCAGAGGGCCTATGAACATCTTACATACTCAGGTCTGTGGACAGGGGAGGAAGCTAAGTGCCAGAAAAACAGAGGCAGTCAAGATCCAGCCACATAGACAGATGTCTGAGCAAAGTCTGGATCTTCTAGGTGCTGCTCGCAGGGGAAAACGGAATATCCCCAGGAGAAGGGACAGAAAGACTAAGCTAAACCAATGGCTATGTAGAGGGACTGACTCTCCTCAGAGGGATCAGTCCTCACCTGAAGAGCAGACCTCCAGGGTCCTGACTGTACAGGACTGTCTGTTATGCCTTCCCTGAGCTGCTGTGCAGCAAGTGAGAAAAGAGTTGGTCCTTATCAGTAAGGTTTGGAAGGCTGGTACACAACTTGTATGGCTTGTACAAGCCAGCAACACGCAATCTGTATCACAACATAGTGTTCCTGATTGATGAGAGCAGTAATCCTGAGGTCCTGTCGCTTTGTCATCCTGGATGCAAACACAAGCTCTGTTTAAGTACTATGGCCATGTTTGCTGACAAATGTCTAAGAGCAGGGATCACCATTCAAGGTTGTATACAAAATGTTCTGGTATAAAGCACCCAGAGTAATCAGTCCATCTAGTTTAGAGCGCTCTGGTACTCTGCCTCAAATGTCATGTTTAAACCATTGACATGTTTAAACCACTGACTAAATGCTTAAATTAATCTTAACTAACTGATCGCTCTTCGTGGAAAAACTTAAGGGCATTGCAAAAGCTTCTCTGTGTCAGATAGATGTAGCGGTTTGCATTTTTAGCTCCCTGTATCATCATTTTTATATCTGAATAGTGTGCAAAGGCTTAGCAGTTACATACCATAGCACTAATTGTTCTATTAAAAGAACTCTAGAGAAAATATCATTTGCCTGCAAGCAAACAATTTAATATATTGTTATCAAACAATGTTATATGGCCCATCAGGACAGCCTGCTCAGCAGATCCAATTACTCCAAATGAGCAGTATAGTTTTAGCAACTACTTTGTTATGAACTACATGTGTATTTTCTTAAAGTAGTCACTTTATTCTACTGAATAAAAATATAAAAATAATATAATGTAAGAAATCATAAAAATAATTTAAATAATAAGTCATCTCATGGCTAAAAAAACTTAAATATAGATCTATGTACTATTAGTCACTGTAAAACTTAGTTTAATAGCTTCTTTTTAAGGAATCAACCTGAAAAACATAAAAGGCAAAAGTCATTCTGTGTTTTCAAGTTATGGGTCCCAAGTCTGACAGAACCCTATACATTTATTGAACTGCCAAACTCATCCAGGAACAATTGTCTGTTATTTTAAAACAACCAAACAGAAGTGGGTTTTGAGCTTTTTTTCAGTGTAAAAACATTTTTGTTCAACTTCTACTTTCCAAATCTTTTAAGTTAATCACAGCACTGCAGAGTAACACCATCTCCTGCCACCAAAGGGATTTGCTGTTGACCTTTCTCCTACTTACTGGGTTTGCTGATGAAAAAGCAAAATAAACTCTGTCTGTGTTGTATGAAAAAGTCAACAGAGAAAAAAGGATCCTCTGCAAGAGCTTTTAGGATTATAATTTCCAAGTGGCATTGAAAAATATGCTTTTGTTTTGAGATATATATGTGTGTATGTCAATAAGTGTATATATAATGGAAGTTAAATAACAGCTCCCTCTTTCTATCACAAAAGTAAATGACAGAACTCCTGTAGGATTTTCAGTGGGATCAGGTTCAGGGATACAGCAACTCATATTTCACCCATGCATTTTTTGCCTGCTGATTAGTTTCCGTAGTGGGGTGTTCTTTGGTTGGGTTTTTTTTTTTGCTGATATTAGCATCTTTCAGTTGAACAGATTTCATGCCCCTGATTTTACACCCTATTTACTTTGCTTTCTTCTACACTGCAAATATTTGATTTTCTGCATTTAACTGTGAACCCAGTCCTCAAAAACATACATCAGAGTGAGATTACACTGTGGTAATCAAAGACTGAAAACACATTTCTTTAGTCAGAGTTTCTCACAGCAAAATTTATTAGCATAGAATTTTTTAAGAAGTGAAAAGAAAAGATAAGTTCATTGCTGTTTTTTGCTTCTCTGCTGGTTTTCTTCTTACAGATCCGTTCATCTATCAGTGCGTTGCTGTTTCCCAAAAGGCCATTCAGCTGGATAAGGCACTTCTTGATTGCAGCAGTAATTCTTGCTTTTAATAACCTGCTTGTAATTTTTGTCCCAACTATTAAAGACATCTTCGGATTTATTGGTATGTTTTATAAATACTTTTTGTTTACTCTGTTGATCCTTTCCACAACATATTTACATTCATACTGAATGGCACTCTTAGTTCAGGTCTTAGAATAGAGTAATATAAACACATATTAAAGTTAAAAGGAAAATAAAAATTCCCAAAGAACTGATAGACAAAGCTAAATGCTACCTACATTTCTTGCTAGCTGGCATGAGGCACAAGAAAACCAGTATAAAACCAGTATAAAACCTGGTAAGGAATTTTCATTTTGACAAATAGGGTGTTTAGTGCATGTGGAGGAGAGAGAAATCACCTTTGGTTTTCAAGCCTAGACACAATACATTGAATTCCAACCTGTGATGTCAGAAAAAAGAAGTGGCACATTTCTCTTGACATTCATATTCTCTCCATACTGCTTTCTTTTGGGCAGTTTTGGCCTCTGACCATGAGGTCCATGAAGAGCTTCCACAGTCTGAGCTGCTTGAGGATTTTTCATCTTGAGAAAGACAGTTCCATGGTGTTTCTGCCTTTTTCAAGTGTTATACTCCACAGAGGCAGCCACTTTGCTCCTCCTTGCTTAGCTCTGCCAGGAGGCCAGAAGAAGAGTAGATACTTCCTTGGGTGCAGTTCATCCACCCTCTTTTTGACACCTGGTTTCTGGGGTCATCACGCCCTGGGAGTGCCTGTTTGTCCTCGCTTGACTAGTTCACATACAGACATCTGAATCGCAGGCAGCCACATAAGTTTGAATAAATCCTCTCAGTAGTGAGCGTCTGTTTGGACCCTGAGCACTCAAATGGGTGTTTGGACATCTACAGCTCTGCACAAATGCTGTCTACAAAGCGAGCTAGGCTTGGAAGAGCTGCTGTCTCCAAACACACTCTCTTTTGCAGGTGTACTATGCTGCTTATGTGTCAGATGACATGGTACTCAGCTCTGCTTTCTCTTCCAGGTGCCTCTTCTGCTACAATGCTGATTTTCATCCTTCCTGGTGCCTTCTACCTGCGGCTTGTAAAGAAGGAGCCCCTGAGGTCTCCCCAGAAGATTGGGGTAAGGGAGCTGGCAGCAATTGTAAAACGAAGCCCTTTGACTTGCAAAACCCAGTAGTTGCTCATAAATGGTTGTGTCACACTCATAATACAGGTCAATATGATTCACCTTAGTGTGGGCTTCACAAGCCAAAGACTTTAGCACCCTATTGCTACTGATATAGTAAGGGTCTAGGTTAAAGCATGTTTTAAATCACTAGAAAAAGATATTTATCTAATCTAATTAAAGTTCTATTTGACACTTGCACTTGTACAAATAATACTTATACAGTGTATAAGGATCTGTTGGTTCATGCTGGAAATTCAGCTGTGGGTAAACAGGAAGATTTGAGGCCAAGACTAAGAAGGACATTGTACTGCAAAGATAATTAAGTAATAGGGAGTTTCACACTGAGATAGATCCACACGGCTGCAGAAGACATATATGAATGTCCATCATTTACATCATGCTGAACAGCCGCAGCAGTAGCTTTCATCTTGAACATCAATAGCTATCTGCACATTTAACAGTATCACAAAGGAATAGTCCCTTGAAATTTTACCCAGAAAAATTGCTGAAATGTATGTGCAGGCACACATTGTGAATAGATTTACGTATGTACAACTATATACCTGCTCATGAAAAATACAGAAGAGGAAGTTCAACCAATACGTACTGCAAGTATAAAAGAAAAGACTTGTTATCATAAGATGATTTCCAAGGATGATTTTTGGAGGTATTATTATTAGGGAGAGGTTGCAAACATTTTTTCATGTCTCTCTGTTCATTTGTCATGTTTCTGTGTGTTTGGCACATATAGAATTTCATACCTTGCACTGAAATCACGCACAATATACACCTTTCTCTTGCAAGATCAAATATTATTAAATGTGGTCAGATTATAGTAAACAAAAGCCCTGCTAAAGCAAAGTGATAATGTAAGCATCAGAATCACTTGAATATATACAGATCTGTCTTCAGAAAAGGGCTTAACTCTTTGTTTAATAAGGGTGAAAAGAATTAACTCTGAAATTGTTCTTAATATCAGAGACAATGATCAGCCATTGAAAACTGATCAGCTTTAAAGAAAAAAAACTGTTACTCTGTTATATTTTGTATTATTATTTACAATAACAAAGTGTTTTTTTTCAAGACTAGTCTTCTAGTCACAGGACTCACTCTGATTATGTTGCTCTGTTTGACATTACTGGGACCACAGAGAATGAACCAAACATACATAAATGCAATTCTGGTGAGACTTGTTTTATTAATACAATTTCATTTTCCAATTGCAGGCTCTAATTTTTCTCATAATTGGCATAATCTTCATGTTTGTAAGTATGACTCTTATTGTAATGGACTGGATTTACAATCCCCCAAGTTCCAGACATCACTAACCTGTGGAGACAACCGAGTTGGTTTTTTATACCGTGAATATTTGTATTGTGTGCTCCAGAGGGCACCTAAATGAGACTGCTATTCCTGGCAAGTAACTGCAGTATTTTGAAGACAGTTTCTGGTAAGGTCACTAGAACCCGATGGAGTCTACATCATCCTTTTCACTAAGGATCGTTATTTATGCATTAGGAACCTGAGTCTATTATTTTGGGCAGGTGAAATGAAATGCGTGGTGTGGATGCTTTCTGTTTCCAAAAACAGAATAACTGTGTACATAGTCCTAAAAAAAGAGCATGGTGTTACCTTTTTCAACCTCTCCCATCTTGCTAATAACACAGTGCCAGAAGCCCTGGAAAGGTAATGGCCTGAAAATCAGCTAGTGCCTTCTTTTCTATCTGAAGCTCATGGAAGTGGCTGCCCAGCTCCAAAATAAAGGGTACAGTTTCTGTAGGGATCTGAATGGTGATTACTTCCTACAAACCTGTCTATCAGAAAGAGGACGCCTTTGACAAGTCAGTAGACAAAGCCGAGCATCAGATTTGTTACCCATATTCGTCACTTTTGGCAGGTGGCAGCTGTTGCACAGAATAAAGCCCTCGGCACAGGCCATGTCCTGGGGGGTGTGCTTGAAGAACAGTTGAGCATTCACGCTTTGTTGTTAAAGAAGCTTGTGCTGGAAATGTCAGGCACTTCTGCTGTGGAGGATTTATGTTTTCTTTACTTTTTTAATTCTTGTTAAAGCTTGCATCACTGAACAAGTTGTATCCTCCATAGAAACTTGTCTTCCATTCTTAAGGGAATTTAAGGAGACCAGGTGTGGCAAAGCACCCTATCCAGTATTGTTCAGTACTTTTATGTATTTGATAAAAGTTCAGTGCAGGAAACTGTAATTTGCTATATATAAGAATATATGTATTTATGTACATTTTTTTCCTGTAATTATAAAAATGTTACCCTGTGGTAAATAATTTTTGAAAAAAAAAAGTGTCACTGTTTTCATAGTCATACACTTATTATTGTTCTGAAGAAAACATTGGGTTGGTAGGTTTGTAAAACGTTCATTTTTATTTAGAGGTGTTTGAAATACTCTTGCAGCAAGCCCTAAGTGTTACCTGTATAAAACCACATTCAGATATTTACTACTCATGTTACAATAAATTGCAAGATGTTTTCCTCTTAAGAGATTTTAATATGTGCCTCAAAGTTCTGTATTACTATTGTATACCATAAATTTGGGCAATTTGCTCATCTATGTACCTTATCTTGTCTATGCATACACTAGCGTTCAGCAACGTACATAATTAAGATTTGCAAAGGAAAGACGTTGCTGGCAATTTCAAATGTATCATGCTATGCAGCTGTACAAGACAGAAGAAAATGCCCACAAACATTTAAGTGGTCTGTTATATGGATGCTTAGTTCACACTCAGTGCCCTCCACATTGTGATTTTGGCTGTAATGTGGAGTACCCACCACTTATGATCTCTGCATACACCAGGGGACAACAGTCAGAGAAGTCACTCCATAGCAGAGTGAATGGGTGGGAAGGTGCAACTCTTGATTTTAAGACTTTTACAGAAATCCAGGCTCGTGTAATTGGAGTTTTCATTTTCCACCTAATAAAACTTCTGACTACACACCTGTGAACTCAGAAAGTCATGGACCACACAAAAGTTGACTCTACTTACTCCTCAGCTTCACATAAATTTTGTGTGTGTGTGTGTGTGTGTGTGTAAATGTGTGTGTGTATAAACGCGTGTGTGTATAAATATGTGTCTACTTACAGGGTGACTGAAAAAATTCTCTTTCTTTCTGAGTAGTATTTTATGCTCACTCGAGTATAGTGTCCTTAACACGCTGGGGCATGCTCCCTTGTAAATGCTAAGTCTAGGTTTGCAGTGTTTAAAGAAAAAGGTGTCAATAATCTTTTGCTCTATTTGAAGCAGATTAATACAAATTATGCTGCATTATTACTGAAGAGACCTTTAATACAGACTACTGTTAATTGTAATACATCCACACCTCTCTCTTCTTGCTGCCATTATTGAGACTTACATGTGTGGAAGAACTGAATTGTAACTTCATCTTTTCTTCAGAGTAAAAGCCCATATTGTGACTGTGGCTGCATGCAGAGACTTAGGAATTCATGTAGCCCACCTAAAATATAGATAAGCTCAAGAAAAATAACAGAACTATGGAACAATGGCACAATTCACTATTTCTCATGGCGCAAAAACTGACACTGTCCAAAATAGAGGTAGAGACTCTAGAAAGTGACAGTTTTTCAAGTTAAAATATGTTGATCACAGCGATATGCAGCTGCCATGCACACTGGGAGTAAGGGTAGTACTATATACTAACTTATTAGTTCTGGTGGGAATGGTGGATGTTGAAGTTTCCTGTTTGTTTTGTAATGTTGACAATGGGCCTTGTGAGGATTTTTACTACAAAACTATTCATGAATGTATAATAAATGAATTTTTCAAAGACTGCAGATTTTTTGCTTCTGTTTTAGGCTAGCAGGAGAAGGAAATTTTTTTTAAACTGTAGAAAACAATTAGAATAAAACTGGTAGCCTTAACACAAGCATCACTAAAACTGCATTCCCTTTTAAGAGAGAAATCTGTGTGTCCATGTATCTGTAGATGAACAAGACAGCAGACAGGGCAGGCTCTTCATATGGCAGCCCTTTTGCATACCCTGTTTTGTATCTATTTATGGAGTTGCGCAGACATCACTGGATAGAGAATGGCTGGCGTTAAAAGTAGTGTTATCTGTGAGATACTGAATGCTTCGTTCTTTAGAGCGTGGGATTAACCAGGATACACAGTATAGCAGCTAAGTATAGTCACTATTATGAGCGTGCACCAGATGGTACCACTCTGTATAAATACTTCCTATCATTGCAGCTGTAGGTTTTCCTGCTGTTACATATTTGTCTGGTCTATAATCATAGCCCAAAATATACTGGTCTACGCACTACTCCAACACCGATGAGCTCATGTGAGAAACATGCTTACAGACCCAGCCACCCAGCGTTTGCAGCCTGCCCTCTAATGAGGGAGATACTGCAGATCCAGACACTTGCTCAACAACCTGTGATATAAGCATCCTCCCTGATTTTCTCCTTCCCTTCTAGTTAGGAATCCTTAACTCCCCGCAACATCCCCTTTGCTCTGTTTTGACATGGCAGGAAGCTGTTTCTATTAAACAATTAAATTGTGGCAAGTGAATGAGGAGAAATAAAGAAAAGGAAGGAAAATACCTTCAGGGACAAAAAAGAAAGCAATGAAAATGTATTAGACATTACAGTGGTCCTAGAGGTGAGTCAGAAATAGACGTGACAAGAATACCAGAAGTGATACGGAGAAAACAGAAGTAATCAATAAATGTGTCAGCTCTGGATTTGGAAAGAGACAGAACAAGGGACACTCGTTAGAGGGCAAAGTCCTCTCTAGTCCATAAATAATCAAAGTTGATGTTAAACAACATCTATCTGAGAGAAGGGCAGCAGGCCTAGATAAGTCACAAAGCAGCTGGCTCTGGTGTTAATTTTCAGTAAACCCTGGCATGCTTGGCTAGTTCTCAATGCCTGACATAATAGTAACTAAAGCTGGTCAGCAATTACTCACAGAGAGGTCTAGTTGGTGCTATAGGTGGAAAGTTTCCATTCTTTTGACTTTAAATTTCAATTGAATTTGTACTGAAAATGTGAGATTGCAAATAAATTCTGGTGGAGCCCAGGCAGACCCTCATTGTCCATTAGCCCATCCAGCAAGGTGCTGAGTTCTCCTGAAGGGTTACAGCTCCTGGCCTCCACCTCTCCTGGTAGTTGAGTCCCCTAGGCTGGAAACCTATTTTACAGCCATCCTGCTGACATCCAGCCCAGGCAGCTCAGGTGCTTTAGCTGGAGATCTGGGGTGAGCTCGGGGTCATAGAAGTTCCTCCCATGGAGTTTGACTTCAATGCTGCAGTGACAACCCTGACAATATTTCTATGGTATACTGTGCTGTCCAGCAGCATCCTGGGGAAAAACTAAAAAAAAAAAAAAAACACCCAGAGAATGTTTTTAGTTAATTAAATGACCATTTACTATGAACATTCAAAAGCTTGTGCTTGGCTTGGGTCATAAAGACTTTTTGTAAGACACTGTGAGGGATCTCAAGGAAGGGATCTCAAGTAACCTTCCATTCCACACCTGGATCCAATACAGTCTTAAATTAGTGTTTGTGGGCAACAACATGGGCTCCAGCTGCTCATCTCAGAGTTCTAGTAAACTACATGGGAAAAAAATTGCCATGCTCACTGGTTTCATAACCACAAATATGTGTGAACATCTGCTGTTTCGAGCTACACAGGAGACACCACTGACACCCCACACACACTGATCATAAAATCATATAATCACAGAATCATTAGGCTGGAAAAGACCTTTGAGATCATCAAGCAAAACTGTACCTGTCCACTACTAAATTGTATCCCTAAGAATTTCATATGCCCATTTTTAAATAACTCCAGGGATTATTACTCAACCATCTCCCTTGGCAGCCTGTTGGAGTGTCTGATAACCCTTTCAGTGAAGAAATTTTTCCTAATGTTCAATCTGAATCTCCCCGGTGCAACTTGAGGCCATTCCCTCTTGTCCTATCACCCAAAATAAGGATGCTAATGTGCTGGGGACCTGGAAACTGCCTGATGGCATTCACAGTGCTGCAGAGTTGCTGCCTGTGTCATCAGAGCGTAATGCTGAAAGGAGTCACATCATGTGAAGCCTAAGTACCCTTGCCCACCAGTGAGCCATGTTCTAAACCCAGTGCATCATATAATGATAAATAGTTCTGGAAATCAATACACTGCCCTAATTATGAGACAGAAAATGAGATGGACACTTTGTTCTGTTACTAGCAATTAAACAGAAGGTGTTTACCACACAGCAGAAGCAAAGCTAAATATAAAAGGATGCTTGCTTGGGCACTGCTCTCCAGGACACTTTGAAGTGGATATTTCAAGTTCCACGTGCTCAAATGGAAAGCGTTCACAGCATTCGTTCATCTCTACATTCAGCACGTGCCACTGCTGGCACGTTTACCTTAAGGCTTGGGAGTTACCCATGACCTAAGTAACAGATTGGCTACACATTTATTACTTAGCTTTTTATTCCCAAAAGAAGGGTCTGTACCTCACCTCAAGGGTAAGATTGTTGATGCCAAGAAGCAACAGCTGCGTGCCTTCAGCATCAGCCTCCTTTTCACTCTCCGACCAAGATGAAACTCTGCCTCTTCCACGTCAGAGTACCTGACCCTTCCCACTGTTTCTGTCTGAGACTGATGGGTTTAGCTTGTGCAGAAGCAGCTCATGCGGTTGATCCAACTTCCAGGCTGCCATGGTCAAACTAACCCAACAAACAGCTTCAAGGGCATGAGATAACAGAAGTCCTCATACTAATATTGACACTACTCCTCAGAATCCCCAGCTTTAATTTGGTCATCCTGAGCAAACGTATAGCGCTTAGTACAAAACATTTCTGAACTTCCCTAGGAAGAAGCAGTTGCTGAGGTAGACACTTTTCACATACTCCAAGTTATTTACTGTTTCCTACATGTCATTTTATGTTCTCTTTTTGGCTTGCAACAATACCTCTCCACCATTCAGGGATGCTTCAGCCTAATATATCACTAGTAGACAGAAATAGGCGCTCTACTTATGTCAAAGCCCCATTGCAGGGATTAGGAGCCACCTGTTTCCCTGCTTCAGCTACAGTGATATAAATTACATATACCTGGAACTTGCAATGAACTAACACAAATCTTCCAACGGGGCCTGGACTTTTTTATACATTCCTTTGCTCTGAACAATGTTTTTTCACTCTATAGTTCATTCTATAAGCCTTCTCCAAAATGCAATTTAGTCCTTTTTTTCAAACCGACCTCAAAGAAAACAAACATTTTAATTACCCCTGCTATT
Organism: Clamator glandarius; assembly: GCA_033459285.1. Taxonomy (NCBI): domain Eukaryota; kingdom Metazoa; phylum Chordata; class Aves; order Cuculiformes; family Cuculidae; genus Clamator; species Clamator glandarius. Next base: position 320,925 of record JAUNZM010000263.1, read on the forward strand.
TCACCTGTGAGGTACTGAGTAGATACAGAATCAGTATAAAATTATATTCTCTATTATTTTCTCTAGGAAATCTTCTGTCAAATCCTAGATTGTCACAAGGAATGTGCTTCCTTGTATTGCTTATTAAGAGTCTGTAAGATACTGAATTCTTATATTATGCTCACCCGTAGCAAGCTGTGCAAACATCCACAAAACATGCAGCTAAAGCAACAGTAGACAATTAAAGCAACTCTGCTTCTAGAAGATTTGGGAAATCAAAGAAAAGATAACTCAGAAAGAAAGTTTCCCTGAAATTGTCTCCAATGACTGAGATCTCATGCTTCTACGTGAATTACTTCAAATTTCATTCAGCCTAACAGCGTTCATGGTGGGGTGGGTCAGGGAGCCTAGTCAGGGATAACTCAATTTCTCACATACACTTACATACATTACCAGAGCCATGAACTGACAATAAAGACAAGGACAAGCTCCATGTTTTTGTAGGCAAAGAGGGTATTATCAACATCCTCTGAATGGACCAAAATCATTTCCCTGCCATAGAAATTGTGCCACCAGAAGCAAAGGGATCAGCTCTGTAACTTCTGAAGTTGGGAGCATGCAGTTTGTTCTGGCTCCAGCCACTTTGAAGCACAACAGCTACCATGAGGGCCAGTACAGGGAAATTTTTGCTAAAACAGTGGGGTCACTAAAGTGCTGAAGTCCTTATCCAGCATCTACCAGATTCAATGTCAAACCAAAGAAAGCCCTCACAGCTGGGTGCAAGTGTGAAAGTGTTTTTTACAGTATTAAGTACAGCCTGATAGAATATTTTGATTGATTATCATGGTAAACACCAGAAGCAAACTACTAAAATTAGATGCTTCTACAGTCAAACTGGATCGTTTCCATTCCAAAGGAGATTTTTTTTCTGCTTCATTTCCTTTTTTTCTATTAACCTTACAGTCAGTGAATAATATGAACTAAGCAGTCTATGAGTACTAGCAGTAAAATGTGAATCCTAGGAGCAGAGGTCCTGCAGGGTATACTGAGCATTGCCTTCCAGTGCCATGGAGCACTGGAAACTACTCTATCATCTTCTTTGATTCTTGTATTCTGGCTGTCTCAATCCTTTGATATTTGCTAGTGTCTATGCTGGAGTTCTACATTGGGTACTACAACTACCTAAACATTATGTATTAGCAACTACTGTAAAAATCACTAAGGATCAAAGAAAAAGCACCAGTTATATCTGTCCCTTTAAGGAACAACGAAGAAAAATTTCTTTTATTTGATCTGGTAATTTTACCAGTATACTGACATTGATGTATAACCATGTTGAACACTGTGAGCAGAAAACAACAAATATTCACCAAAATAACAGGTTCCATCATGTGACCCTCAGTTCTAAAGGGAAACATGAAAACCTCTCTCTTTCAGCTAGGATGCAGAAGGCGAGGAGCTAGGAAAATGCTAACTTTTCTCCACCATGTGTTTAAATATAACCAGTGTATTCTGCTCTCTTCATTCCTTAACACAGAAATACTTCTCTGATGACAATTCTCAAGCAAGGAGATGGCCTGGAGAGTGCCGATGTACAAATGATTTCACCAAAATGATTGCATGCTGCTTTGGGGAGACATGCAATCTGTGATGAATAATACACAAACACATTTCTATAGCAACATTAACACATATATGTTTAATATATGTGTTAATATATGTTAAATATATGCTTCTAAAAAGGTCCAAGCCCCAAGGGACTCATTTGAGCCTTCATGAAAGGTTTCAGCTCACCAATGAGAGAGCAGGCACAATCCTGCTAGATGAAGATGGCCAATGCACCATATATTGTGTGGATTACTGGTCACTCAGGGCTGAATCAAGTGATGGGAAATAGTTTGTGAGAAAACCAGCATCTGATTAACCATCCAGAACTAACTAAACAACAAAAGTTTTCATAAAAATCCAAGTCTTCCTATGACAATGCACAGAAATCAGTAAATATGGAGGTGACTGCTTGCCCTAAAGATTTGGCTCATTTCTGCAAATCTACACAGACTTGATACACCAGATATCTAGTACTAGCTGACATGAAGTTACTCCAATAAAAGCAAGTAGAAAAATTCACATGCACCCAAAGACAAGTGGCAATCAACTCACAAGAAAAATGCACATTAAATATGTTCCTGAAAAAATTTCCATTTTTCTGTTCTGAAGAACTTCATATATTATCTTTTAAAGCAAGGAAATCATGCAAGCACTAATACAGATCAACTCTACATGTACACTTTATTCTGTCACTTCTGTCAGCCCTGCAGAAAACATCGGTTACAGCGTAATCCTCTGGGCTTTTTTCTGTGGTGTCATTGTTCTCTGGTATTCATTGAAATAATGAACACAAAATATGATGTGCCAAGCACCTGATACACTAAATAAAATATGCAATATTTCTAACTTAGTTAAAATCACCATATATTTACTTTTGTCCTGTATGCAGATAATTCAGTTGAATGTCAGTTGACATATTTGGATATAGTTTCCGTTGATCTACCAGCAATACTAGTGTGTCCTCTGAAAGTATTCATCTCAGCTACATCTAAAGTTTGAATAGGTTTTAATAGATCCATATTATCAAAGGAGAGACAGAAGGAAGGCAGGGGTGCAATCCAACAGCAGAAAGCTCATGAATCCAGTCCTGAGGTTTATGCAATATAAGGAATTGTATTTTGCATTTTGTAGTTTTGGTGTCTCTCATTGCACTGATGAGCCTCAGCCTAGAACAATGACATTTTTAAGACAACCAGTATATGTGGATGGCTATTTTAAACATTGTCAGACAAAGCTGTATATGATAAAGATCACAGGACTGGAGGAAGGCAATGTCTTTGTTTATTAGTCACCGATTAGATCTTTTTTGTGTGTCAAACTATCTTTGCTAATTGGCACCGCCTACCAGCACACCTCCACATGAACTGTGCCTCAGCACAGCCCCAGCCCCAGCCCCAGCAAGAGCCTTTAGCCACAGGAATCAGAAACAGCCAGACACTTGCTCTGACCAGTGCCTGTGGACAATCCCATTGGCATTTCTGCCTGGAGAAATCATCCGTCCACATACCTCCAACAAGAGTTTTCAACATTAGTAAAGAACTTACAAACTCATAACAGTCAGACATTAAGTCTTTCCAGAAGAGGGGAGAGAAGTAACCCTAGTCATCACAGGCACGGCTGCTTGCCAGGCGTTGGTATCATCCATTCCACACCCAGCAGTGCCTAGACAGCCCTTCCAGAGCTCATCAGAGCAGCTCGAACCTGGTAGGCTAATTGTGCTCTGAAACAATGGGAGGGCACTTGTGTGTCCCTTTTGGTGTCTCTGCTGTGGGGACTGCATTTCCAACAAAAGGCAGCAACAAGATGCATAGGGCAAGTGATATTTCAACTGCTGAAGCCCTTTCTTTGGTGAATGCATCACCGTATGCAGGTGACTGAAGGTAGCTGCCTAGTATCCTTTAACTTTCAGGTTAAGAGTAAAGTCAATGATAAAACAAATAGACTGATGACTTGTTCTTTGAGCTAATCCATCTACTGAGACCAACAAAACCACTTCCGCTTGTGTTTGATTCTCTGTAAGAGGAAAGAAAGTTTCTTTTTGACGTTCCTGGCAAGGTCAAATGGCTCTGCACTCAGAAACACACAATGTGCACATGGAAAATTAGCATTTTGGAATGATATCCACATTGCTGTTTCCTGATTGCTCATGCTTCTGCGAAGGGAGCAAAGAGTTCCTGAGTTCCTATAGAGCATGGCATACTAATCCTCAAAACTACCACAAACAAAATGAGGAGGAATTTCTGCCATACCCACTATTGTCCTTTAAAGCATTACCTAAACTCACTGAATAAGAGCCTCATATGGTGACAGGTCATGCACGGTCACTGTTGCTCTACACCACCTTGCAGAGAGCAGTGGGTGCAGTCTGTACAACCCTTTGAGTCACATTTCGAGGAAGACACTATGAGCTGCTGCATCCAGGATAATTTCACACAGTTCCTGAGGCACGAGACAGTCAGTAGAGGTGGGGTGGCAAAAACAAAGTTGACTTTAAAGTAACAAATTTCCCATGATAGATGTTAGAAGAAAAATAAGGAGGTTTCTCAACGATAACTGAGAAAATGCCAGCCCAGTCCCTAGGCTAACGTACCACCAAACTGTGAGGGAGCTGGGGTGTTTGTCTTGACTGTACAGGGAGAAGACATTTTTTTGTCTGATTGTTTTAATGCAGAAAAACAACCAACACACAACAAAAGCAACCAAATTTATATATATAAAAAAAAAAAGATGTGATGCTAGCACCAGCACTTAAAAGGTGGAGCCACATAAGGTGCAGTCATGCAGAGGAGTAGAGTGGCTCTGTAACCGGTCTTACCCTTAGCATCACCACCCTTTCAATCTGCTCCCCACCACCAGCGGACTCCCTCCTTCACAGACAGCCCCTCCCAGGACAGAAATACCAAAGCTGACTCTGGTCAGGACAGCATTGCTATGGCTATGCTAGCACAGCAACTGCGTCTAAGCAGCACCATGCAGATGATGTCCACAAGGACAAATTTGCTTCTACCTGTAAGGTAAATGGTCATGTCTATGCTACCTTCAGCTCATTCTCTCCAAACTGTTCCTGTTCACCTTCATATGCAGAAGAGTTGATTGACTCTGGGCAAAAATCATACCAAGGAGTGTGTGAACAATGAAAGACCATTGTCCAAGTCAGTACTTGGGTTCTGTTATTTTTACTACAGCCAAGGTAGCTTCATCAGCTTTATTGGGGTCAGGCACAGCTCTGCTCTCACTGAGACAGCTGAAAGCAGCATGTTTGTAGGCTCAGAGTGTAACACCAGGAGCTGGTAAACCTGAGCTGACTGCATCCCTCCCCACCTGGCTTCCTCCTGCTCCCTCCAACCCCATCTGAGCTGGCCTCCAGCACCCACACAACAGCACACATGAGCTGGGAAGCCTTCCCTGCACAAGTGAGCTTGGCAGCATGATGCAGATATTCAAGCTGTCTTTACGTGGAGCCACCTTGGGAAGCCATAGCACCTGTATTATGGAGGATTTCCAGCCCCACTTCCCCTTGGGTAACTGAAAGTTGACAGGATGTAACAGCAGTAAGAAAACACACATAAGTTTAGCATACAGACTGTCATCCAGGAAAGTACTTACAAGAGCACAAATAAAACTTTAATGTGCACTTCCAGCTTCCTCTGAAGCACATTTGCTTGGTAGAATTTCTTTGTCCTTCACATGCAAATTAAATGATAAGGTCCTGATCCTGAAGCTTTTATATCTTCATTTATTTTGAGTGTCTCCTCCTGCAAGAAGTTGTGACATTACCTGTACCTGCCGGACTAAGGTCTAAATGACTGTTTCAGTCTCCATGTTTGTATAGTATTGATCATCTCTTTGTACTTTTTCCTTTTTTTTCCCTGACAACACCTTTCAAAGCCAAAGGAAATGAAACAATACTTCCCTCTGCTGGAAGACCTAGGAATTCTGGAAATGAATGTGAAGTGTTATGTTTTCCTGAGCTACTTTCCTAGGTTGAGAAGACAGACCTCAGCAGCAGGGGATCGGGAAGAATACAGAGGGGCGATAGAATTTTTCTACTTGGTTCTTAGCCCTGGGTTAAAGCATTGGAGAGCTCATGTATAACTCATTCTTTTTCCTCCAAGAATTAGTCAGTGTGCACCGTTTATTATTTTAGTTATGAATGCACCTCTGAAAACCCTCATGCCACTCTGGCTGTATGCTGAGATTTTTGAAGTCTCATTTGAGTGCAATTTTCTGAATCTTTTGCACGTGTATTAGGCAGATTTTCTCAAGTTTCAATTACATGGCTTCTTCCAGGATTCCAATGAGAGGTTTGGAAAAACATTAACCACCACCAGTGAACAACTTTGAAACTCCCACTGGGGGTGCAAATCAATGGCTAATCAAGGGAAGGCCCCAGAGAATGTGGAAAATTTCACTTGTGGCTTAGAGATCTTGTAAGGAAGGCTGTTTCACAGGACTGGAAAGGGTGATTCCCGCTGGAGTCATGGGAGCCCAGAGATTTCCAGATTTTTTTATAAATCAGGATTGTGTAAAGCAAGGTCAAGCACCAGCTGTCCCATTCCTTATTTCCAGGCATCATCTACTGGCAGCTGTCCATAAGCTTTCTATAGATAGAGATATTTCTGCTAGTTGTGGAGGCCAGAGGGAAATTTGATAACGGGAAATTTATACCAACTAATTCCCAGATACCTCTGTTCCCAGTTTTGTCTCTATCATCTCCCAATCTTCCATGGGGTTCTGCGCAGTAATTACATTATCCTCCATACCTTCTGATCATGCATAACTTATTTCTATAATTACAATAGTAAGTCTGATCAACAAGTTTAACAACTATAAATATATCTTCATAGGAAATCCAGAGTGTCCTGAACTGCTCTTTAAGTGATGAAGTATCATTATCTAACACCTCTTTAACTGGTGAGGTAACAGATGAGGTATTCAGCTGCTAGTAAATTTTACCATTTCTGAGCTGAAACACAGAACTACACAACAACAAAACTACAGGCAGGAAACCAGCCACAAAACAGGTTTTCCAACTGAAAACAAGAAGAATTATAGATAGGATGTCAGTGGTAAGATCCTGAGACCATCTTTAGTATGCATCCAGTTCACACTGAAGGAGAGCTGTTACTGATTCTGTAGTAGCTGTTCAAGGACTGTGACTCTAATCCAGGGCTCACCGTTTGCCAGGGCTCTGGAATTAACACCTGCTGCTTTGGAAATAGTGCTGTGGCATCCCTCAGGGGCTAAAAGAGGTCAGAACGCTCTCCCATGCCTCCTAAGATCCACTTGAATCATCAGGTTAACTGGCTAGCTAAAAAAAGCTTGAAAGGTAATAACACAACTTGATTCATGGGTTTGACATGCTCAGCTGAACATTTTTTCTCCCCTTTTTTGTCTTGTTAGTCAGATCCTCTGTTTCACAAGGGACCTCGGATACTATGTTTCTTCCCTGCATCCAGGAACATACCCACTCACCCCAAGTTTGAAAAGGAAGGAAAATGTACTGTGGCTAAAAATGATACCATCACTTCAGGCAGGTCATGAGCTTGTTACGCCAGCAGCCTTGCTCAGCTAGCTCCATTCAATGACATCAGGTTGCATGTATGAGTAACTACTGATTCAGCTTCATCTAGGATTCAAAATCTGGTCATTTAAAGTCAGAATAAGAAATGAAAAAATCATAGTGGATCACAGGTCCTAGGTCATATTGTAGGAAAGGACTTAGTGCTCTTAATTATTCAAAGCAGTGGGACTGCAAGACCAAGCAGAAAAAGGGGCTTTTTTTTTTTTTTTTTGTAGCAAAACAGCACACCAACCTCCCAGAAACAACATAGCTGGAAAGAATAGAGCTGGAGAAATTTCCTTTTAGGGTAAATCTCTCAAGCCATTCACTGATTTATTATTAACATTCATACTGCTGCTGTGCTAAAAGGCTCCATCTAGTATGGGCTCAACTAGGCTAAGTGCCACAACCAATGACTTCATTTGCACTTCAAGGCTCAAGCTCAGCCTGTAGCCCAAAGCCCTGGATCACTGATATTACCCATCTTAGAGGTGACCTGCTGGTCCTTTAAGCCAGGAAAGTGGGGCAAGAAGGAGAGGTTTTCCAGGTGAGGACAGTCTGTAAAGATAGCATGGTCTCTGCCAACTCAACATCTTTTGTTCTGAAATTGGGGCTGAATTTGAGAAAAATAAGTTAGAGTCTCAGTTTCTGCAGACCTTCTCATCTGATTCTTCAGAGGTGTATACCTTGCTGCACAATACAGAGGTTCATCATTCCCCATGTATAAATGGACATTTGCAGAATAGTGGGAAATTTCAGGCAGCTTTAAGTGATACTCCCCAGTGTTTTTTTAAATTTCATCTGTAGCATTGGTCTCACACTGGCTTTGCTCTCTGTGGGCAATAAAGCTATAAATTCAACCATTGTTACACATGGGGCATTTTTAAAATTTGGTGAGCATAGTCCCCATATTAAACTTCTTGAATCCTGTTCCTCAGATGCTTGGATTGACACATTCCCAGTGTGACTGGAAAAAAAGTTGTGCTTCCCCTCCATGATAGCATCTATGACTAGCCTACCTGATTTGGCCAGGTTTTGCCTCCCAAAAGGCACAATCTGAGATAATAAAGTCCTCAAGCTGACTTTGCATGGCCACTTGGTCCCTAGCAGAGTCCTGAGGGAAAGTACATTCCTGTTGCTCCACAACTCCTGCCACCTCTGCTGCACCCTGCAGCTCTGCACCTTAGCAGCAGTCTCACAGAAAGGCATCTGAGCATGCACGTTTTCCCACTATATTTGTATTTGGCTGAACAGCTGGGGATTATTCTTTCAGGCTAGAGAGTAGTGGGAATCATGGCTTACAGTGGCTAGGAACTGCTAAAATAAAACTTTTCATGTTAGTGTACTTGAAAGCAAAGATGTAGAGTCCCAGAACATTAAGGAAGGGCTGCAGCACCTGGGAGTTATTTAGCAGCATGTGTCAGGGGTGTCGAGCTTCAGCCTTATGGGACTGGCAGAATAGCACGAAACAGTCACTGAGAAACTGATCCTAGATGGTTTTATTTTGCAGTTCTGCCTCTGGATACCTACAACTCATGAGTTCATTGTAAGAACAGGATTTTGCAGATATATACAAACAATAAGTATGTTTTAAAAAAGGGTCAAAGAAAGCAAAGATCAATGGAATAGCATGTGGTATACTCATAACATCCGTGAAATCATAAATTGAGTGCTTTAAGACTCGTTGGCCTTTAATGCCACCCGGTTTTGCTGTTTCCTGGCTCCCAGACCACGAAATGTTGGCTCCTCCAGAGAAGGCTATTGCTAAACAATCTTCAAACAACACGTAATTGCCAAGACAACCCCTTTAGATTTTACATGTCCCTGTGAATTATTAGACTTCACTGCACAAAAAAGAATAAGTGGAGCCTTTGAAGATAATACCCCATGGGTTAGCCATGGCCTCTCTTTGCCAAGTCTCTAATGGCACCACAACAGGAGGAATTCCTTGCCAAAAAGGCTCCATTTCCTTTTGCAGCAATATGGCACAACACTATGAAATTCACTTCTTTATCTTGTCACAGGCAGTGGATGCCACATGCTTCCAGGGGCCACAGGACCTTCCTTGCTCATCTGCATCCAACATCTGAAATCCAGAACCCCAGATCCATTCTCTGAAGGCAACCAAAGGGCTCGTGTCATCAACATCAGCAGAGCTGTCCTGCTTCAAGATTTTCTTTCAAGGTGACATGTCCTTCTTATAGACATGCCCTGGGCAGCCACAAGGCATCAAGTACAAAGCAGGTTTTACAACAAGAAATTCTGAGGCATAGATCCTAAAAATGGCCACTCTCTGTGTTATTTTCACCTCCCTCAGTTTTCTTAAACATAATATCCCACCCAAAGGATCACGTATTCTCTTCAGCCTTTTTCACAGGGGCTCTTTTTTAAACCTTCATGAGTTTCTCTTTTTCCCACCTCTGGTTTCCATCTAATTTGTCTGCATTTATATTCCAAATCTTGTTCATGTGCTCAAAAAGATTCCACCTTTAAGACAGCAGAATAATCGTTATACAGCAAGTCTACCAAATAGGAGGATGGGGAAGAGTCTATCTCAACTGACTCGATGATCCAATGGGTCTCTTCCAACCTGGTTATTCTATGATTCTATGATACAATGCTCGAGTTAGTTTACAGCATGCAGAGAAAAAAATGTTTCCCCATGCTTCCTTCCTGCATGTGGCTGACTGCTATTTGGTTTGTGGTACATTAAAACCCTCAGATCCCTTCTGTGGCTTTGCTGTTGCATAAACACTTGCACCTTGTTGGTAATTCTGCTTTGATTTTGCCTCACTAGACAGAGAACATTTTACTTGTCATTAAATCAATTAGATAAAGTTTAATAATGACATTTCCTCAACTGAATTAATTTGGAATTCTCCTGCTCTCCACAGTAAAACTCATTCCTTTTGGATTGCTTAGTGTTTCTCCACTACCTCATAATAAAGTTCACAATCATCCTAGTGCAAGAATAAGTTTTCAGACATGACCAAAAGATTTTAGATTTCACGATTTTAAACCTGGATACTCCAGGCAATTAAGTATAGATGAACTAGCAACATAATTATTCTCTTGAGTCTGTTACAGTTCACAAATCTACTCCATTAAGAAACTGAACTCTATGTTTCTTCCTGTACTTCAGGTGTGTTTCTAGAATTTATATATCATCTTTAAACTGTCACCTGTTTTTCCTTAAGTTTTCTTTGACCTCTTATTTCATCCAAACTGATGCATTTTAAGTCTAGGGGCCACTATCTACCCTCACCTTCAGAGACCACAGACCTGAAGATTCTCTGAATTCTTGTGCAGAAAAATAATCAAACCCTGAGGTAAAGATTTCTAGTGCTTGAGTATCTACCACTCCCATAAGCAAGCCATTGCAAGACCTGCCTTAAGGTAGAAAAGACAAAGATGCCTTGATGTTAAGTACCCCACAATCCAACAGCAGCATCAGGAAAGCCCAGCCACCTCATGGCCCAGGTGTCCACCTCTCTCCCCACCACCTCTGAAAATCTAGTACTTTCCACTGTGCTTCTTTAGCTCTACCTCTACACCTGAAACTGAACACAACCTACCAAATATTATTAATCGAAACATTATGTTATCATATTACTTTCAATAGCACTCTACGCCAATCAAAAATAACATTTTCCTTTGATCTTCTGTACCAGATGTTTTCAGTGTGATATCCAAAACGAAGTCTGATCTCCTGACTACAAAGCATTTCCAACTCAAATTACTCTTCCCACATGCATATTCACTATTTAATATGCTATTGTGTCATTACATAGGGTGGCTTAGTTTGGCCCCTCTGACTAGGGAGCCATATAGCATTTTTACTAACCTAGATAAACCATTATTGGAAAGGTTTATGTCTGATTGTTTTCCACTAGATTAAGAAGAAGAAAAAGACATATTTTTTTAAAGCATCACTCAAGACAGATACATGTTTTACCAAGTCAGCTCCTCCCATTTTCCAGATAGTTACAAAATCAGGCTTGACCTTTATCCACTTGCTTACTGAATAGTCAGTTGCGGGGGACTTGTCAAAAATTCTGTTCAGAGGAAGATATACGCTCTATATACATCATCTTGTCTCTCTAGGAAGAAAGGTGACACCACACTAATAGAATAGTTTCCCATTTCTTCTTGGATCAAATAGTTGTTCATCTTCTCTGCAGTGCAGGAAAGAAGAGATGCTTGGAAAGATAAAAAAAGAAAGGATTACTTAGGTTGCATACCATAACTATTTAGAACACAAACACTTGTCACACAATTTGAAGCAAAAGATCTTGTCAAATGAAAACCATGGTCCATCAGTACTGTTCACAAGAGTGTACCTCACTCAACATATTGAGAACTGACTATGTACCCTCAGGACAAGGGGTGATGGTTTTAAACTGAAAGACGATAGATTGAAATTATGTATTAGAAAGAAATTCTTTATTGTGAAGGTTGTGAGACACTGGAACCTGTTGCCTAAAGAAGCTGGGGCTGCCTTCTCCCTGTAAGTGTTCTAGGCCGAGCTGGATGGATCTTCAGGTAATCTAATCTAGTGAAAGGTTCCTCTGTCATTGCCCAGAAGGTTGGAACTAGGTGAACTTTGAGATTTCTTCAAGGCCAAACAATTCTGTGATTCCATTAATCCAAGGGATCCATCGGTAATCTTCTCTGCATTTTTTCTCATTTCAAGGTGCTCTGGTACAACAACAAAAGGATTTGGGCACACAAAAGTAGGATCTAGACACTTCAGTCCCGTGGTACATTTCTTCACATCTCTGTTGAGTTTCCACCTATCCTGCCACGTGCAAAGTGAGTGGGAGTGACAGCTGGGCAGAAAACGGCTGCTCTCCAGCCTGGAACACCATGAGACGATGGGACAGCTTTGCTGGCATAAGGGTGAGGGTCGGGTGATAAATAACAAGTAGCAGATGGTGAAAAAGCACAAGGACATAAAGTCATGCTAGAAGTCACAGCCTGCAGTTCCACAAATCATATTATCTTTTATCTATTCTCAGTGCTCAGACTGGACTGATTGGATAAAGATCCTCATGTTAGCCTGTGTTCCCATGGAAATCAAAATCATGCAATTTCTCTCTCTTTCTCTTTCAGTCAGTTGCTTTCTGGACTGATTTTTGTCCCATTTTGGTGCAATCTGACAGAAACTCGCAGCCCTTAAGGAATTAATTTTTCTAAGAGTTGCATGAAAATCAGCTTCTAGGGAGAGAAGAGATCCAGATCAGGGCCTGCACCAGGGGAAAGACTGCAAATTGAGCCTTTTTCCTCTGGTCCATTTGGCCATATGTCCAGACAGACAGAAAATGTCTTGCCTCTTGCCTGGCCAGCAGTTAGGGGAAATGGCAGGGTGCTATAGATAGGTCTAAGGAACATGGTGGGATAAAGGAAATATTGTCAAGATCTACAAGGAACATAATTTCTTCAGACAGAGGAGTGGCCCAGGTCAGTTAGCACAGCGACAGCTGCTCCCAGCTCCGTTGGGCATCTACCTGCAGCAGAAACTAGAAACATCTGAGGCAAAATACTTCACCTCTGGGCCCTCCCCTACTGTAAACCCTGCCTTTTCCACCCATTCCTTAAGCATGAGTAACACAGTGGACACCATCTGAGTCGGCTCCAGGCTTTTAGCCATAAGGACAAAGTTGGATTTTGTGACACAGTTTCAGGGGTTGGGAGGTAGCTGTTCCTACTATGGGAGTAAGACAAAGGGGTGGTGTGGGGCACAAAAGTCAAGCAGTTTACATCTAGAGACCACTGTGACCAGGCAGTGGTGGGGTTATTGCTGCCACTGGCAATGACCAGAGATGAGCTCAGCATCTACCCCAGCATATCCCGAAGTGGCAGAAAGCAGGAAACCTAACTTTCCAAGCAGTTGGTAAGACCAGAGGTGTTTTACCATCCCAGGCATCTGCCATACTCAGCCAGTGCCTACCTCACCTGGGTTGTAGAACCAGGTCTGGGTTTCTCCCAGGAGACAACGGCTGCTGATTCACTTCTAGCTGGATTCCAAGAGCAGCTTTTAACTTTGAATTCCTTAAGCCTGTTTTCTGAAGTGGTTCCACTTTGCAATGAACCTTCACTGAGACTAGAGAGGAAGGATGTCTTCAGTGAACTTTGTAGATTCTCAGCACTTAGCAAGGCAGTGGGAAGGTCTTGACTCCCATATTACCTCCAAGAACCATCCCTGAATTTTATCTAGTGTGGATTGTTAAAGAAAAAAATCTGTTGGAGGTTTTCAAAACCAGTTTGTCTGATGCAAATACTTGTGCAAATAGATGTAGAAATAAAGTAATTTTGCAGTCTCAGTTTCTTCCATTGCAGTGAATAAAGTCAGCCAGCCAGTGTCATCTGAAAAGCATCAGACATTTTGAAGAGTTTTCCTTGCCCTCTTCAGGGACAGCAAAAGTAGGACACAAAAAAAAATACAGCTTTTCTTCATCTGTTTAAGAAAAACACTAGATAGTGCTTAACTTCACTTTGTGGGAGAATTATTACACTCAGAGGTTTGATATGTGTTTTTGCAGCGCAGAAAGATATTTGAGGGGGGGCTGCAGCCACAAAAATTATGTGTTTCTGATGTAGATAAACACACCATTATCTGAGAAGCTGAATCATTATTCCTCAATGGTGGTGTTATAACATATTTTTAATTGAGAGTTTGTGTTGGTAACAACTAGAAGTGCATCATCTTTTCTAGGAAGCTAGCCTAACGCAGAGATCCATTTGATCTTCTGATTTCTCTATCAACTTTATGCTGCATGCCAAAATGATGTCATGCCTTCATGTCACTGCTACAAATGAGCTTAGCCAGAGTTCATCTCCAGACAGAAAACATACCCAGAGACGGAAGGGATTTGAAATCACTAAATCTTTAGTTGGGAAACTGCATCCAGCAGTACAGTCCAGAAGAATTTGGGAGGATGGGAATAGGAGGGGTGGAGGGAAGAGCAAGAAATTGCAGAACTTAGGAAGGGAGATCAATGAAAGCATATTAAAAGCAGTTTGGATATGATACTTTGAGTAATCAAAGGTTACTGAATGTAACCAAGAATTTGTGCCAATATGCTGAAAACCTTGAGAATGAGTGTGCTATTCCCAGTGCTTGTGGGGGAGGGATTTTAGAGCTGGTCCGTTAGCCCTCCTGAGTGCTGCTGCTGCGCAATGCACCTGGCTCCTGGCCAGCTGCAGGGATGGAGAGGGCTGCGTCTCACTATTGCAGCTTAGCATTTTTATCTTTCACCCGAGCGGAGTTGTAAATTTTACCCTTAAGAAATTATCTAAGGCGTTCTCAGTGAACAACCCTGAAAAATTCTGGACCGTTTGCTCAGCTGTAAGGATATCTCCAAGTATTGCAATAACAGCACCCTCCACAAACCTCTTTGGCATGTGTGACACGGAAGGCCAAAGCAGATGCCAGTGACACTGTGACTTGGCTGGCACATAGAGGTGCTACATGTTATACTCGTTCCTTGGACAGCACGTGCAATAGCTCCTCTCCCCCCCCCAAGATATTAACTCCAAGGCCACATTCTGCTGATTCTCCTGAAGCCAGGCAGAAAGGGGGACCCCGTTTCCCCCTGTTATTGTGCCTGTGCCGCGGGTTTGCCACTAGAGGACACTGAATCAACATGAGACCTTGCCAGAGGACTGGAGTCGGGGTGCTCCTGAGGTGGCCTTCTCCCACTTAGGAAAATCCTGGGAAAGCTGGAAACTGCATGAGGGGGTCTCAGCTGCACCAGCAGTGGTTTGCCACTCTTTACTATGACTTGCTTAGATATTTTCCATCCCTTTGGGATTCTTTCATTTTATATTTGGGGTGCATTTTTTATGCCACAAGGGATGAAAACTGGGAAATCAATGTTATTTTGCATTGTGCAAAGCTCGATGTGTTTGTTTATGATGGACTCTTTACTAGGGAGCCCATTCAAAAGGAATTGTGAAAGAAACCAAACAGGAAAAGGTGGAACAATGATCTCGATAAGGAGCATCACAGGCAATGCTCAAACACAATAGTTAGATTTACAGCATGGAAGATGTGACCAGCTCTGCTCCAACCCCAGTGAAGCTGTTGTTTTTCTAAGGCTGTAAATCCGGAGATCAAAGGGTAAAGATCAAGCCTGCAGAAGGAGCAGAGGAGAAAGGGTTGCAAAAGCTCTTTTAGACCAATGAGGCTGACACAGGCATGAAGTCTGCCCTAGGCAATCTGTGACTTGGTCTCCAAGAGAACAAGTTTCATTGACTTGTACCAAGTATCATTTACTCTTGGGCATGAGAAGAGTGCCGAGAACAGGATGGTAGCAAGTAAATATGTTTCTGCTGGTTTAAATCAGTGGTTCAGAAGTCCAAGTACTTCAGACACATAAGCTATTCTTTGTTATGAAGAAACTCTTTAATGGTAGGCAGCAACTCATAACTGTACATGCACACACCCAGAAGGGACTAGCTACCTCACCACAGTTGTTGGACTGTTATGGATATTGCCTTTAATGAGTGAAAAACAGAATACGAGGAACTTCTTGGGGGTGCCTAAGTGGAAGGGGCTGCATCAGATGTCAGCACCAATACTCGGATGTATTAGAAGAAGGGCTGGCTCCTTGTATAAGCTGAACAGGCAATAGACTACTTGAGAAGATCTGGCTTCCTTGTTGCTTGGCCTCTCTCAGGATAGATAGTGTAGCTGCTGGTGCCAAGAGGAGGTAAATCAGGCAGGTGAGTTAGCAGCTATCCCAATGAGTCAAGACTCTCCTGCAGGAGAGACCCCTGATTTCCCCCAATGCACTTCTCATAGATCCCCTCGCAAGGGGGATCTGTAGCTTTCTAAGATCCTCATCATGAAGTTACCACTCTGCTGCACCTTTCCAATAGCTCTCTCTTCTCAGTGCAGACACAACCTAGCTCTGGTCTTCAAAGGATGGGTGCACCCTCAAGGGTGGTCTGAAGCCAGCTCCAATCGAGGCTTTTACAAGGCACCTGAAGAAGAGTATGCCAAGGCCCTTCACCAAAATTAAATCACCATGTGAATGACACCAAAGTACCCCCATCACCTCTGGGAGAGGAAAATAAAAAGGTTCTCCATCAAAAGCATGACACAGGTCCTGTGCCAGCGTGGAGAGAGGGGACATGTGTGCGTGTTGGAGGGGACAACCAGCGCATCACGCTACAGCTATGCTGGCAATGCTGCCATTGGAAGAGAAGATTGTCCCTTTGGCATCTTTCACGCCCCAGCATCTGGAAACTCATGCTGAGTTTGTGGGAGGATTCATAGCGCTATAGTGGGCACAGAGTGCCTCAGAGTCAGTTCTAAAAATAGAAGGTCCTTTATGACTCTTCTGTGCTTTTTTCTTCTTTGAACAAATATATTAGGACTGAGTCTGTTCCTGTTCTTCACCCTTAAGCACAATAAAGCAGTCTTTGCACCAAATAGTGCTACTGGTAAACATCTCCAGCTGCTAAAACCTTCAGTAAGGAAGGGATGAACAGTAGGAGCATGGGGACAGGATGGTTCTCCTCAGCAGCTACTCATAGACTCTCTAATGATAGATGGAAGTTGAGGTATACTGAAAACAGAAGAATGGAAGAAGAAATTATTTTCAAGTATGTTTTTAATTGCTGACAAACATTAACCTTTATTCAGTTACTCTATTTTCCACCAGACAACACAGCTTCACTGAAGAAGCTGAAGAAGACCTTCCTCCAAATTCCCTATTTCCCAACATGTAAGACAAGCTTACTAAGGGGGAACAGGTCCAGTTCAGAGAGGACTGTATATCTGCATCTCAGGAAGCATCCCAACGGGGAGACTATAGAATGTTTGATCAGAGAGGGAAGAAAAAAGGTTGACTCCGCCAGTTACTTCCTAAGCCCTTGGCTTCTTTTTTGAATCTTTCAATGTAGCAGATTTGGGTTATTTCTGAAATATCAAAACAAGCCATTCAGACGATTCTGAGAAGTCCTTCTATGTTCTGCTCACCCATACTGTTGCCAAGCTTGCCCTCAACCCATGGGCATCCACTGCTAAGTCGAAACTACATTTGCAGAGCACAGACTTAAATTAAAAAAGGAGTCTAGGTAAATCCCTTGTTGATGTAATTCATACTTTCACCTCCCCAGTCCCATCCTTCAGAATTGTATCAAGACAGACCCCTGCTAGGTAATCTGAACTCTACACGACTCAGCTCTATGTGAGTGCACCCCCTGCCTCACCTGCCCCTCACCTCTGCTTTCTGGCCCCTGACGTCCAAGGGAGCTCAAGGTGGAGCCTCTTGCATACCTCGAGTCTCACCCAAGTGACTGTAATGACAACATCTAGTGCTTGTTTAACTTCTGGATTGCCCAAAAGTGCTATATTTAGGAGAAAAATCTAAAAAGTTGCCCCTTTGACTTTTGTTCTCAGGAAGTTCCTGGCTCCTGCAAGTCTCCCTGTACCAAAACTAACTATTAAGCTTTTGTTATTTCAGCCCATTTAAGTAACAGCTGTTGCCCAGTAAGCATTACATTCAAACTACACAAACCTTCTGGAATTTACATTAACATATAAAGGACATTTGCTCTACCAAAACACTTTCAGTTCTTAATTTTCTGCTGTTATTCACATACCTGAAATAGGGAAAATTGGCAGCCAAAAATAAGTTTCACAACTTCTAAAAGGTAAGAATTATATCAAATATATCAGTTATCTTCCTAGAAGCACATATGTACACATTTCTTAGCATTCATTTCTGGCTTATTTTAAAAAAATGAATTGAAATTAGGACACCTGCTGGTATTCACCTGCTACCTAATTTCAATTATTGCAAGCACATAATAGAAAAGCAAATACAAGTAGTTTCAAATAGCACTAGAATTTGCTATCATATTCCAGCTTGTTTGCTGGAATAGGCTATTTTGATGGAAAAGAGTTAATTTTATGTTCTGATTTCATTTTTGTTGCAGAAGACAGAGGTGCACTTCAAAGACTCCCAAATTGGATGGTTTTACAATGATACAGCACAATTATGATCTCAGTTACATGCATATTCAGAAGCAACTAGCAGCAGATTTTAAGAGATATTCAGAAGTATACACTCTAGTTATGGAATGAGCTTTTGTAATCAAAAACATCAGCTTGAAATTACGAGGATTATTCATTCACTGCTTGTCCCAGACATTAAATTAATGAAAAAAAGCTGTGAAAATTCCTGTCCCAGCTGATTTATAGTTGAGCTTTCAGACTGGAACATCAGATATATTATTTAGGTATATGTTAAAGATAAAAGAAAGCTCTCAACCATTTAATTATTAAATTACTTTTTGTGAAATTAGATTGTGGAGAATAGACTTGAATGGTGGCTCTAGTTACAAATGAATAATCCAGATGAAGTCCTTGCAGCAGGCTGCCTCTGTAACTGGGTTGCACCATTTGGAAACACCAATGAGCAGAAGCACAACAGTTGGTGTCACCTGTCATAACTCTAAAGGCATAACAAGAGAGAACAATGTGCAAGAGCTGAGCTTTAGGTGTTTAATACCTTCTCAAACATGTTGAAAGATTTTAATGCACAAAATACACACCCAGATATTTTATTCCACTCCAACAGGCACTTGCATGTAAAAATTAAAGCTACCTATGGCTGTGCCACTGTACTATTGGCTGTGCCATGAATTCAGTCACTACCTATGCTTTCTTTTCCCCTTCTCAATTTTTTTCAAATATTTTCTAACAAGGATTAATAACTCCAAGGTGACAGACCTTCTGATGCCCAAAGTAGCCCACTCACCTATAGACAGGGTCAGTCCTAGGGGGACTGAGAGAGTCTACAGATGTGTATCAGCTTGTGGTTAAGATCAGAGTAGTAGGTTCAAGAGTACGAGATTGGAGCCCAGCTTACAATGGAATACTAGAATATACTTGGTCTGATATATAAAAACATCTGAGGAGATTATGCACCTCCTAATCATGTGCTGACCCATTTGCTCTAGAAATACAGTATAAGTCACGTATGTCCAATATCCTGCTTTTGTGGCTTCTGCCACAAGCCTTTTTCCTTTGGGAAGTAAGTTCATGAGTGGATGCAGAAACCAAGACTTCCTGGTGCTGCCAGAGGTCTCCAGCAGGATACAAGCCCACTCTCCAGCACTGAGCTGTGAAACCAACAGCAGCTCTCCAGGGACGCTCTGGACCAAAGGGGGCTGGGTCTGGCTGTGGGAGAGCAGGTGACCATGCAGATACCAAAACGTATCTACACTGAAGGATGTCTTCAGGATTTACTGCAAGCACAGTGAGATTTTGGGCTTCAAAGTGCTCAAACCCTCTGCAGCAGCCAGAAATCGTAATTCAGAGGCTGGTAAAACCAGGGTTTTTTAACTGTAGACTGTTTATATTTTCCCTAAACCAGCAAAACTCAATTTTATAAGTGGCAGTGAGAGGGGTCAACTGCAGATGCACATTGGGAGATTCCAGGGTGAAGGTATGTAGCACCTCTCCAAATAAAACTGTGGTTCAAAATACATCTGCAGCGAGACAGGGAGTCTAACAAAAAATGCCTGGGCTTAAAGCCTAAAAAGACAAGATGGGTAGAGAAATCTCTAAGGTCTTTTAAACTATTTTGAAAAATTACAGATTAAACAGACGGGGGAAAAATTTACATAGGCTTTTAAATTATTTATTAAAACAGTATAAACTTTCTGGATATAACCAGCATTGAGAGGCAGAGGTCTGCATGCAACTTAAAAGGCGATGGGGTAGAGAATAATTGTGGGGGTTTTACCAGAAAGAGTAGAAGAAAAAAAATAAATAAAACTTCCTACTAAATGTCAAAAAAGGTAATGGTAAATATGAAAAACATTTACTGTGCTGATAAGGCTCCCACTGAGAATGGAAGGAGATGGACCTGGAGTATTTCAATTCTTGGCTCAGAGTGTCTCTGCCAAATAAAGAATGTAGTGAAACATCACCTTCTAGGGCTCAGCAGCTAGAGAGCAGCAAGACATGACTGGGTCCCACCTCCACAGCACTTTGATGCCACTGAGTGTTGCTGGATGTTGCCAGTTTACACTTCCCAGGCTGGTCATAACTGTCCAGAGGGGGGGACTGTAGAAGACACGATGGGCATCCACAAACACTAATTTCTTGGGAAGTGTGGCTATATTTGTGTGTTGGTCAAATGATTGCCACCAAAGCAAAATATCCAAAGAATGACACGGGGGAAAAAATGCACTCAGTGTCCTCACAAGCAATGTTTTTAGCAATGCTTTCAAATTTTGGGCATTAATTCCAGACTTGTGAGAAGCTGGTAAATAGGTTTTGCAGAGTCTTTACAAAGAGTCGTTAGAGCTCTGTGAGTCTTGATGAGGAATTCAACAACCATCAGATCACCAGTCCAGACCAGGAAGTTAAGAGTGGCCATATGTTTTCCAAGGGCTTTACAAGTCACTGTCAATAGTACTTGGGGAAATTGGACAGTGTTCAAGAAAGGAGTCAGAATCCTGCTTCACTATGTACAAAATAGAGTAACCTCTAGCTGATCATCAGTAGACCCTTCTGACACCTAGTTACACGAGAGCAACTGAATCTGGATAGCTTCTCCAAAGGCTGCCCAGTTTAAAACCAGTAGGACCAGTGTTTTAATATCTTCTGCAGTGCTTTCTGACAAAAACGCCACACAAATGCCAGTTTTACCAAACACAAGCTCCTTCTTCTAAGACACTTTGAAGTTCTCTACAGGCCAAATGCTACCATTGCACCTTCTTGCCATGCTCAACAGAGTGGTTGTGATTTTGAATAAGCAAGGCACTGAGCAGACATCCTTCTCTGAAAGAAGCTCTCCCCTTTAGCTTGTTGACAAGACCAAAGCACTCCTGGAATTCACACGATGAATTTGGGGAAGCCAGGAACACATTCAATGGTTCTGGTTACTTGCAGTTTCAGGATAGGGAGACACCACATTGCTCTGCCTTCAGTTGCTCAGTGGGAGATACCTGCAGAAGTATTTGACACCTTTGCCAATTCAGCCCTGTTTTGTTGAAAGTCTAGGCATCTTCATCTGCTTTGCCATATTCATGACCCCACATTAGTTTAATTATAAACTTCCCTTTTCTGATAGAAAATCTAGTAAGAGAAACAGCGGTTTTTCAATGGAGCTATGAACCCTTTTACCCTGCCAAGCTCACAGGAATGGCATCTTTCACTTCCAAAGCTCTGGGTTTATCATCAACAGCTGTACAATTGATTTCACAATAGTATCACTCTGGTAACTCCTACCTAGGAGGTTGTTGAGTCCTGCTGGTCTCCTTCATGTTCGTACAACACCAGAGGTAGCCCTGAGCAAGGTGACAAGTTCTGCTTAAAGCTTCACATCCTCCTCTGAAGTTTACCACCTCACTTGTTAATTCTGCATCCACTTCTTCCTTCCTAACACTCGTTGGTGAATAATAACATTTGCATCACTACTGTGCGTGCTATGAACTAAATGTTCATAGTCTAAAGCACTTTTTTCAGCCTTGAATTGCCCACTAGACGTGCCACATTTCTTCATGTATTCAGTAGCCATCCTTTATCATCGAGACTTTTTTACAAAGAGAATCAACAATCAGTGTACAATTGTCAGGGCAATCATTTCTGTTCTGGGTCACAGGGGCTCAGTTACCTGAAAATAGCACACGTTAACAACAGCAATCACACATTTATGCAGCCTTAGCAGCAACAGGACTGTCACTGAAAATGTCATCTTTTTCAATACCCCAGTAGTTATACAGAGCAAAATAAAAGGCAGGTAATTCAGGCCACTGTTTATATTCTCAATCAGTCAAATAAATTATTCTAAGGTACCCATTTAAAACATTTAATTTGCTAGAACTGCGATTTCCTCCTTGGGAGTGCATACTGTCCCACTAACATCCTCCAAGCTCATTTCACTGTGACTGTCGTAATGTAGCTTACCTTTCCTTGGTCAGAAAACATCTTCATTTCTTTGAGACACCTCCCATCTTAGCTAGGAAGTCCCCAAGCTCTTTTTCATTGGACTTTAACAAAAGTCAACTGATTGGTCAAGTCTCACACATACCATTCAATGACAACATGCAAAAGACATTTGTCTGTTTTTCATTAATGTAAATAAATAGATCATTCTCCCATATAGTTTTAATGGCTATCAGAGATCATTATTCTAAGACAGCACTTATTTGGCTCACAATTACTTAAATCTGAGATGTTACTCAGAGTTACTTTCCTGCTCTTAAGCTTTTTAGAGTACGGAAATTCACTTCTTTCTGTTACATGCACTGTAGAGCTTTGACTCCCTTAATATAAGCAACGTTCCCATAGAGTTATTGGCTTCCTGAAGACCACTTCCCCAAGAAGTACTTATACAACCTGTATATGATTCCAATGCTCCTGAAAGGCTGATTTTAACAACAATACTAACACGAGGCCTCATTGCCCCATAAGGCATAACAAGCATCTACTTTTTGCTGCAAGACAGGAACTGTCTTCCAATGGCAGACCTCAGATCCTGTATTTTTCCTTATCCTAATGCTTTGGAAATGCAAATCTCTTCCTTCCAGGCTTTATGTTCTGAAGATATGATGTTGTGTTGGACTCCTAAGAAATGAGCCATGTTGTCTTTCAGAAACCAAATATGTTCAGCATTTCCAGGCTTGAGGGGTCTGAGGAGAAATCAGCTGCCTCATCCCTAGAAGCTCTGCCTGCAGGCTCAGTGGCAGGAGCCCAGGTTTTGGCTGTCCTGGTGACAGCCCTGAAAAGCTGTGTCAAAGCCTGCAGGACTCTTCTTCCTTAATTAAGTAAAGAGAACTATTCTGGCTCAATATCAAACATCACCTTCTAGATTACATGAAGAGCTGAACTTGCACCAAAACATAATCAGATTTGCTTGTTGGTTTTTGTTGGATTTGGCTTTTTTTTACCAGAAAGTAATGAATCCTGGCAAGCCACCGATTAACAGTCAGATTGTATGCTAGTTATTACTTACTCTAATTGCAGTAATTCTTAATTACCTGCCATTCTGTCATGCCAGAGAATTTCCTTTTTCTGATGGTCTCTTCCCCTTTGAGCTTATTAATGACTCCTGCCAAAGAACCTCTCCTGTTTTGTCCCTACGATTTATGATATTCCCTTCATATCACATAGTCTTGTAAATTTTTTTAACAAATCCTGTAGTTACTTTGGAGAAAGGCTTCAGAGTATAGAAAAAGCTTTAAAAAAAATGCTTCAGTCTATAAATTCATAGCAACAAGACTCACAGTTTCAAAATCCCCCCCTATCCTAACCCAGGGGCTTCTTTTCCCTGCTCCCAGCACAGAGGGGAAACCTCCCTCTTATTTCACATGCACCGCATGCCATGGGCACCAAGCTCTAGACCCAGTGGGAAAACAAGGCAGGTAGATCAAAGGGATCTCTCAGTCCCAATGTCATGCTCTCTGCAGGGTCCGTA
The DNA here is from genome assembly GCA_033459285.1 of Clamator glandarius. Taxonomy (NCBI): domain Eukaryota; kingdom Metazoa; phylum Chordata; class Aves; order Cuculiformes; family Cuculidae; genus Clamator; species Clamator glandarius. The sequence goes on from JAUNZM010000263.1 coordinate 344,520, forward strand.
TTCCTCAGGCAGGCAGGATAAGGCCCCAGCTGCCCCACTGTGTCTCCTACACTAGGTCCTCTACTCTCAGACAGATGGATTTTGGTAGCTGGAAAGATGGGAAAATGTCTACAGACCCCTGCAAAAAGACCTTCACCCCAGCAAGTTGTATATAGAGCACACACACATATTTTATTCATACTCATAACATACATTTCTGAGATTAAGCCAATAACGAAGGCAATAAAGACAGCTTTTTAAAATACACCAATTCAGTACACACAAACAAACATATGCTTTCCAAGCACGATTTAAAAAGAAAAAATCCCTGTCATGGGATAAAGACATGTTAGGTCATGATTTTTTTCTATTTTCACCCACTCATACTTAAAAGCTTTGGCTTAACTAACAATAATACTAATAATAATGAGCATTACTTCCTAACCACTAAGTTTGCTATGCATATCTAAACAAAAACAGACATGTTTTAAAATAAGACTCTGCAACTATATTAAACAAATACACGTTTAATGTGAAATTTTACATTAATTTGACAAATGCCAGTGGGAAATCATCCCATCTTCAGTAGATGTATCATCCTGCAATAGAAACAGGAGTTATTACTTGGAAACATGCTACAAAAAGTCACAGAAAAAGGAGGGTATGTATGTAGAAATGAGGCCACGAAATGAGCACTTACGTATTTTGCAGCCCATCAACAGTTCTGCCCAGGATACTGTCTAATGCAAATGCAAAGAGCAGCTTCAACGCCAGCAGCTGTCTCAGGAGGAGACATTCTCTGTCCATCCACTGTTTCAGTCAAGTTTCACCATCTGTAGCAGGCACATGTTGAACATCTCAGCCTTGCCAGACACAACTGATTGCAGGAAATTATGTGCTCACTAGTCCCCACACACAACTTCTCAGCTATGAACTAAAGATCCTATTTAATGGGAAAGGAGTTTTCATTTTAAATATTTTGATGGAAAACAGCATCCAAAAGCTTTCTTAGAGAGCCACACAATGGACCCCCTCGTGCCTTAGGCTGGCCCCACTTCCAGGGAATCAGGCCTTGGCCACATAGAGCCACCTCAATGTCTGAATTCCAGATCTGAAGATATTTATTCTATTGTTAAAATATGCTAGAGTGGAGAAATATCACCATTTCTACCACTGTCAGTGTAGAAATTACCACTTTAAAAGCACCTAGACGTTTTTTTAAAATGGCACATTTTTAGTGTTTTTTAAGATTTGATCAGCATCAATGCTTTCCAAAATTTGTCAAATTGGAGTCAGATATTCCTTCAACAAGTTTGTGTTTTCTACTGTAGCAGAAGCAAGAGCTGCATTTTTCAGGATGAGGAGGGGCCTCAGTTAAGCCCCATCAAGGCAGATAGATTAGTACATCCCAGGTCAAGTTCAAGGAGCCCAGAGGCAACACCATTGTTCCTGGACACGTGGCAGGGAGAAGTTTTTATCTAGTTTTTGTTTAAAATGTAAGACGCTTCCTGGCTTTAACCAGCCTACTTAGTAGAGTCGAGTAGTTCCTTTATGTAAAGTCTAAAGATTTTGCATTATATTAGACACTTTGGAAGACACTTTAGCTTCTTTGCTCTGTAACAGCCCTCTTTTCTTCAGGACACAATAGTAGAGCTCCCTCAACTTAATTTATTTAATAGATACATAAAGGGCATTTCTCTCCCTTTGACCACCCTTTTTCTTTAGACTCATGAAACCTTGAAACAAGGGCAAGGCTTTTCACAAGTAACTATCTCCAGCTGAGTTTTTATTTGCTGTCAGAGGGACAAGCTTTCCCTGCTGTTGCTGGTGAGCACACGAGGGGGGACCATAATGTCTCCAGTCGTCCAGATAAATCCTGCAGGGACCATGATGCAGGTTCCCATGGCCTTGTCAGGATCTTGTGCCAGCATAGTGTTCACAGAAAAAATCCAGGGAAGTAAAGAGCAAACTCACTTGATTAATATGTTTATCATGTTACTGACTCCTTTTTTTAATTTCTATAATGAAGCAGCAGCCTTCTCTCTGCCGTAAGTGGAAGCAGGGGATTTGGACACCTTTGTCCCAGCTGCACAGCAACATTCTCTCTGCCACAGGGAAGAAGTAAGCCCATTGATGGGGAAAAAAAAAACTAATTCCCTTTCTTGTGGTAATGTCATCATTCATGAGGAATACTAATTTAGTAAGTTCCCAAACATTACAGTTTGTTTCCGTTTTCTTTTCCCTAAACACTAGTAGGGTGGGAAAAAAAAAAAAAGGATAAAAACAGTTGGAGGCTGCTATCAGATTCCCATTTGGGGACTAAAATAAAAATAAAAACACACCGAAAAATAGCAGTAGGTCCCTGGGGAGAGGCAAAGGCAGGGTGATGTGCTTGGCAACACCCTGGATGTGGGGCTGTCCCCCTCCTGCATACCCCATGTGCTGGCAGCCCCCGCGACGCCACGGCTGCCACGGCCAATGTGGGGAAGCAGCTTGCAGGAACAAGGCATCTGTTTACAGTTAGGTTCCTGAAATGCGTGCACTATGAGCTGGCATCTCACTGCAGCCTTCAAAAGTATCCCAGAGTAGCAGGGGGGAGAAGTGAGGAGGTGATGAAAAAGCAGCATCATGTTTATTCAAACATATGTTCAATGGTATGTTCAAGTGTTTTCAGTCACCTGGTTTGTTGTTGCTTTTCCTCATCTCCATGTTGGGTTCTCATAGCAGCACAAGCTGAAGGCACAGGCCGGGTCCCAGGAAGCCAGGAGCTGCCTCCCAGAAGCCGCACCAGGTCCTGGCAGGCTCCTCAACACACAGCCCTGCTGCTCGCTGATGGAAGTGAGTGCAGCCAGATCCCTGCCTTGCTCCAGAATGCCATGCCTCACACACAAGGTAAAGGCCATTGTCTGCAATCTGTTAAGGAAAAACATGATAAGGAAAACTTAAGGGTGAACACCCCAGTGAACTACATCTCAAGATATGACACTGCAAGTTACCACTCTTGCAGAGCACTACAAGTCTCCAGGGAAGGCTGGTCCTCAGAGCCAGGCAGGTGAGCACTATGTTGCCTCAGTGCATCACCTTCAGGCCCTGGCAGCCCCATTGCCACTGTGGCCAGGTCAACCAGCTACAGATATTTCCCCATGGAAACAAGAATCTGGGGACATCCAGCCACTACCAGTCACTTTTTCCACTGCTGGAAGCAGCCAAAGCGAAGCCTATGGAGGAGCAAGTGGCTCTCAAGGTGGTGCCCGTGTGTGACTCTGGGCAGCAGGTCAGGGAGATCCCATGCAGGACTGGGCACTGCCTTGGGGCTCGAGGGGCTCCACCACATGGCAGGTTGTCCCACCCCGTTGGAGAGGTGTCCCCTTGGCATGCAGGGTACAGGAGTCACAGAAGCACTGGCCTAGGTAGAATGGCTAAACCTGGAGAATATTTAAAATGACTATATCCATCACAAGACAAGAAGGCGTTGCTGTGAAACCTCTCCTGTGGCCAAATCTCTCCCCCATAAAAGGAAGGGAGGTATCTTTATGGCTCTGGGTGTCATTATCTAGAAGTTACAGACTCAAAGACAGAAAAATGACAGCTGTGTTAGCTCGACGCTGTGCATGAACTCATAAGCCTTTCTGAGCAATAGCATGTGCCCCAGCAAGATATCCTCTCCAGTCCTTTTCACATCCCACAGAAACATGATTCAGAGCCTGTTGCAGAGGAACAGACCAGAGCACATTGACAGACACCGTAACCTGTGTTTTCTCCTGCTCATTTCAGATTGTTCCCCAAGATGTGTCTAAGTCCAGTGTTTGCAATGTGGTTGTGCCATAATCAACACAGACCAGGCATAAGCTGAGGTGAGAGGGTGCTTTTATCTAGGGAAGCAGAACCTCACTGCAACCCCAGCTACTCCATGTAGCTACCAGCTCACAGTAGAGTCACTTCCTTCCCTGTCCAAACAGGGACGATTTCATTGCATGACAGCACAGGCCACAAACATAAAACTGTCACTACAATAGGTCACTTTTTCTCACATACTATCTATCTACCCCGGTATTGCCAGAGGCAACCAGACTAGGACAGGGGGCTCTAGGGCACTGAAAACAAGACAAAACATCAAGGAGCTGTTGAATGGCTACTGCCTACCACTGCTCAGGTTCCCATTTTCATTGGCTTGGTGTGCTCTTTAATGTCACGTAAAGCTGAGTTAAGTGAGGCATGAAGCTACTGATACTATTCTGGCTGCTGTTGCAAGGGTAGGAGCCAAGAAAACAACTTTCTTGGGGAACAGCAGCAGGGTTGTCATGCTAGGAAACAAACTGATGCTTCTGAACCACAAAATCGCTTGGTTCCTATTTTGTTTCTCCAGAAGGTGAATGCACAGCAGCATTTAAGCTTGCCATATTAGATGCCCTAGGTATCTGTGGTTTGTAAGCACTAAGCTTTTTTTGCTTTAGCCGTGAGTGTTTCCTGAATGGCACATCTAGCTGATGCACAGCTGGGCCACCCCTCCAACCGACAGTTCAAACACACGTCTCACCTTCAGCCTAAGTCCCTCCTCACTGCTCACCCTCATCATCCCACATCTGATGGACCTAAACAGGGTCAGCTCTGCTGGGGAGACAGCACATGCACCCAGTCTGCTATACCCAAGGGCAAAGGCAGCAAAGCTTTGCCCAATGACTATTTAAAAAAAAAAAAAAACGCTGCATGTGCCTGTGTAAAAGCTCCAGCATAAATGGAGCCATACAAATACAAGCAAACCAGAGCAGATGCCACAGCATCCGGCTGCACTGGGAGAGTTATGTTGCTCTGATTATGCTGACACAGAGCAACAAACTCCTCTGTGCTCTAAGGGCTTATCTAGAAAAGGTGCTTACAGGGATTAAGACTTCATTCCTGTTCTTAAAGTCAGGCATACTCTGCCCTTGACTTCAAGGGCTTGGGAGGTCACACCAGGCCAAGGACAGGCTGGGAGGGTTTGGACTGCGACCCTCGACATAACATCAATGATGGTCATGTGGTTCATGCTGCTAAATCAGTGGCTTGTGAAACACAGGGACAGGTCTTTTAAAATTAAACGATGCCTTAATAAGAGATAGGCTCCATCTTCCAGCATACCTTAAATAATTCTGAAAAGTTAATGTGTTTTAAAAGATTCATAGAACTTGTAGATATGTAAGTACTTGTTAAAACGCACTAAAAATCATATATAAATACACCTAATACAGTGAGAGAAATATGAACAAGTCAAACACATCAAGGGCATGTAAAGATTCCACTCCTGCTGCTGCTGCTGCTACATTTGTAGCTGAGGACTGTGTTGTTTTTAGTAGCTGATGACCTTCAAGAGGAGCTGATTTAGGAGGGTAGCTTCACTACACACTTTTTGGTGACATCTTGGCAAGGAACTGACTAAAAGGGCAACCAAAAAATATAGTCAGTGACAGACACAGATTAATTGCCTGGCAGTCATTTTTACTCTGATGAGTGGAAATCAGATCTGTCAGCAGCTATTTTTAATAGGTACAGGGCCATGAAGAACTCATTACTAAGTTTTTACATGCTCTCACTTACCAATACTTAATATTCCCTGTACCAGATTCTAGGGTGAGGTAAACTTCTGCAATTTGTGGAGACAAGCATCATATGTAGGCAACTCCTACAAGTAGGAGTTGGCTGTCTCACCAAAGCCAGAGATCCCAATTAATGTGTTTTGTGTAAAACTAGGAAGCAGCTGGTTTGGATTTCATAAAGGTTACCACAACAAAGTGCAGCAAAAGGGGCAAGCAGAGACACACATCCAGTCTGAGCACCCTTTATCCAGATCACAGCACACGCTGTTCCCAAGACAGGCCTGTCTAGAAACCAACCTTGGCAGCTGCTGTGTCAAGTGTCATGGAAGGGATTGTGCACACGATGTGACATAATCAGAGGCTGAAATAAGCTACATAATATAGAAGAACTCACATATGCTGCTGTTAATCTACCTGAAGTACAAAACTCAACTTGCAAAGTCACCAACTAGACTTAACATTAGCCTTTCCTGCCCTTTCTCTTTAATAAGGGATTTGCATGTCTCAGGAGTGATGCAGCTGCAACTGCAAGGGGGAGGTGGCCCTCAGATGCGTGGATGCACAGATACAACAGCCTTCAGCGGCCTTCTTCAATGCTATGGCCAAGAAACTGTGCAGAATTGAGATGAGTGGGCCAATTTCTCTCTTTCTTCCTTTTCAGACAGCCAGAAGTGCCAAAATAGTGGAATTCCCTTTCTGCATAAACTGGGAATTTCGTTGTTGCAGCACAAATAACCAGTTTGCAGCAATGTGCACTGATGCCAGGCAGGAGCCAAAGATGTAGAAAAAGACATGGCCACTCCACAACAGTTCTTAATCACCATCTGTATTGTCCAGATGCTGCAGGTAAGGAGAGTATTGTCACGATTCAGTCCCCTGGCTTGTTCAGCAGCTGTTGTTGTGAGCAATTGTGGTCCCAGTCTCCCCTTCACTCCTCCAAGGAAAAGAAATGAGAGGGTTGAAGACTAAAAGTAAAACAGCTTTAAAAAAAACAATAATAATAATAATAATAATAATAATAATAATAATGAAATAAGAAAATAATAACATATATACAAGTATACAAAATAGAGCACACACACATACACACACCCCAGTGACTATATCTCACCACTGACACTGCAGAGAACACACAGGACGAGGTCCCAGGCTGGACTCAGCAGTGGGTGGGAGCTAACTGAGGAACTGGATTCAGGAAATACAGATGAGGTCCTCATTAGATGCCAGCAACAGAAGAAGAGACCTGACCCTCATGATCCCTTAGTTTCATACTGAATATAGTGTATGTGGTATGGAAAAATCTGTAGGTCAGTTTGAGGTCACCTGTCCTGTCCACTCCTCCCTGAATGTGTGACTGCTTTTCACACTTTTCGCTCATGGCATTCTACAAACTTGACTATCACCTTAGTCCCCATAGGGATAGGTGTAAGCAATGGCATTTCTGCCTACCAATGCCCCATTACTTTGTTGAGAATTATAAATTTCAAGCATCACCACTTCTGAAGACAAACACTGTCTGAAAAAAGTATCTGTATTTCAGAAAATGAAGTTACTTAGATAAAGCCTAACTGAAAAGTTAGAAATGTGATTCTGTTTTAGCTTAATCCAGAACATGTATACAGAATGGTCTCCAGCTAGCTGCTGAGTTATAACCAACTTTCCAAATACCTGTCACTAAACAGATCTTGCCTCTGGAAAAGAACTTAACCCAGTTTGTGCAGAAGAATGTGCCTGGACTTGCAGAAGATGTGAATAGATTACAACTTTAATGCAAATATTAGTTAAGCAGTCTATAACAGATAAAAAAGCCCACGAAGTTGCTACATCTCATTAATCATGTTGTCAGAAGTGGGGTACATCCAGAACAGATTTGGGTACAAGTACCACTAAAGAACCAGAAGTGCAAACACTACTGCTTGGTCATCTCTGCAGCTTGGGCAACTGCTACTATTTTCTGCTTAACTTGAAAAAGTCTCACTCTTATTGCCTAGAATTCCAGTTGTTTTTCTGGGATTACAGATAGAGGAATTGCCTTGCTAGTATCACCTCATAGGTAATCTTTTGTCTAGAGAGCTCACAAGAAGGGATTATTTACATTAATCCCACAGTGGAACTTTTGAATTGTTCTGTGTGGAAAAGAAAATGAGTATCTGTACTCCATGGAGTGGAGAACCTACTTGCAACCTTAAATGGTATGAGCCTTGATAACTTAGCAAATTGCAAGGTAAGCCTGACCTCTGAGTTATCTGGAGAGGTGCCTGGGTCTCCCCAATCTGTTTTAGGGAAAGCCAAGGAGAAGAGTTGACTCTCCCACTCTTTCAGCTTAGAATAAATAAAAATGCTTTTCACTGGGCTAGGGCACAACACTCCACTCTCAGGAGGGCTCCACGCTCATTCCCAGCTATGCGCGAGGGGCACCGCTGTGGCAAGGCCCTTCCTGGAAGAGCACGGCTGAGGATCAAAGGGCCACCAAAAAAAATCCTGAATGCACTGATTGTTAGCACTTGGGACCTGATTCAAATCAGCCCTGGAAAACAAAAATAAACACAGGCAATTCTGTCCAAACAGAAGCAGCAGTGTCTGAGGAGCTGGCCAGGTAGAAATCCACAAGCCGGCAAAGCAGGCACTGGGGAACAGTGCCCTGGAGGGGGCACTGGGGAAGATTCAGGTTTTGGAGATCCTTAGGCCTGAGCTTCACTAGGCTGCCAGCAAGTAGCATCACTCCTTGGGGTGAAAATATGACAGATACTGACAGCCATACTAAAGTGTTAGCATAGTAATGATTTTTGAAAACAGCAATTAGGCAAAATTACCTTTTTTTTTCTCTCTTTTTGACAGAAAATGGGATACTGGTGTTAGAGTTTCCATAGCTGCTTTTCTACCCCACAACAGCCACTATTCCTTGGAACAATCCAAAAACTAAACATTCAATAGTTTTGATCACAGTAAAAATTGACAGTTGACAGAAAAAAAGGTGAAAAATTCTAAGTTGTTCCTCCCCACTACCTCTTCCACCAACAACGCAAATTACTGGCTCCAATTTGAACAGTTTACAAAAATCACACAGGCTGTGGCAAAAAAAAAAAAAAAAAAAAAAAAAAAGAAGAAAAACGCATTCTGAGGCTTCAGTGCTGCCTGCACGAAACCAGCATGGCTGAATCAGCTTTCCAGGGGATGGGGTCACAGCCAGCCCCTGTGTGGACCTTTAGAGGAAGCACAGACTGGCTCCCTTTGCCACTTCCCCAGGGGCACGTTTGTGGCTGCCTGCATGATGAGCTCCCAATTTCCTCCTGGTATCCAAGAGTCCCCCAAAGGGTCCTTTCAGGCACAGAAATCAGCGTGTGATGCATGTAGAAAAGCAGTTTCAGCTTTCAAAGACATTTTGATATCACACAGCACTGACACACATTCATTGAACTGTTTTCCCCTCACTCAATGAAAATCAGTCAGTGAAGTAATATCTAAGGCTTTGATCCCTTGGGAAAAATTGTAATTACGTGCCTTTCTTTTTGCCTTGATCTGTGAACACCCCCTGTGCCAGCAGCCCCTCTCTGGGAAGCCCCTGTGGCCACTCCGCTGGCATTGCTTGTTACCCCAGCATCTCAAAGCATTTATGGCTTGCAGAGCGCACAGTTGCTGACAGTTCTTAGGAAGAGCAAAGGGGAAGGTGAAAGGACAATCCAGGAACTACCTTTTCCTGCTGCAGATGGCCTTTCACTCCAGCTGCTTCACAGCTGGGGTTTTTAATCTCTGGTTTCAACAGAGTCTGAGTAAATCTTTTGCTCTCAGAGCAAGGCACTAAGCTTTGTATCAGCTGTTAGGGGACGACTTGGACCAGGGAGACCCAGCTTTGTCTGGGCTGGAGAAGAGGGAGACCGCAACCACATTGCTTGGCACAGCAGGATATATTGCACCAGTTGGCTTGTCTGGGAGAGCAAATTTCCCACTAAATCTGCATCTACTCATAATAACCTTCCACATAAGTCGTGCCATGGAGGAGGGGAAATGCAGGAATCCCACCCTCCAGAAGCGCTGCCCCAAGCTGGGGCACAAACTGCTTGAGCAGTGAGAGGCAACACAGCTCACGGTTCTCCCGAGACGATAAATGCAAAGCACGTTCTCAAGGTCTCTCCTTACAAAACAAGTTGGTAGTAATAATGTCTGACTTCTCCGAATGCACCCAGTCAGATGGCCCTGCCCCTCCTTGCGCAAGATGCTGGATGTCAGACCAGCCGTGGCCTTGGAGTCCGATTGGGAGCATGAATTGCATTGGCAGGGCGATGGCAAAAGGGGAGTTATGGGAAAAGGAAACTGGCACAAGAATAAACACACCACTGAGAAAAAGAGCTTCCCTAGGGTCACAGATACATATTGCAATGGTTTGGGACATATAATTTCCTTGCAATGTAATATTTAATTGTATCACATTAACATTCCTGTGCTGTAGTAAAATGTGGAATTGTAGCACGTTTTGACATGAGCTCTAGGTTTTGGCCAAGAGCTGATTTTCATTGTTACTGCCGTGGTGTGGCTGCTTGCAGTAACTACATTTCATATATTCCTTGCTCAGAAAGAGGAATTCAAAACCTTATGTTTCAAGAAAAAAAACTTCTGGAATGCAGGCTGCAGGCTGGGACCCTGGAAATCTACCTTCCTGATGGTACAAGGGAGCTGAACTTTTTCCCTCTCTATTCCTACTGTGCTTGAGGTTAAAGTGTTAACATCTGAGCTAGCGGAGATGATGGCAAGCCGAAGGAGAGGGCCCCAGGCAGTGCCAGTGCTGGGAAATCTTTCAGATGAAACACACAGAGTTTGCATTGATACTGATTTTTCTTTTGTTGTTTTTCCTTCTAGCTTAAATGTTTCTTAAGAAAGTAAGTTCTGTAAAAAAAAAAAAAAAAAAACCACAAAAAAGAAAGACCTGAGAGTTCTAAGTGAAATCACTGAGTCATCCAGCTTCATATGGCAGACTCAGGGGTCTTGATGGGGTTCTGGATGATCTTCAAGAAGAGCAGCAGCCACCAGGGTGGCTCCTCTCTTTATCACATGGTGGAAGAGGGATCAGCTGGGATGGAGAATGCAGGTACATCCTCCCCTTCACTCTCCTTGGCTTTAGGGCCTTTTCTCTGTTCCTTCTCAGCCATCGTTACAATCTCACTCCTTTAGCTGAAACTGTGTAATGCAGAGATTTTACAGCCCCAGCCCAGCCAACTGTTCTAACACAGGCAGCCCATGGCTGGAAGTGCTTTCCTTCAGGTTTGCTCTCTTTCATGTATTCCTTACAAGGCACCACTCTGGAATCCAGTGAGAACGATGAAAGCACAACCAAATTCTGTTCTACCAGCACGTTCCTGCCCCACACCCCCTTAAACACAGTCCCTGAAGCCTGGCAAACCCAGGGCAGCTCAGCCTGCAGGGGAAGAAAGCCTTGGCTCACCAAAGTTAAGGTGACCAAGACACAGAAGCGAGGTCCCCTCTGCCCACCCATGGCTCATTTGCAGTCAGAACTTTGCTGGCATGCCTTCTATACAGATCTTAGGGCGGAAGCAGAAGAGCTCACTCCCAAAATTTGGGCAGCATCCAAGTTGAGGCAAGGACAAATGTCACTGACCTTTACAGGATTCCAAGAACTAAAATCCCTCAGCTCCCTTCCGGTCACTGGAGAAATAGCTCAAAACCTGTTCTCTTTCCAGTCTCCCCTCAGGGGAAAAAAAGCAACAATCTCTATGCAAGTGTATTTGTTCTGCATGTTCCTTATTTTATACTTTACAAACCAATGCCAACTTTCAGTCATTGAATCCAGACATTCATGTTAACAATGGATGATTACATTTTCCATCTGAATATTTTCCCACTAGAACAAGCACTTACTCAAAGTACTCTTTTTACAAGTAATAGTGTTCTAACGTATAGTAAGATTAAATATTTAACTGGTGAAGATGAAACTGCTTTGCTGGAACCAACAGAGCCACTTCAGTTTACACCATCGGGGCCTTGGTCTACAACTGTTCCGCCACTCCTGGGCAGCCAGGATGCTCTGCGTGGGCCAATAGGATTTATGACCATTTTAAATGGAAGCAACTTTATCATGCGCATCAGTAAACTGCTGTGCTATTGGACTGCAGACAGCTGAGTACTTTTCCACTCTTTTTAGCTATTGCTATCAGAAATCATGGGTTAGTCGATAACTACATTCCTCCGAGATGAGTTTGCCAGCACACTGAAGGAGATCTGTTCACACTGGGAGGTATTGTCTCCCAGGCTATTCCAAACAATACAAAAAACACTGTGTTCTCATTTGAGTACTATGAAGAAAGAGGTCAGTGGATGGGCTTTTAAAGAGCTAGTATATGCAATTCTATAAACTATATTCTTTAAATAAAGAAAACCCCTCTATGTCATGCAGAACTAAATCATGATTTGCTCATGGACTACATCCAGCATCAGAAATATGGATGAGCTTTGGCTGAGCTTTCTAAGCAACAGAAAAAAAAATACTTCATTCCAAGCCAAATTTTTTTTTTTAAAAAAAAAAAGGATAGATTACACTAGCATTTCTAGCATTTGAGGCTACTTCATTCTTGTTAGCAAAACATAACAACAAATTCATTGAAACTGAGCAAGATCAAGGTATTTGGGACAAGACTTCATCCTGAGTTAACTTGTGCCTCAGAGATCTTGCCCCTGAGTCAACATAGAGCAAGGAGACGTTAGTCTGTCCATGCTGCAATGGACCAGTGTTGCCAGCCAGGTCAGTGGTAATATTTCAGACACTAACTTGGTAGTGATCCTTTAAATAGCAGCAGAGTATATATGCCCGTACATAGCACTCACTGTGAGGAGCAACACAAATACACATTGGTTTTGAGGTAGCCCTGCAAACCAGCAATGTCCTGATGGAAGGCGAAGCAGGCAGGTTTACCTGTTTGTCATCCCCAGCCAGACAGTAACAAGTTGGTAAACTCCTCATCACCCAAATTAGAAATGAATAGGCTACATTTATGTGCTTTTTGCCCTCAATTGTATCATTACTCCTACAAGGGACCTCAGTCCTTGGATCTCCTTCCTACCATTCACGGTCACTCAGAGCACATACTTTGTTTTGTATCACTTGTTCTTACCTCCTTGCTTACCTACTGAATCCAATATGCTTCTTTTAGCTTTAAAGGCAGACAGATCAGGACAGAAAATAAAGAGCAGTAATTTTCCTAGTAAGAGCTCAGCACAGTCCAACAATGAAACCAAGTTTTAATGAGGTACAGCAGAAAGAATGTGTGAAACAAAGATGATAATTTTCCATAGTGAAAGCTTGAACTATTTCACCTACATGACTCAAATCCTTCAGCAACAGGAGGACATAAAATCACAACTACATTTCTGTCCACTTATTCCCTTCTCCTACCCTCACCTTACATGTAAGCAGCCCCAGAGAGGTCTGTAGGAGGTGAACAGACAGATTCTCTTGACTGGATTCTAGTGGGCTTCTCTGCCTGGCATAACCTGGCTCATCATGTTATTCTTGCAGGAATTTGTGTCTGAAAGAGCAATTCCAAACCAAGATTTTTGCATCACCATTGCTGCCAGGGAAAGTCTCCAAGCTGCACCAGAGCCAAACTTAATGCTGCAGTTTTAAACAGGCAATTTCAGTTCAGGCATTTGTGTTTTGGTTTTAAATCTAATATATTTTGCATTGCACAGCTATATAAACCTACATTTATGCCACACTAGGAGACAAAGGAGAGGAAAGCAGTGGAGAAGAAAAAGAAATCAAGCAGTAAAATAGCAGGTCTGTATTAATAGAGATAAAAGTCCCATGAACATTCCTCCTTATATGCTTTTTGCAACAGAACCAGGTCTGAGAACAGACTGTATCATTACTACCAACCAGCACGATTGCTGCTGGGGCCTAAATCACAAGCAAATATGGGCAGGTACAAATACTGACTGGCAGTTAGAACACTAGCAATTTTCTTTCCAGATTCACTGTGCTGCTCCACTGCTCAGGTAGGCAAAAGGGTCCCATGATGTGTCTTCCACAAATGACAAGAGAAGCTGGGAGAGAGAGTGTGTGCTTATGATAGAAAACCTGAGATATAGTGGTTATCTAGAGTAAGGAACATCATAAGGGGGATAATTGCTCTAAACCCACTAAAGGGCCTTTGGTTGGGCCCTGTGCCAGGAATAAGTATAAATATTCAATAAATTCCTACAACGTATCAGTCTAGCTTCTATGTAAGGTTTTGTGAGTATTCTTAAAAAAAAAAATAGAAGAGAAGAATGAAGAGAAATATTCTGCCTAAAAAAGGATTTACGTTTTTCTGTGAGGCTTATGGAAGGTGGAAAGACTAGAAACATGTTGGAAAAAGTTCAGAGAGAGATTAGACTGATCAAAGGGCTCCTCTCGGTTAAGAAGCTAAGGGATCTGAGTTATTACTGTTTGTAGAAGAAATGTCTTTTGGGGAGGAGACAGAAGAGGCAACAACAAAAAGACTATTCTCATATTTTGAGCCCGAAATGGACCAGTGCATCACTTACAGTCCATTCACATTACACTGCTGGGCAAAAATGTGATCTCTGATGAAATACAGTAGTTAACTACCTTTCCTTAACGCCAGTGCAGAGTCTTTACAGTGCCACTGGAGCTACCACCAGACAGCTGCTGGAAGAAAGGCTGGTGCTTACAGTCTGGGCCACTCACTCGAGTATACTACATGGAGTCCCTGATTACACAGGATGGGTTTGGGAAGATGAGCTCTTGCAAATCCAGCCAGGACACCGGGAGATGTTTCCCTTCAGATGTCTGCTCCACCCTGCTGCTGAACGCTGTTGCCCAGGATCAGAGCAGGTCGTGTGCTGCAGCCATGTCAGCCCAAAACAGTGTCCTGACCCCAGCTGCAAATTTGATATGTGCCTGAGGGAAAAGCATACTTTAACCCATTTTAGATGCTTGTCAAGCAAACATGAGTCAGATCCCTAACATACCAACGGATATTATATGGCAGCCAGAGCCTACTAGAGGCTGGGACTTCTGCTTCTCATCACACTTGGGCCAAATAGAGCTGAGCAATTGTTCTACCTTTTACACTGGCTTAGTTACTCATGTAGCCTGCAAATACGGGAGAACTAAACCTGAAAAACATTGAAATCAATTTGGTTTGGTTGCTGTGGTTGCGCTAATTTTCTATCCATTCAGCTCCCTGGAGATGTCCAAATGAGCAAGGGAGCATGCAGCCAGGAGAAAAGCCACCCTCTCAGTGTAGTCTTATGATCATTTTTCTGTTGGTAGGTTGCCTAATCCAGTTAAAAGGAGAGTTAGCAATATAGCCAGTCACATAAGCACTAATGCCTGTAAAGGAAAGACAGGGAAAATTGCAGGTGTGAACAGGGAACCGAACCACAACTTTAAGAGAAAAATAGCACACCAGACCATGGGCTGTGGACACATAGCAATCTTTAAGGTGACCTCAGTCAGTAACTTGAGAGGTGAGGAAATCCAGGCATCTCCCGAAAGGGAGAAAAAAAACCAAAAAACATGTTTGCTCCAGCTCACATGAGGGAATTATTCCCTACAATTCTTCCCTTAGGAACCAAAGAGCAGCCAGTCCTGACAAGAGAGCAGTTCTCATGCCATTGGCCACTGAACCAAAGCAAGGAACTGCAATCTAAGCTGGAAGACCCATGGCCGAGCTCAAGGTGACACCTGTGCTCATGGTCTGCACAGGTGCAGGAGAGCACAGACCCACCAGACACTCAGAGTGTTGGAGGTGGCACATGAGCTTTGCAGCATGCAAGAGCAGGATAAAATCACTACAGCTCATTTTCACACAGTCTTTCAATAGCCTTCGTACAGAAACACTGCAGTAGATAGAAAGCTCAGAATTTTTTCATATTGAATGTCATAGGAGAAGCTAATCTAAATCAACATCTTTAGGTGATAAGGGCCTCTGTTCAGAGGATCAAAGGCTCTTCATTTCCTTTTTGCACCATTGACAGATTCGGCTCATATTTTGCAGTCATACAGGTGGCTTAACAATGATAAAGTAGTCATCCCAAACTGACGTACAGCTGGAACAAGAAAAACATACTGTCAATCACTGCACAATCTTCACTTATTTATAATGCAAACAAAGGTCCTGTTTTCCTTCTTAGTCTATACTAAAACCGTAGCAGCGACTAAGGAAGTCTAGCAACTAACAAATCTAAACCACGGGGGAAGAAAAAAGGACTTAAAACAGAATTCACATGTTGAAGTCCAAATGATATGGTATCTCTAAAACACAAACAACTATTATATTTTTTTAATTCTCCTTTGATTTATGTTCAGCCAAACATATTAGGCCCACATTTTGGGCCTGGAGTGCTTACAGGAGTCTGAACCAAGAAGCTGGAGCACCTCACAAAAAGAGTAGCAGCTGAATCACCCAGGCAGGTCTTGACAGCATCAGCCAAAGAGAGAGAGGGGGCAGGACATCCTTTATTAGCAACTTTGGAGGATGCTAACCTTGTTAACTGTCAGTGTTGCACCAACTAAACCACAAATGCGCATTCCTCGTACACCCACACAAGCTCTCAGAACTCACACACAGCTGGGAGCTGGATTGCCATGAGGCACAGGCTGGCCAGGTATGGCAGTGGGTGAGAAACTTATCCAAACTGCCATCCTCCACCACATATGGCTGCTTAAAAAGCACTCTTTAAGTTCTCACAATTTATCAGGAAAAAGACCCCTTATAGGCAAATTAGGTGTTGATTTTAGCTAGAAAGCTTCCCTTTAATCTTGGCTGGTGCACATGTGACCGCTGGCACCCGCAGGGATTTTCTGCCCAGGAAGAAGGGAAAAGGTTGTTTTTGTGGAGTAAATCCCACATCCCAGACTGATCTTGTCAGTAACTGGTTGGATGGCTCTAGGGAGTCAGCTAGAATTTAGAACCATTTTTTTTTAAGTGTAAATGTTTGTTATTAAAAAAGAAGAGTTAAATATTTTCAACTACCTGTAACGGTTTGGTAAATCTCCAAGAACTTCTCCCTCATTCCTCAACTGAAAATAAAAAACAGACCCAAAAGTCAGCTTTTGCTGCAGCTGAGTATGTTGAGCGCTTACTTTGCTAGCCCATATTTAACTCCAGCCCAGGAGGGTGTTTTCTGATGCTTGCCTGTGTAAGGAGTTGAGGAAGTCTCATGCACAGAGAAAAAGAAAGGCATCCTGGGCTCTCCAAACTGTTGTGTTATTTGCTGCTTGAATGGCATTAACAGAAAATCTGTCTGGAGAGACTAGCACAAGGAAAAAATATGTTTCTTACTGACTTGAATGCAGTCTTTTGTATTAAATTAGAGTCCTTTCACTCATCAACTTTCAACTTGATTGAAAGCAGTATTTAGTTTTCAGCTTCTCCCTGCATCTTGCATCGTCATACCTCTGATTATTTATACTGAATCCATTCTTTCATGCTAGTAGGATTGGGGATTTTTTTTTTAATGATACTTTGATATGCTGCATCATAAGGGGCTGAGCCAGTGCTGGTACCTCCAGAGAAAACAGATGGAAAAGACACTTCCAAACCTCTGCTCCTCATCCTTTCTGCTTTGCAACTAGCCATAGCACACAAATATAGCCTGGGCCTTGGCAACTCTCTGTTCAATATTAACAAATTAATAGCTTTTGTTCTGTGTATACAGACATGCAAACACACCTAAAGACTTGATCTTTTTTTCATCTTGACAAAGCCTTCCTCCTGCTCACCACAGTTCTCCACAACACAATGGGGGGTCAACCAGGAAAGCTTCACAAGGTCTAAGCAGATTTGTTTAACTTGTTTCCAGTTTAGTCCAGATCTCCATGAGGAAATACACAACAGCTATGGAAAACAATATCTTTCTTCCACAAGATCTCTAGGCCACTACTGTCAAGTGAAATTGTGCCCTAAATGTGGGCATTTGCAAGCATGCCTGCACCAGTACAGGTGCTCCAGAGAGCATGTCTGCTTTCTGGAAAGATCATCGAAGCTGCAGCTGCTGTCCCCCTTTGCAGCAGCAGCACCGAGTACCCCGATATAGAAGAGAGAGCAGACCAGACTCACTCTGCCCAGACAGCATCCCAGAGCTCAGGAAGAAGGCACGGCTTTTCCTGCTGCTTCCCGGGCTGGCGCTGCTTCAGAGGCCACCTGTGGCCATTGTCCAGCCCAGACATGGATCTGGCAGGGCTCCGTCTGCAAGATTGTCTGGGGGAAGAGATTGTTTTATTTGTGGGATGGGAGGAAAAAATAAAGCTCCCATGTTGGTTTTCATTTGGGATGAAGAGGCGGAAGAGAGTTCTCTTATTTTTGGTAGCTAAAGGGTGTTCAGAGCACATTGCTTACAAAGCAAGAAAAGGAAGCACAGAGTCCGAGCATCATTTGAGCCCAGGCACTTTGGGCAGGGCGCTCTCCTGGAGGTAGGCAACCCTTCTCCAAAACATCCCAGCAAAATGCAACAGCTGGACTAGAGGATCCCACATCTCACAACATGCCATAATCACGGGATCATTGGACAAAAGCCGTACAGCAGCAGGGGAGTCCATGCATCCTCCGTCTTGTGTATCTGCCCTTCCTTCGTGTGGCTTCTCGTGCAATTCAATGAGGCGCTTTGTTTCAGGAGGAAAACGAAATGTTTGCTTGACCCAAAATGAACTTCAAGGTTTCAAATTCACCAATAAGCCATGACAAAAAACGTTCTTTTGAGTTAAAGCCTCCAATTTATTTTCACATTTATGTGTTGACAGCCAAACAACAAAAAAAAAATTCCCACAACAAAGTTCTGTCTTGCACTTGTTTTTCACATGAATGAGACTACATATTTCTAGTTACTGGTCCCAGGAAACTTTCCTAGATTTTTTTCTAAAATTTAATAGAAATGCTAAAGAGAAGAGAAGAGTTAAGATTATACCGAGCATAGATAAATTTTACTTAGTAACTCTGTCCCTTGGAGAAGGCTTAGTAGTGTTCATTTTATTTATCTGCTACAATTAACTGGACAGATTCCATATTCCATTGCAGTTCAGAAGTGATATATTTCATCCTGCAACACTAATTCACAGTTAATTATTAAAATCAAATGTGTTTGTTTAAAGCCAAGCATATACCAAAAATCATGATACAGTCCACTTCCTTAAGAATCAATGTCATTTTATTCTGAATTTCCATAAGGGAAAATAACTATTTTAAAATGCAAACTTGTAGATACAATGGAAAACAAATGCCGTTCAGATGATGTAATTAACCCCCAGTATAAATAATCTGTGGTGTATATTGTAATATGATAATGTGAAAGTCCAAAGGAACTCATTCCCAGATCACATCAGAAAATCTACTGAGTTAAAAACAGTAGCAGAAATAACAGCACATGTTAAAGAAGCAGAGCTTTAAAGCAGGTTAGTTCAAGATGTACGGCATTCAAAACGTCACTGACAAGACTAAATATGACCATTCACACTTGGGTGTTACATGACTTCACCCAGAAAAATTTGTTATGCAAGATCTACATGTGAAGCAAAGACTAGTTCAACCTATTGTGTCAAACTACTGCACATGGAAGAGTGCTCCTGCCTCTGTTTTGAGTTATCATCATCAATTCTTAAATCATTTAAAGGGAAAACCATTTTCTTAATCCATTTGCTAAAAAATTTGTTTAAATTACATTAAGCGAACACATCTGAAGCTGACTTTCTTGTCTAAAGATTCTCTGTGCACATTACGTGCCTACAGAACAGATATAAGGGACAAAAATAAAAAAAGAGAGTTGTTATAGCAATAAACATGGTGTTTCAACTGTTCTCTCAGATTAAAAATAACAGCATTTCAGTGGGACATAAGTGACTTAAATATATATGTAGAAATGGTGCAAGAACCATATGGTAGTAATTACTAGAAGTGCATAGTTCACTTTTTCTTGACAAGAGCCACATGGCTTTTTTAATCTATGGTATCACATGTATGATGTAACAGTATATCAATGCAAACCAAATAAACGCAAAGCAGCTTTCCAGCTGAGGCTCCAGACACACAGAAGTCAGGGCAGCTCCAACTTCTGGGTCTCATTCAGTTTCAGCCATCAATGCTCACATTTTCTCTTGCTCGCCACGATGTTAAAAATGCATGGTTTAAATCACTAGAGAAAGGAGAGAAACCACCACCACATTTGTTATGAATTCCAACACCACAGCAAAACCGAATACAGAAAAAAAGGATCTTATTCCAGTAGCCACAAAGAGTGATCATTTCAGGAAGGAGTTACTTATCACTCCTTAGCAAGTACAGGGGTAACTCTCTTCCACAGCAACACCTTTAACACACAGCTTGGATTGATATAGAATCATCAGATTGGAAAAGACCCACTGGATCATAGAGTCCAACCATTCCTATCAATCACTAAACCATGCCCCTCAGCGCCTCGTCCACCCGTCTCTTAAATACCTCCCGGGAAGGTGACTCAACCACCTTCCTGGGCAGCCTGTTCCATTTTTTCCTAATGTTCAGCCTAAACCTACCCTGGCAGAGCTTGAGGCCATTCCCTCTTGTCCTGTCCCCTGTCACTTGGGAGAAGAGGCCAGCACCCTCCTCTCCACAACCTCCCTTCAGGTAGTTGCAGAGAGCAATGAGGTCTCCTCCTCAGCCTGCCACTTGGCTCTCAGCTTAAGTCTACAGCAGAGACACAAAATGAAATTCAGCAAAAGTCCCAGCTACTAAGCAAAGGTATATGGCACTAAATGGAAAAAGTAGCCAAGATGAAATGACTGTGTATCAGTCCTGTCAATAATTTCCCATGACAGTACGTGTTCATCTGGTATGCGTTCATGGCAGTGGGGCTAATCCACTCCAGAGAGGATCCTGGCAGATTAAAGTATGTCACAAGTCAGCTTGGACCTCTGAGAAGGGTGTTTAGGGAATGATCCAAAACTTTACACCACAGCATCCCATAGGGAAACACAGTGTTGGGGAATGCCTGGTGAGGATTGTCTGTCGCCCAAGGCCAGGGGTAGGTGCAAGGCCCTGCTCTGCTCCTACCTGCTCCCACAATAACCCTATCATCAGGCAAATAAATAAAAACATCTGCTTTGCAGACTATTGTCTTCTTCTGACATACTCTTGTTTTGGTTTTCCTTTTGGGATCTTATTTTCTGGGCACACAGCTGAACGCCAGGCCCTTGGCCAGCCCAACCACTCCCTGCTGTGCTTTCACCCTGCAACCCAAATCTCTAAGTTTGTCCCACCTTAATCTAATTTTGACTGCCAAGAGTCATTGTGCTATCTCTTGCAACAGGGACCTGCCACTCCAGGCACTGCTCTGTCCCCATCAGCTCCCTCTCTGCATCCACTGCACACTGCTGTATATCATCTGCTGCAAAGAGCTGAGCCTGCCTGCAGTGCCTTGGTACAACTACACAACCACCAACAATGGTGTGATTAGATGCAGAACAGGTCCTTGTTGCACCGCTCAGGATGAAAGTGAAAAGGAGTTGGGTGTGATATCTACTCTGCAACAACTGAGAATACATTCAAGAGACACTGGGCAAGAGCTGGGTCTGTTAAAAAAGGGAACTACCAATAAATACATCCATAGTGCAGTACTGCTCACATCCCATGACCCCAAAGCAGATGCCATGCAAGCTGGGAGACTTTGTGGTCTGCACCAGCCAGCGATCGTTATCACATTAGCTTGCTGTCTTGGCGGTGGCCATTCAAAATGCAATAGACTACACCTGCCTGACTGAAGCCTGAACCACCAGTTCCACTGCATTGCACAGAACCAATTTTAATAATCTCAATTAATTCTAATTAATGGGGGAAGCTGTGGCAGCACCATAAAAAATATGACTTATTCTTCACATTTGAGGTATGGATTTTGTAGAATTTACAGATCTTAAATTCATAACTATACATTAAGGTCAAACCAGCAAAGGGATTAAGTTAATTTAGTTTTTATTTGAATGAACAGAAAAATGGCTCCCATCATTGTCCCATCAAATCACTTGATTTTATAAATCACACAGTAAAAAATTAATTAAGTCTTTCTTATTCTGTTAAGTTTAGATGGGGCAGGAAAGTGAGCTAATTTAAAATTATTGTTTGGGTCAGTGTATCTATTTACAGTGTTCAATTACATGATCATATCATTTTGAACAGCCTTCTTTATACTGGCAAGCTATAAAAGAACTTCTTCGAATGGAACCATTGTTCTGCTGCATGCTCCAAGAATAGCATAGACTCTGTATAAGGCCTCAGCTCCAGGGCTGTGCAGAGGACCTGCCTTGATAAATTCAGAAGTTTCCTATTGCATCAAAGTTCCTTCCTCCTTTCTCTTCCCAGTCTCTCTTGCCCAAATACAACAGACTGTATTTGGGCCAAGCAGCCCGCTCCTGCTCAGATTAGGTACTGATCTTTTATCTCCTCTTTCCTAACACAGAAAACTGCATTTTATTATTTCCAGATTTGAAAGGCTACTCTTCTTTTTAACTGTATTTAGCTTAGCCTGTCCAACAATAACAATAGTAGACGTTATTTGAAGGTCAATGTTTTCACTTGTTTGCTAAGAGATGCTCACAGAAAGCTTCTTGGACCTCCTACGAAACTCTGGATCTCCCTTTTGTTTGTTAGTGGGTGATGGTTTATCCATAACAGAGCAATGGTACTTCAGTCCTGAGTCTATCCTCGTAAGTCTATCATCATTGGGAAGTTTACTAGAAAACCCAGTTTAGAATATCTTGTACTTTCTAACAGAAGTGAAAATATTGTGCTCAATAGTACAAAGGTCTTTAAAGCAGCTACAAAGTTGTTTCACTTTTAAGAATACCAGTGTTGGTGATGTTTGACAACACATTTGATAATATGAAGGGTAAGTAACAAAAATAAAACATGAACTGGCAGGAAAAGAATTCTAGATTTGAGCCTAGGATTTGGGCAATTTTAAACAGACAAGAAGTAGAAATTCCTCTATTAACGTGTTTATGATCAAACAAAAGGTGAAAAAAAATCCAGAAAAATTACATAGATGCATTGTGATGACAGCTTATGATCACTTTTGTCTATTTTAACAAGCTGACAACACCATTTTGAATATTTAAACTTGAGCCTTCTCTCCACCTCCCTGTTGGGCTTATGCTGTGGAGAGCGGTAGGACAGAGGTATCAAGACAGATCTTCCCAGTTCAGTACAATTCCACTGAAATGAGATAATCCTAAGCAACTGGATGGTTCCCACTGAGGGAAAACAATTTTTTTCAGGATCACGGTCCCCCTGGACCAAATCACCTGGCACCCAATAGAGGGGCCAGAGGAAATATAGGGAGCTAAGAGAAGAAGAAAAAAGTTATCAAATCTCCTGTCAGAGATTTTCAATAACCTCTCAAATCAGGGTCTCAGTGAAGCAAAAGGGAAAAGCATAGATTATACAGCTCAAATAGACTCCCAGGGAGTCCTAAGGGCACACTGACCTCCAGAGATAGGAGATGCTTTAGCAAGTCTACTTTGCTCTCTGCCTGCAAAGTCCTGTGCTTAAACCCTCAGCAAAGAAACTGTGGGATGAAAATCACCTGTGCAAAGTTTTCGGCATCTGTAAGGGTTTGCCACTGCTTCTCAAAAACCTCCTAAAGAAATAAACTCTAAAAGGGAGGACAGTGTGATTCCCAAATATCACTGGAGTTAAAATCAGATGAGTGCTTATCCTCAAGATCCAGAAGTGCCTGACAGATACTAAAAAAATCAGCCCAAGGAGTAACCAAGAGGCCAGATTTCGTCACAGTGAATGACCAAAAGTTATGTGAGAGTATTTTTTCAGGTCTGTAGATGCTTTCAAAACTATGCAGACTGTTTCCATGCAATTTCTTCCAATCTAACTCACTCTGCATCCCAAACACGCAGACCGGGAATGCAGCAGTCTGGCACGAACTGCGCATGAGAGGGAAGAGGACCCAGCTGTTATTTATACATGTTATACACTCTACTATCCACTCTCTTAACAAATGACTTCAGACTGTAGCATGGACAAATACTTGTGGGACAGATCCTTGGTTTATTTCAGTTTTAGAAATCCAATCAGCACACTCTCTGAAGAAACAGCTCCTAGAAAAGCTGTGTATAAGATTTTAGAGCTAGATTTTTCAAACCATGTAGGTTTTGATCTATCTCTGGTCACTCTGGATTTATTTTAGCCAGCACTGTGCTTCTGGGATTCTCACAGATAGTATTACAACAGGGAGAGTTCTTCAAGCACACACTCTGATGTAGTATGGGTACACTTTAAGGAACCGAACTTCTCTGGAACTGGAGAGAACATGAAAGATATAGGAAAATACAGGGAGTGTAGCCATATTTCAATAGGTCACCCTTCAAGTCCCACTGAATTGTTGGAAATCTTCATGTTGAATCAAAGAGTATCTTTTGAATAAATCAGTGGAGGAAGTTTGGCTGATAGAGATGAGACCATGCGAAAATATAAAGTAAGACAAAATGCTTTCACTAATAGCTACAGTGGTTATTGCTTTATCTGGACATTCCCTTTTAGGGTACTTGAAAATTCTACATTGACAAATAATATTAGAACATTATTTAAACAAATGTGCTGTTTCTGTCTTCAAGCAGTGACAGTGTTCTGTGTAGCAGATAGTACTAAGAAACAAAGTCCAGGAACATGTAAGAAAGTGGAAAGGAAAAAGGAAAATGAAAGAGTACTCAAGATATTGCTTCAGCTGAAGTCTTTGAAGCAAGTCATGAAACGCCCAGCAAATGTGAAGAAGAAAAGCCTGTCCTTCAGAAAGGTTGTCACCCTGATTTAGAGTGCACTGAAGGACTCTGGTTTCTTCTCTGAGAAATACATTTTGTCTTCACTGTTAGCAGCAACTCATTGGACTTTTGGCCTTTCCATTGATTTCTGCCAATATTCAATTACAGTTCCTCTACTAGTCTGTATGCAAAATATAACATGCAAACACGTTACCTGGCAAAACTGAAATACAGGTGAGTAGCGTCTGTTCCACTGCAGTGACAGAAACAATTTGCTGAGAGTTGCAAAGCCAAATTTTGTAGCAGAGCCAAGCTTAGAAGCCAGGCATTCATCATTTCTAAGGAAAAAAATCTTTGTGATAGTGGCTACTACGTCTTTGCAAGAAGAGAGTGATCAAAAAAATCCTTCCCATTAAACCTAAATGTCATGTGTGATTAGACTATCCAACTACAAAAGCATCATCAATGCAAAAGGCCATAATCAGCTTGGCACACTAAAAGGCAAAAAAGTAACACACAGTGATGTGAGACACAATTACGCTAAGACATCTGGATAACGTGATAGATCCCATAATTCATTACCATCCCTCAATAAACTACAAAGCTGACTACATTACATACTCCTGCAATGCCATCAGTCTGTAAGTGCTCAGTGCTAGCAGAGGGAAGTTACCACTCACTGTGAGCACAGTAGCACAGACCATCTCCTGGACACCTGGACACTGAAATGGCTTCTCCCACGAGCACTCTAGGTAACTCTAGGAGAGGTCCATTTGTATCCTTAATGTTTCTGACCAGTTTACAGTAGCATAGGTAAATCTTTAACATGGATGGCTGGCAGTAGACCATCTGCATTTTCTTCATGTGAAGAATCAATTTTATAGACTTAAACAGCAGAGGTAATTTTATTTGATAGAGCACTTTATGAAAACGGCTTATCATTAAAGAGAGACAAAAAGAATTGAAATGCCATTTTAAAAAAAATCACAATATTAAGAACAAGGCTGAATTTAAAAAGGCTAAAAAAGATACAGCATATAAATTATTAAAAAAGGTCCAGCAGAGGCCTGAGAACTCAGGTAGTGCACTCTTTCATTTTAAGAACTGACTGCACATAATTTCTGACAGGTATTTCTCAAACTTGATTTTAAAAGCTTCAGCACCAATCTTCACTATCTTCATGCAACCACTTTCCATGTTTCACTATCCATTCCATGAGAAAGTATTTCTTGATACCTTTTTCCACTGAAGCTTCCTTCCTAAACTTTTTTTTTCAAATGTAAACCCATTAATCCTTGTCCTAGCAACAGTGGATGTTTAATGATACCACATTGCCTTTGGATCTGCAGTAACCTTTTACTTGTTTGAAGATTATCACATTTTCCTTCACTCCTTGGAGAAAAGTGAACTGTGCTCTTTGAGTGTCTTTCCTCATAATTTAAGCATAACTCTGATCATTCCTGTGGCCTTCAAAACAACAGTCTCCAATTGATCTCTGTATTTCTTTATTTCAAGTGTTTAATATTGCACACACTGCTCCAGCAGAGAGTTCCAGGAAAGTATGATCTCACCTCTGATATACACCCCTCGTTGCCCCTGCTTCTGTTACAGCACTGCTTTTCCCCCAGCAGCTGGGCTCAGATTCTTACTGAACATCTTACCTTTTAACTCACCCATCAAGAGAGAATTTCCAAGATAAAACATCGCCTACCCCCTACTGAAGATCGCTGCTTCCCAGAAGGAATTAATGGTCGCGGTCGTCCTGCATTACAGCAGCAGCAGAGAGATTTGAAGGTTTTACCAGTGCAGTAGCTCATTAATTTAACCACCAGCTCCACACATGCCATTGGTTTAGGAGACAGATTTTAAGATTTGATCGGGGATGTGCCAGAATAAGCAGGGATATAAACACATTCAGAGCTGGTTGATAGTCTTCTGCTTAAAAACACTGAGGATACAGCCTTCAAACTGCAGCATGGGGCAGTGCAGCTGAACTGCTCCAGGCAGGGTCGGGGGCTGCACCACATGCAGATCCCACGCTGAGCTGCCAGCAATGCTGCACAGACTAAGCTGCTCAGCCTCGCTGGTGATAGAGCACACGTACATCTGCCACTTCTCTGGGTTTTGTCCATCCAGTTCTCCCTTTTCTGTACTTTGTTTGCCAAGTTAACCAAGGAAAATTATCTCTAAGGTGACATGCACAGTGTAAGAAGCATCTATGTCCTGAAACTAAGTAGCCATCCACACACAAAAAAAATGGGGGGAGGGGAAGGAAAGGAAAAAAGGTCTTTCGTATGCACAGCAAATTCAGAAACCCTCTCCATAGTTGTGGATGAACAGCTTATCAGCACTTATTGCATCATCCAGATGTGGAGAGCTAACTCTTTTATGCACATTGAAGGTTTAACATTTAAAAAAATGGCTAATGACCCTTTACCACATCTTTCTAGAAGTAGCTGAATTGTGTTTCTTTGAATTGTGCTTTTGCTTTTGTTACAAGCAAAGGGAGCAGTTCAGAATTACTTTCCACGTTATACCTCTAGTGAAACCAGAAGAAAGAACTGCTCCTCCTGTTGAGCAAATCAGTATATCCTATCAGTCTCCAGACATGCAAAGACTCCAAGGAAGCCAGGTCATGGAGACAGTAAGGTCTGAGTCTGCTGCACCCGTTCTCTACCGTTACAAAAATGTTACCCCATCACATCTGAGAACCATAAGCAAATATATTTCACTGACAGTATCCCCCCATCCTTTCTTCTAACACTCATCACTGTTAGAATGTTTAGCCACTGTCACAGAGCTTTTATTCCCAGAGTCCTTTACCAATATTAGCAATAGCGGTGGAGACTGCAGTAAGGAAGAAACACAAAACAGATCTACAGAAGTGAGGAGAGCGCCCTCTCAGAAGCCTTTTATCTATCACATGATACTTGCTGGTTAAATGATCACCTCTGATTTGTTGAATCAGAGTTTTAATCATGCACTTGGCATCAAGCAAAGGAACTACCAGCAGTATTAACAGGGTTATCCAGGACTGGGGGAGGAAGTCTCCATTGTTTAAAGCAAGAGTTAGACAGTGTTACCACGTGATTCTCTCACTCTTTGAAGTGTTATGAAAACATTTTTAAAGCAATATTTGCCACAGGGTAGTCATTCTTGTTATATCGGTCTTACCCCTCCTCTTTTCATCTGT
This sequence comes from Clamator glandarius, assembly GCA_033459285.1. Classification (NCBI taxonomy): domain Eukaryota; kingdom Metazoa; phylum Chordata; class Aves; order Cuculiformes; family Cuculidae; genus Clamator; species Clamator glandarius. Next base: position 372,016 of record JAUNZM010000263.1, read on the forward strand.
GAGCACCTCATTACCACTGGATAATACTGATGCTGTAATACCACTTTCCCTTGGGAACAAAATAATAATCATCTGTGTCATTCGAGAAGGATCCTGTTCAGTCCTTCATGTGCAGGAACACACAGCTATAAAGGATGTCTGACAAAAGCATTTTATTTTATCCTGTTCTCAGTTCAAGATTACAGGTACAATGTGTGATCATTTGTTTCTAGTAATGCGTCTTGAATACTCTTTTGTTTGTTCAAAGAGCAAATGCATCTGCCCATTAAGACAGAAAATAAACTAAAGATGCTGGCAAATGCTGTTGCTACTAGTATATTTTTATTTGTCTGTACACTATGATAACTACTTCTTTCATTAGTTTTCTGATTCAGATCAGGGAGGGGGCCTAGAATATAACTTACTAGAACTCATGCTGCAATGTGTTTTATCAGAAAATGGCCCTTTCAAACCAGTTCAAGGAGTCAAGGATAGGGTGAAAAAGAGCACAAGGGGAAAGACTGCAAGTTCCAGCAGATGTGATGAAATCTTTGTACACAACGTACTTGTTAGCAATTTAGGGGAATTTCTCAAAGAAATTTTTCAAATTGAGGCTTGACAGATTATACCATTAGTGGAAAGCAGGAGAAAAAACATGGCTAAGATCTACAGAGTTAAGTGGTGAGCCCCAATCCTATTCCAAGTAGGGAATTCTGACTCTGTTTCCTTTGCCTGAAAAAGAACTGCCTTTGAAACCCCCTAAAGCAGATGCTTGTGTTGCACCTTTCAGCTGTGGAGAATTTAGAGTTAAATCCTTCCCACACTCACAAATAATTATCAAAATCCCCATCAAGAATATTTAGACCAAAGAATAATGCCTTTGCAGAAGCCCAGCTGCAGCACCTGTCCTTGACCTCTTGCAGGCTCTGCGGTGAGTTCCCCATCAGCAGGGCAGCACATGACTCAGCTCCAACTGCAACAGAGGTGCTCTGTTGCTCCATGTCTGCTTTTTTTATGAAGTCAATCTCTGCTCCAAATCTGACAATTCCCTCTGGTTTTGTTTTGCTTTGGTTTTGAGGTCAACGCATTTCAGAGAACAATAAAGACAACCTCAAGATACTAACACAGCCAAAACTTATATTCAAAATGGAGGTGCTCTCCTACAGGAGAACAGGACATTTCACACCATTCCGTGTCCTGGCTCCATTTCTCAAAAAGTGCACAAAACAGTCTCCAAAGAACAACATCCAGCACATACAAGCCCTGCCTCCAGACAAGAGTGAATGAAGGTCAGTCCTCAAGCCAACCTAAGGAGGATAATGGCAGAGCAGAATAACCTGAACTATAGCAATTTTTAAACTTTATCATCAGGGGTGTTAAAACACTGTAAACACTGTACTTAATATTAGCTGTTGTCAAGATTAACTATACAATTGTGGGAAAAAAAGGCTTAAGTGTCATAATAATTACATGCACTTTGATGTTTATTGAGAACAGCCACACTTGTAAAACTATAATGCTGCAGTGGCAGATTATGGCTTAGGTTCTTATGTTACAACTTTTGTCGCAATATTTAGTTAGATTAGTCATTTTGTTAACAAAATATACAATTGGATTATGCTTTTTAGAAACACTTTATGTGAAGACTTTTTAACTTACAAGGATATGGCTAAGTTGATGTTATACAGCAGTGTTAAATGTGCCTGCAATGATAACCCTCACTCTTGCATACAGGAGTGCATGTACACACACATTTTAGCTTTTGACAGATAAGTGTGCTTCTACTTTCATGTAAGACACTATATATACACAAGGTAAAAAATCCCACTTTGTTTGGAAATGACAGAAAGGATCAAAAAATAGTTTCAACCACCGTGGCTGGACTGAGCAAATTTGCAGAGAGTGGCCTACATCATGTGTGCATGAAAGAAATCGAAGAAGGAGATGTATGAAGAGAAAGTATTCTTCCATAAATCCTCACCAGTGCAGAGATACATCTACAGAACAGGAAAAAATAACTGTCCTTCAGTTTGTTTCTCCTGGATCAGAAGCTACAGTGACTAGATAGCTTAGTTGTGCTTGGTACGCACTAACCTCTGCTGTCATCCCAGAGGAGTGTTTTCCAAGCCTTTGAATATTCATTACACAACAACTTGGAGAGGCAGCAATTGCTATTATTCTTTGCTGGATGGAGATTGAAGCAGAGTAAAAGAAAGAACTTAATCTGAATGCATAGATAAATAAATAGGCATTTAGAGCAATTTAGGAAAAATTTGGGTATGCGAGTTCAAGCAAGCAATCCATAAGCTCTCCACCCAGATGCCTACGTTGTGGAGTGTCCAAATTCTCATCAGTCAAACGAGGCTCAGATTCCTGCACATTTTCTGAGCACCTCCAAACTCTGCCTGTAGACTGAGTTAAGTCTAGCCCAAAACACAGCAACTGTGAGTAGAGAACCGGATACCAACTTCAGCCACATTCCCTGTTCTTGCCAGGGACAGACGTAGCACTCTCACTTATCACCTCCTGCCTTAAAAAGTGGACTACTGGGAAGAGAAAGCCAGAGACCAATTCTTACTTTGAAGCTGGGCTGATGTGTAGAAAGGAGGAATAAAATATTAAGAGCAAATGTAAGGCCAAAGAAGATGACAGCGGTTAAGTACTAAGTGACAGAATCACAGAATCACAGAATAACCAGGTTGGAAGAGACCCACCGGATCATTGAGTCCAACCATTCCTATCAAACACTAAACCATACCCCTTAGCACCTCATCCACTCGTGCCTTAAACATCTCCAGGGACGGTGACTCAACCACCTCCCTGGGTAGCCTGTTCCAGTGCCCAATGACCCTTTCTGTGAAATATTTTTTCTAATCTCAAGCCTAAATCTCCCTAATCCACCCAAGAGGTCTGTCCCCTCTTCCAGAGCCCATAAACATTCCTCTTCTTGATATCACTCAAGGTCTCACTGTTCAGCCAAGCTGTTTTTTTCCCCTGCCGGCTCTTTTTCAGGAACATGGGGATGGCTTTCTGCTGAGCTGCTAGGATCTCCTTTTTGAAGAGCTCCCAGCCCTCATGGGCTCCCTTGCCCTTAAGCACTGTCTCCCATGAGACTTTGCCAACCAGCCTTCTGAAGAGTTCAAAGTCTGCCCTCTGGAAATTTAATGCTACTGTCCTGCTAACCACCCTCTTCACTTCACCTAGAACAGAAAACCCTATCATCTCATGATCGCTTAGTCCTAGGAGTCCTCCTACTGCCACATCCCCCACAAGGCCTTCTCTGTTCACGAACAGCAGGTCCAGGAGGGCACCTTCCCTTGTTGGTTCATTCACCAGCTGTGCAAGGAAGTGTCTTCCATGCACTCCATCATCCTCCTAGACTGCTTCCTTTCTGCTCTATTGTACTTCCAGCAGATATCAGGAAGATTGAAGTCTCCCACAAGAATGAGAGGCATTGATCTAGAGATTAACCCCAGCTGTTTATAGAAGAGCTCGTCAGCTGCTTCTCCTTGGCTGGGGGGCCTGTAACAGACTCCCATCACAAAATCTACCTTCTTATGGGCTCCTCTGATTTTAACCCACAGGCACTCAATCTCCTCATCGCCACAGTCCATCTCAACAGTGCCCAAGTCCTCCCTTACAAAGAGGGCTACCCTGCCTCCTCTCCTTCCCTTCCTATCGTGCCTGAAGAGTTTGTACCCTACCATATCTGTACTCCAGTTATATGAGTAATCCCACCATGTTTCCATGATGGCAACGACATCATAGGCTCCTTGCCTTACGACAGCTTCCAGCTCTTCCTTCTTATTTCCCACACTGCGTGCATTGGTGTAAATGCACTTCAGCTGAGCTCCCGAGCCTTCAGCCCTCTTAGACGGGACAGAGTTCATTCCCAATTGCCTGGTAACTGGAGTAGCTTGTACCAGAGCGCCTGTATCTCCCTTACCATCCCCAGGTGTGTTCTCCCCCACTTTCTGTGTGGTGATGTACTGGTGGTCCTCACCAGCACACCCTCTCCAAATCACTAGTGCCCCACATCCAGGCTCGCTCCTGTATAGCCTGGTCTCATCCCCCTCCCCCTTCACATCTAGTTTAAAGCTCAATTTATGAGCTTAGCTAGGTTTTTAGCAAGGGCTTTAGCCCCCCTAGGAGACCTATGTGTCCCATACTTAGCAAAAAAGTCTGGGGGTGCGTGAGCCACCCCATGATCAAAGAAGCCAAAGCCCCTTTCCTCACACCAGGCTAGGAGCCAGGCATTAATCAAGTTCTTCCTGACTTCCTGCTCCTCTCTGTTTAGCCTTGGGACGGAGCAGAATACTACTTGTGCCCCAGAGCCCTCCATCATTTTCCCAATGGCCCTGAAGTCTTTCTTGATGGCTTTGGTCTTTCTGCTTACTAAATCATCATTGCCAGTTTGGACGACTATCAGAGGATAGTAGTCTGTTTCATGGACCAGGGAAGGAAGTTTTCTAGCTACCTCCTTCACTGATGCCCCCGGTAAGCAGCAGACCTCTCTGTGGAGCGGGTCTGGTCTGCAAATGGGTCCCTCCGTTCCTTTTAGGAGGGAGTCCCCTGCAACAATCACCCTCCTCTTCTTCTTAATGGAGGATGTTTTTATCTTTTTCTGAGGATGGTGCGGCCTAGGGAAAGATTCTAGACTGTGGGAGCCATCATCCTCAGGATTGGATTCCACCCACAGCACATGGTACTTGTTCACCAGGGGGATCTGGGGCTTTGCTGTCTGGTTGAGGGGAGCAGGTTTCCTTCGTCTGGCAGGAACTTGCTGCCATTCCCCATCTCTTGTTCCCCCAACCTTGCAGTTTGCAGGTGGGTGGTGTTTGGGCATACCAGCTCCAGCAGGCTGCTGAGTTAGTGAGAGGGCACCACTCCACTGGTCTATGTCCCTCTCACACTCCCTGGTGGTCCTCAGCCTCTTCACCTCCTCCCTTAACTCCTCCACCATACGACAGAGTTTCCCCACTCGAGTGCACGTTTCACAAGTGGAGCCAGTAACAGAGGCACGAGCTTGTGTGGGAGGGGGGCACTGTCTGCAGCTCAGGGTTTGGGGAGCTGCATGCACCCACTGTGTCTCTGTTCTGGTTAACAAAGGATGTATAAATGATTAATTTAAGAAGCTGTATCAGAGATGAACAGTTAGCTACACTGCTCTGGACTGCTATCCAGGTTCAGGTACCTACATTAACTTCTGCTTGCAGCATAGTCATAACATCTGTTATAGAAAAGGAATTGATAGGAACACATGGCTAAGAGCAGCTTTGGTGAAGCAAATGGAAGAAAACAGAAATATGGCTAAAATCTTTGCAATTCCTTGTCTGAAGTTCATAACTGTTGAGAAAATATTATTCTTCAAGGTAGCCAGAGATGCAGGGTAGTGCAGGATTACAACTAATTTTACTGTATTGTAGGTAATGCTGAGAAGGAAGAGTGAATGTTTTGTAGTCATTACAGGCAAAACTTTTCAGTCTTCTTAAAAACAGTACCAGAAACTGACAAAAAAAAAGAGGATTTTAGTTTTGGCTTTCACACTTGTTCAGTATTAATTAATGGCATCTTTATTGGTCACTTTAGTGGAGCAGGAAGTCAGGCATCAAATCTGATTACGTATCCAGACTGGAATTAATTCCTCTGCAACTCACAATAGACAGACCAATGGGGCAACAAAAAACAAATTGTCTGTTATACCTCACCCATCACAGTGGAAATTTTATTGTTTAGAGCTGCCAGTTTGTAAGCACAACATTCAGGATATATTTTCATTTTTTGAAAATTCCCAGTCCTGAAGACTATCCAGCTGCAACAGCTACATTGACAGATGAGCACTGTTCACGATCCTTCTATAGAATGAGATAGTACAAGAATGTAAAAAATTCAGCCAAATCTGCTGAAGAAAGTTCTCTCCTTCACAAAAGATGTGAATTCTGAGAAATGGGATTTTCCACTACTGTAGAGTCCCATTTTCCAATTTCCACACTTTGATGTGAACCATTGGTTGGTCTTGCACAACTGTAAACACAGCGGTACATTTTTTAACTGACATCCTTTTAGCTGGATACTTTGTTAATCTCCTATTCAGTTTCCTGGGCAGTAACTCTGAAGAATAATAGTTGATTTGGAAAAACACTTCATTTTGACATGAAAGACTTGTGATTCTTTTCCAACTGAATGAAGATAGTGGGTACAGTAGTTTTCACTCTCTTTGCCTTGCATTTCAAAAGAATGTTCACATTATTGTAGAATGTGTTGATGTTTTGGTTTAAATAATAAATATTTGGGAACAAAGTGTCCCAGGAAGAAGGATACTCCACACTTAATTTCAATTTGTGATGCAGCTTCAAAAGAAGTATTTCTATATGGGGCATTTCTTTGGACTTTTTCTTCTTTTTATATGAGAGAATATTAAAAGCTAGCAAAGCAGAACAAGGATGAACATCTAATTCTCTAGATTATGAAATCTGACATGGGGCGAATCCTGTCCTTGATGCTTTGACTTCAATGAAGTCAGATCTAGCATTTGATGTACATCCTAAGCTCTAGGCACGAGAATGCAAACATTGAAATACACAATCCAAAACAATTTTAAGGACTTTATCCCACATCACAGGTGAATATCTACCAGCCTACACAAGAACAATTAAGTCAAATTCCTAAATGGAGATCAGATTGCACAGGAGATTACTAACGTAACATGGGTCATTTCATCTCTAGTTTACCGATTTACATACACTCCTAGCAAGCAGAGAACAAAAAATGTCATTAGCAACAGATACCAGCTTTTTCTGAACACAGAGGAGTTAGGATAGAGGAGAGATGAGGAAGAGAAGCAGCAGAGGAAGCATAGGAAACTGTATAGAGTAGAAATCTTCTAGTCTCTCTGAGAGAAGCCTAGCGCTGCCTACTCTCTCAATCTTTAGTGGCCTTACCAGAAGCTGACAGGCAAAACACCACAGGAACGACAGCAGCACTTCACTGGGAATTTCAGTCTCCAATGCTATAAGCATTTTTACAAGCAAGTCTATCTTTAGAAAAGGATTTGAAAGTTACATAATAAATAGCTTTCCTGTATTAGAAGGAAGCTAAAAATTATTCTGTTTAAGTTCACATGTTGTTTCACAAGAAGACAGGCTTTCAGACACTTCATCAGGACTGTCATCACATATCATGGCAATGATTTACATTTAAAGGGGGGAAAGAAAGGATTTTGCTCTCTAAATCCAGGCTTTACCACAAACAGGCATTACTTAGGTGAGAGCCAGATTTCAACCTTCATTGCTAGACCAGCAAGTTACAGGCAAGAATAAAAGATACGTGACATGCTAGGGAAGACAGATACTCCTTGAGCAAGTCAGAATTAATGAGTGCTTCTCAAATGAGCCTCTTTCCTGGGAAAGTTGTTGAATACTTTCAGGCTTCGCTGAAAAGTAAGCAATGCACACACATATATGAGGAGATAGCAATACACAACTAAAAGCAGCAGTAATACCAAGAATTGTAAAAAGGAAAAAAAATCTACAGAGGAATTAGATACTCCATGTCATAAGCTACTTTTCCTTCCCTCCACTTGCATTTCTTTAAATATTCATGAAAAGATGGCTAGGTTATCTTTAAATCTCAGAGATGAGGCAAAGAACACAATCTATTGTTACTTTGCAAGGTATTCATTTTGCCTTTTCCCAGGTAACAGCATTGAGGTAATCGATGCTAGACAGCATAACTGTCAAGTCTAGGCAGAACCAAACTTAGGAGCAGCAATAACAGCAAAAAGTTAACATCAGCCAATAGCAATTTATTGTTCCCATTTTAGGAATAATTATTTGAACTGAAAATTCAGTCAATTTCTGAAATGTGAAAACATCTATTCAAGAACTTCTCTGTAAATTAAGTTATCCCAAAAAAATACAAAGCAGGAATAAAATTACTTCACAAATAAGACAAATACCCTTTATCAGTTACAAATATTTGGTCAGTTCCATTCAAATTCTTAAACAAGGAAAATGGATCCAGAGCTTGGAGAAGTTACAAATTTATGTTTCGGGCTCTTTATAATATTGCTTTTAAAGAGAGGATGCAGGAACATTATGACTGAAAAGTTAGAGTTCAGTTATGGGTTGTAATTAGCATTTAGATTGATGAAATGCATACAAGTAACACGTAAAGTAAATGAGATAAAAGTCACACATAAGAGATTTTTATGACTATATTCTTCATCCCTTTGGTTTAATGAACTCTTGGTCATGTTCCACAGAGGTGCAGATGTTCTTCAGGGAAGCAGCACACGATACAGGTACTTCTTGTTAAATAATGTCATCAGCTTCTGGGGATATTTTTAAAGTAATAAGAAATACCATTATTTTCATACTTGGAACAAGTCAGACGAACAAACTATTCTAATGTTCCAGCTCAAGGGAAAGTATTAGACATAATACATTTTGTGGTGGGTACTGTTACATTTTGTTACAAGCTACATAAATTTTAAAACTACTATTTAGACAATAGCTCGGTTGTGTTAGTATTAATGCAGTTTTTCCTTTTTGAAATAGATTTTGTTCCCTGTTTCTGTTTGTTCCTTTGCTATGATAGTAAAAACTAGAGTCTCCATTTAGAGCACTCATCTTAGTAATGTTATGAACAAAGTTGATTCTATACAAAACTTGTCAGATACGAAGATCTGGCTGTTACAACAGGCTTTGCCTACCATATGCTTTGCTTGTTTGCATCAAAATTGGTTCTTTTTGGTCCTCATATTCTTTTTGCTAAACTGCAACATTCTTTAACATTCAGTGTTGCAGGATTTTTTTAAGACTGAAATAGCACAACGTGGAGATTTATGGGAAGACTGACTGTTCATTTCATGTTTAATATTCATTTCTTTCTCTAATTATCCTTGAATTGAGTAGTGTGAGAAGACCAGACCCACTGCCTGGTCCACAGGAAAGCACTTACAAAGCTTGGATTTTAACCTTATTCTTGCCTTGTAGTCAGCAGCTGTCTTTGCACAAACTGCTGCTACGTTCTCTTTCTGGAAGACATGCTGAAAAACACAAGGCTGGTTAAAGAGGCTGGCATGCTATCTCCCCTGAAGGAGCAGTCTGGGGAGCAGCAGAGGCAGGTTTGGGAATGTGCTTCCCCAGAAAGAGGCAATGCCCTTCTCCTGCCTCTCTCTTCCCTGCCTGCATGGAACCATAAGCTCCCTTTGTACCAATTCCAGTAGTCATGGTAGGCCAGACCTAACCTGGCAGAAAGTAAACCCAAGAGACGTAACTATGATCACTGTAGAAAGGCAGAAAATGAAGAGCCAAAACCAACTGTGAGAGGGACCATGGCTCTCAGTGAGCATAGACTTGATTCTGCGCCTTAAACCTCATCCTTGGATGGAATAGCCCAAGAATGCATCCGAGACGTAACCACAAGTAGGAGAGAGCACAGCCTTGGCCGGGATGCAGCAGCCTTTTTGCCGCGTGCCTCCATGGTGGGTTCAGAGACTGCACTGGCTCCAGCTGCCAGACTCTATCAGCCCTGCAGGTCGCAGGGTGACGAAAGCAGCCAGGCAACAGCCAGCAAGACACACACGCTGCCCACATTCCCGGGTATATGTAGGCAGTCGGTCTGACTAGAGTTTAAGTTATTTATACCAACAAAGAGTTTGCCTCATCCATGCTATATTTTATAACCATCTATGCTGCTTTTGTTGGCCAGTAATGTCTCCAGCAGTGCTGGATGGGCGCTGCTTCCAGATAACTCGATTCCGGTTTCACATTCCTCACCTCCACATTCACGCTGCCCGGTGGTTTATTTTACAGATTCTCTGGCCTCAAGAGTCTGCTATCACATTCCTCTGCCCCGGCTGCAGCCCTCCCTGCCTGTATTCTCTTAACAGGGCCTTTGTCTCTGCCACATGGGGATCAGCGTTGGCATCTATGAGAAGCTCCTGCCTGCAAACATGCTGCCTGCCTTCCTGGACCCTCCTCTAGAGAGCCACCACATCTAATGTGCTCCACACAGGGCCCTTGGCAACAGGAAAAACAAAATGTGAGACATCACACAAGGCCAGCGAAGCAAAGCTTTGACTCCTTCCTTTACCTACAGTGCACTTTCGCCTCAGTCTTGCACAGTCCCAAGAGGAAATTAATCTTCCAGAACAAGATAGCTCATTCCTTCAGACCAGTCTTGCTGGAATTCCTGTTCTTCACTTTAATCCTAGGCCATCTGCCCTCTTCTGTTAAAATTATATACCATTTCAGTTAATATCACAAAACTGCAAATTCAAGATTACACTGAATTAATCCCGTAAAACGGTTTACCGCGATCAAACTACATGTCAGGCACAATGTGAAAATGACAGTTATTTCTTAAGACCTTTCCCAGTTGTACTTTAATTACAGGGGAGGTAAATGAGAAAGGCATCTCTGCCAACAGGCGTTTCCAAAAGTTGACACTTTCTATCCTGTAATTACCGTAACAAGGCCCTAATTCTCCATTAGCATTATCACGAGTTCCCAGAATGCGAATCAACAACCCAGGCTGATCCAGGGCCGAATTCTGAGCTGCCCTGGACCTGAGGACAATGCATAGGATTTTGGCAGCGCAGCACAAGCAATTTGGAGTTGCTGCTCATTCGAAAGACCCAGTGAGAGTGCACAGCAACCCTGTTCACTGGTTACTTCTTGTGAATGCAGGTCATGTATCAGGACACAAATCTCTGGAGGAGCAAAAGCAAAAGCTGAGTACAATAGGATTGAACCCATCATGAATAGAGGTCCAATAGGTAAATATTTGTGTACCTATACCTTTCTTAAAGGCTATATTCAGCTGAGTCTTCAAAGACTGATTTGAAAGTTCATTGCCTACTTTCTATTTATTCCCTTTAGAATCTACTATTACCCCTTTGGGCTAGAGTCTTTAGCTAATGTTAAGATTGTTTTTGTTGAGGAAACTGAAGATAGAATGGTGTATAAACAGGATAGCAACCCTTAGAGTCTACTATTACCCCTTTGGGCCAGAGTCTTTAGCTAATGTTAAGATTGTTTTTGTTGAGGTAACTGAAGATAGAATGGTGTATAAACAGGATAGCAACCCTGTTTATTTACTGAAAAGAGGTATTAAATTGTATTTCTCTTAATATGATCATCAAACAGTAAGAAGGAATTCCTTTGCTCTTTATTCCAAGCCTTTTATTCACCAGCCAGAACTTCACCCAAAAAGCATGACCTTTTTTCTTACTGAAGATCATTTGACCATTCCTGGCTTTCTCCAGTGGTCTCTGCCTGCTTTTGTGGTCTCCTGGTACTGCCTACACACTGTTTTACCTAGCCCGCACCCAGACATACCCTATTCCTCACTTCTAGCCCCTCACAAACCCTTGCAGTTATATAACTCATGTCCCAGATGACCTTCAATCCATTGTGTCATGCCCAATAGCCACTGCCATTTCAGGTTTTTTTGTATTTGTTCAAAGGAAAAGGTGGCTTTTACAATCATCATCTTCCAGGAGACTTTGAACAGCTTCTACTCTAATTTCTGCAAGGAATCTGGAGTACTCTGGAAACTCTAGGTCACTGCAACAATTAGACTGAGTCAGCCTCCCCATACAGTGCAACTGGTGAGCCCCATAGTCCCATATGGAAAACATTTGTTTCCATTATTTTCACTCTGAGGCCAAATTCCCACAGATGTAAATAAGGCAAAATCGCAGCAAGGGAAAAAGCCTTGTGGTCACCTATTCTCTTCTGCGAGGTATCACATCACAGACAGAAGATCCTACCTGAGCCTGTACATGCTGCGTGACAGTCACACAATAGGAAAGTGGCAGTGGACAGCTGAAACCAGGTACAGACAGTATGACTCCTAGTTTCTGTGCACTGTTACATCTTCCCTCCTACTACAAGGGAAAAGAGAAGCCACAGCACCTGAAGAGCATGCTTCTGCCACTGAGGCACCACAGAGGAAGCAGACTCTCGGGTGCTTTGCTCTCTTGGCTTTACAAAGATCCTGTAACTGGAGTGGCCTCTCCACGGCATCATCAGCCCTTTACTGATATTCGACAGTATCAATGTCTTACTTTAAGGCTGCTCCAAAATTATAAAGACTACACTGTCAAGAAAATAAGAGATAAGCAAACAAATTCCTTTTAGAACAGCTAGACTATGTTTCAAGGGGCTTTAATCATACCCGTACCACATACAGTTTAGTTGTTGAATTTTACTCCAGAAACAAAGCCTGAGAGGTGAGAGTTAATGCTGGTTTTATCGCAACCCGAAGAGAGAGCTTCATTCGACTTCACCCCTCAGAAGCTACAGCAATAAATTATGCTTCTCATGAAGCCAGCACAAAGCCCTCCTCTCAACAGAATCAAGATGACACATTTTTGTAGACAGAAGAGAAAGGAAAATGAAAAGAAAACATTGGATTTGTCAATGTGCAACCAGATCTCTACTCCAGTTAGTTCATTATCTCCAAGTAGTACCACCACTAAATAAGTTAAAGAAAAAATATGTACGAGGCTGATGTAAAGATTCTGCTTCCCACTGAAGCTATCCTAACCACTGAGAACTGTAGATTACTTCACAGCCTGAGGTGTTTTCAGCACACGCTACAGTCTCTCAAGATACTGCTCTATGGCAGTTGTCTACCCATACTTTTACATGAATTGTTGACTTTTGCTATCCGTTATTTCCAAAACACATATTGGCAATTAGCCCAGCTACCTAATCACACGTTGTAAGCAAAATTTGCTGTCAGACTATCCATCATGAACTCAGCTACGTGTAAACCATGTAACACTTATTAAAGGAACGACAAAGCAACAAGTAAGCTTTCCTGCTTACTCTTGCTCAACATATTGCTTCTGTTAGGGGACATACAGGCAGAGTTCCATCAATTTAAGCTGTTCATTACAGATATACTTCACTACTGTATTTGTTTCATTTTATACTTTGGTTTGCTCTTTCTCAGACGGTAGCACATCTGCTCAGACCTTGAACCATGCAATGTAGAAGTATACCTAATGAAAGTAGAATTTCAGGCGTATTCCTGAGAAACTGCGAAACAAAGCACAGTACCTTGACAGCTTCTGCTATTGTTTGAACATGATTTGAAAAATGAAGTTACTACTCTTTTGATCATATGCACTGCAAAACATTATTGTACAGCCATATATGCTGTTTCCTGCCTTAATAAAAAATCACAGGCTATTTTCGGGATGCATTGTTGCACAATGGGCTTGGCGTCAAAAGGCAAGATCAATGAGTACAGAGAAGAACTTTTTTATTTTAAGTTAAATAATTTGATAAGTTTGAATAGGAATCCTAAGAAATCTCAGGTAAGACTTTAATACAGAAGTGGCCTGTGCAGTGCACAAGAATTTGTCCCATTTACAGACGTACTATCAAACATGTACAATATCCCAATTTTGTCTGAAAGGAGTGGCTAAATCCTCATCTCAGTTACTGACTGGCTTCAGTTCCCATGGGATGGAATTTGATGCAGTGAATTTAACAGCAAACAATAGAACAAACAATCTCATCATCTGTAAAAACAAAACAGTGTATTTTCATAACTTCGGAGTTATGTAAGGAATATCTCAGAGGCATGCAGTTATAAGAGCACCACGCTCAGCAAGCACACTTTGAAGGATAAGGCCAAATGATAATTGCCTCCAGAACTTGGGAAGTATAGTGATCTCAAATAATGACAGTCCCCAGAGCACATTAGTCAGTTTGAAAGTTGCTTAATGCACTTCTGGAGGAAAGATGTGGGAAAGAAGGACCAGAGGAGGGAGGAGGCCTTTGAGCAGCCTCGTTTAATCATTCTTGCTCTTTGTGTACATGTTCATCCTTACCTAGCTAAGCACCTTAGAATCACAGAATTGTTTTGCTTGGAAAAGACATTTAAGATTATCAAGTCCAACAGTAAACCTAACACTGCCAAGTCCACCACTAAACTACGTCGCTAAGTGCCACATCTACCTATCTTTTAAATAACTTGTGGGATGGTGATTCAACCGCTTCCCTGGGCAGCCTCTTCCAGTGCTTAACAACCCTTTTGGTGAAGTAATTTTTCCTAATATTGAGCCTAAACCTCCCCTGGAGCAATCAGAAGCCATTTCCTCTTGTCCTGTCACTTGTTACTTGGGAAAAGAGACCAACACTCACCTCACTACAACCTCCTTTCACGTGGTTGTAGAGAGCAATAAGGTCTCCCCTCAGCCTCCTTTTCTCCAGACTAAGCAACTCCACTTTCCTCAGCCGCTCATCATAAGACCTGTGCCTTGTTCCCCTGAAGGTCCCAAAGCATTTATGTAGGCAACGTATGCCCATACCACTCCCACCCATGCATGATGTTATAAATATCTCAGTCTTTTAAGGAGCAGAAACTGAGTCATAACCACCTTCAACATCACTAGATTGGCTGCTTTTCCATCACAAAAATATGTACGCTTTGGTCACTCAGGACAGTGGGAATCACATCCACACCCTTCTGTGTGTATATTGGCTAAAAGAAACATCAGCCCAGAGTGCTGCATCCTATTTTTAAACTATTATCTCCTTTTAAATTTAATTAAAGACATATATTTGGAAAAAAAATATTTAAATATTAATCCAGCTGAGAGGGTAGATCTCATGGCTGGTGAGAACTTGGAACAGAAGATAGAAAAATTCATAAGAGCCCAGCCCTCACCTTTGTCTTGCTTATAAATTCCTCCCAGACAATGCAGACACCAGATCTATGGCTTTTTGGCCACCCTGTGGTCGGCTTCATGTTTCCCCTGTGCTCAGAGCTAGCTTGCTCATAACCAGAAAGTGATAGTGGAATAAAAATGTGAAAACTCCCATTTGAGGCAGGATTTCAAAAAAGCAAGATGAAATCTGGAATGACTGGTGAAGAGCTACAAGAAATGGAAAGAAGCATAACAGCAGGGAAAGATCTCTGCTTGCAAGTCCTATGGCTCAAAAGAGGCAGATTTGCAGAGCAAACATTGCTGCTTGAGGACCCAGCAACAACATCATGCACATTTCAAGGCTTGCTTTGAGGACTTCTATCCTGACCCTGTGGCCCATTAGGTGTGCTGCTGGAGAACTTCAACAGGAATAGCTTCGTGCATTCAATCAAGTTATGTACTCCAAGACTTACAGCTCAATTCAAAGCACAGCAAGTGGTGGTGATGGGGAGGTTTTCTTCCAAAAGCATTCCTGATCCAAACTAAAATTCTGAATAGACACACTCTGGGAGACGTAACATTGCCAGGGTAGGTTAATCATGCAAAAAAAGAGTTGTGCTGTAATTTTGAACAGAGAAGAGGCCTTTGAACTCCATATGAATATGAATGAGGAACTCATGCAGACCATACAATCAATGCAGAAGAAATAGTGGTTTATTCTAATCACCCATACTACAAAACTGAGACCAGGGGAAGGATGGTTTTCTGTGCTTTTCTACCAACCAGGAGCAATAGGCTGCTGACCCTGCCCGGCCGTGTCCCACAGCCCACCCTCTCACTGTTCCTGTACCTGCATACTCTCTTGTTGTTAGGGAACTTCTGAAGGTCACCACAGCTACATACATGAGTTTTTCGCCTTGGTCTCATAGACCCTACAACAATGCAAATAGAAACCAAATAAAGGTGTAATTCTTCAGTGCAGGGACTACATAAGCGTATAGGTCTGAGTCTTAACTGAACAGCTTTTCTGTATGCTTGAGAGATACATTGGATAAGGCTCTGATCCAACTTGGGAGACATGTAGTTTTTACATTTCCCCAGAAATGCCCATTCAGGCAGGAGAAAAATCACTGAGCTTATTCTGTGTCTTGTCATTTAAACTCATGCAAGAAGTCACTTGAAATATTATCCAGAAGCAGTCTGTCTTCTTATGCTGCTCTCTGCAAGGCTCACACTACTATAAAATTAAGTTTCACTGGAATGTTTCGCTCGTCTTTTTAAACACAGACTTTCTGACCCCTGATCTCAGAGGAAGAAGCCCACTGTCTCCAAGTGTTTCTCTGCTGTGGTCCTTCGCTGCATGTGGAGAAGATGGAATCAGGGTCCATCTCAGCCACAGAGCACCAACACTGGATTTCTGTCTATCAGGCTCTAAGAGTGATGCGTAGGCAAATGTTCAAGAGAGACCAAAATGGCAACAACTTATGTACTAGAGGCCACTTTTGAAGAGCGATATAGATACATGTGTAACTTCTAATTAATATAATTCAGCTTTAAGAGTAAATTACTGCATTATAATGCATTTCCTGAAACAGATGTAGCCTCTGTTCCTCTTTCCCACTTAATTAATTTATCTATCTGCTTTTCTGCCTGTGCTTAGTGACAAGAGGTTAATCGGACTCCACCATACCAATGGGTATTTTGCATTTGCTTCCAGTGAATTTGTAATCATCCTGTCTTTATCATTGGAAAGAAAGCATAAAGATTTAAGTAACAGGTAAAGATATTAATTAGTCATAAAGCCAGACTATTTACTAATGTAAATAGGTTGTTGTCCTGTAGATACAAATCCTTCCAGAATTATTCAGAGACGGTTTCTGAGGAGCCCCACTCCATCAATGCCAATGATCAGAAGTGAAACAGGCATGTCCAAATCAGAGTATTATATAAGACTGCTCTTCCCATATACATGGCAAAGTGACAGTCAGTTAATCTCCCTGCAGTGTCAAACCACAGATTATCTAAGGTGTGGCTCTTCCTGAATGAACATGAACAAAGTAGTGACTATACATAGAGGCAGGATCCTCCTTGTCTGCCAAACGCCACCCTGTTCCAAAGCACATGATTTCTTTTCCCTCAACCTGCATGCTCATTTTTGACCGTATTATTTGAGTTTCATGCTGTTACAACTCTGTTAACACTGGGTCCATAGAAACTCTGATTACCTGCTGATCCTGAAAGCACACATCTTTCCAGTAATATAAAACCAAGTTTTGTTCTGTAATTTCTTTCAAAACAAGCTGCTGTTCCACTGCATTCAAGTGCATGACAGCTCTGTAAATTAAGGGCTGCTTGGCAGCACAGCTCTACAAATGTTAAAAGATGTTAAAAGATATTAAAAGATATAACTTGCCTATATAAAACAGCTTTTTTTTTAACCCCTTCCTTCTACATTATTTAACTCCTAAATTTTTGACAGACCTATATTTGCTGAATGCATCTTTTTCAGCAACTATAACAGGGAAAGAAAAGGGAAGAAAAAATAGAATAAGAAAAAGTCAATTTCTTTATTGGAATACTTGTTTAATATTTCGATCCAGAATACTCTCCTACCACACTCAAGAATACACAGTAATGCCTATCAATTTTAAAAATTGATAAAAGAGGAGTTCTCTTGTAGGCTTGCGCTTAGCCATTCCAGCTGAAAGCAACAAATGAATAGTTAAAAACAGCTGAATCCAGTAGAATGTAAATAAGAGAACCTTGCCAAATCCTTCCTGGTTACCAAATGCTCTACCAAGTTTCAAGATCCCATTACGATACCTTTGTACTTTATTTATAAGGCTTTGAGTAAGCCACTCCCTTTCCATACTTGAGTTTATGCCTGTATTCCCATGATTATTGCGGAACAAATCCAGGTGAAAGGTTGTTCTTATTTCACACCAACATCCAACTGAATTTTTCCCCTTTCCCAATGATATATTTTTAAACCATCAACTGAAATCTTAGATGAATTCCACCAAAATATTTGAAGTTCTGTTAAAGTTTTGTTTTCTTCAGAAACAAGGCACCTTTCACAAAGCACTTTAACCGCACAGTGGGTCACAAAGACCTCATTCGGAGGAGCTTTTGTGAAGTTTCCAAAGGAGGAAAGACTTTTTTTTGCTTTTGTCATTTCTCCAGCAGACTGAGAACTCTTTGAATCAGAGTAAAGAGACCAACTAATTGCATATATTTGCTTCATCAGTGATATCTGTGCAGAACTGGATGCACTCCCAGAGTCCTGCCTGAACATATTCCAGGCTGATTTGTGCAGGACTTAGGAGGGGTTCTCTAAACACTGTCTCTCCTCTGCAGCCTCACTGGGAAAGCAAAACAGCTTTCCCAGGGCATTACACAACTTTGCTGCAGGTAAAGCACGAGATACCAAGTGGGAATGGTAATTAGAAAGAATTCGAAACTGAGTGACCTTCCCTCAGCTCTAACATGCCACATAGTACTAGCTTTGTCCTGACATGTGAGGCACTTCTCTTCTGTATCTAATCCAGCAATTGCTTTATATTTCATGAATCTACATGCAACATGAGTCAGAAATAAACAGAGTTGCCCAACCCTTTAAAAAATTCCATTACACTTACTCTTTCTGCCAATCCAAGTAAAAGTTTTAGGCAGAGCAGGTGGCCCACAGTTCACTAACATTTTTCCCTTGCTGCAAGAGGCTGGGATGATCCAGTTCACTGGGTGACAGTACAGTTCACTAGCTGCATGCAGACACGTTGTGCTCTGAACTCCTGGAACAGTGCTAACAAAGGAGCTACAGAGCTCAGGAGCTTCCTTTGGTGGATTGCACTTCTCCAACATATACCCATGCTAGATCTCTGTGGCTCACAAAATAATTGGACGCACAATATACTGTTTAAAAGTTCTCAGTACAGAGAAGCAAAAGTTGCTTATATTCACTTACCACTTACTGCACAAGGACCTGACACAAAGGGTAACTACAGGTCTCTCCCCAGAACTTGAGGGAAGCCTGGCTGATATATACTGGAGACTTGAACATAAAATGGAGCAAGTTCAGAAAAATAAAATTAAAAAGTTTAAGTTTAAATTAAAAATTAAATGAGTTTAGAAAAATACATCTTTGTTCCCACCTAGTTCTTTTCTGAAATGCTTGCTTGCTTTCAATTACTGCCCTCCTTCACCAATATAAAACAAAACAAAGAATCTTTATCTCCAACCTCATTTCAGTGACTCACACCAAAAACATACCCTTTTACTTCCCTGAACTTCTGAGGAATTTAGAAGTGCAATCGTCAAAGTACTAAGGGAAGTCTGGCATTTCATAATAGCCCAGGAGCCCCACCTGAGGTATGAAGAATGCTTTGAAACATGCCTGAGATTAATTAATTAACATATTGGCATCTAGCTAGCTTTTTAACACTCCACCTAATGTTTTAGTTCTGATCTGCCTGTACCTGTCATAGAGACTGTGGATCGATGCCATTACCTTGTAAAGAATAATGTATTTTACATCTAAGTAAACATAACAATGTAACATAGATACAGCAACTTGAATTAAGGATTAATTACAATGGTTCGTACTGCTTAAAGAGTAGACAGCTTACAAAGGGAGGAAGCAATTACTTTTAAAGATGGGGGGTTTTGCTTCAGCATTTCTGAGCAGTTTCATCATTCTTACTACTGACAATACAGTCAAAATCAGCACATTAGAAAACAGCTCTACAGATGAGAATCGCAGCTTTGCTTTCCCCTGTCCCCACATGAAGCTGGAGCCCTCCACACCTGGGTGTGTGCTCTAACCTGCATTCAGGGCAAACTCCCAGTGGGCACTAAATGCACAGAGCAAAGAGTTGATGGATAATTAATCCAGCAGCCTCATGCTCCACACTTCCTTGTAAATTAAATGATTCAGGCAATCCTGAGATTTAGGCCCAACACACCCTTTCCTATCAGTCGAGGGACACAACTAGGTCATTTGATTTGTTGAAAAAGATGTTTTCTCCAAAAGGGCTAGTTATATTAAACCTTCATTGAAGTGTTAACTAAATTACTTGGTTAACCAGGGTATTTTGGAATATTTTTGGTTGTTTGGGTAGGCATGAAACCTACACAACCGTAATAACAAAGTGCAACCAAAATACTTAAACAAATCCTCTTTTTCCCCTTCCAGCTACTAGAATAAATTACTTGTTTGTTGCATATGAGAGAGTCTTAGGCAAGTACTAAATCAAAAGAAGGGGGTTTGCATTTAGCCCTGAGAGGGTGGTTCATAGTCATCTGTACATGTTGTGAGAGCACATTTCATTGCGTAGCTGTAACTCCAGGGAAAGTTGCCTCCCATTCTTGTGGCTTCCCTGTCAGTTAATAGCTTTATTATTATAAGGGGGCTGATATCAAAGTAATGCTTCAACAAAGGTGGTGCCGTCACAACTGGTAGTAAGTATCCCAGATGGGATTTTCAGGCTGCCTTCTATCAGCTTGGAAGGACAGGGTCAGGCTGCAAGTGGTAGCTTTGACTGCTGTCAGGGTCTGTCACCTCCAGCTCCTTGAAGAGGACCTCATGAAGAGTTGAGAGGTGTTGTTCCTTTTCTTTCTTTTCTGATTTCTGTACTGGTCTTTGCTGTAGTTTGGCTACAGACAGCTGACCTCCTGGAAGGCCAGGAAGCACTACAAAGTTGTATAGAATCATAGAATTATAGAATAACCAGGTTGGAAGAGCCCCACCGGATCATCAGGTCCAACCATTCCTATCAAACACTAAACTGTGCTCCTTAGCACCTCGTCCACCCGTGCCTTAAACACCTCCAGGGAAGATGAATCAACCACCTTCCTGGGCAGCCTGTTCCAGTGCCCAATGACCTTTTCTGTGAAAATTTTTTTCCTAATGTCCAGCCTAAATCTCCCCTGGCGGAGCTTGCGGCCATTCCCTCTGTCTCCTGTCACTTGGGAGAAGAGGCCAGCACCCTCCTCTCTACAACCTCCTTTCAGGTAGTTATAGAGAGCAATGAGGTCTCCTCTCAGCCTCCTCTTCTCCAGGCTAAACAACCCCAGCTCTCTCAGCCGATCCTCATAAGGCCTGTATATTGGATTTGGTTTGTCCCACAGATCAGTGGAAGTGTTGGTTGTATCTAGTTGCCTAATTCAAAATAGGGAAGATAGTAGTAAGCAGCACAGCATTTCTCTTTGGATATGGTATGAAGGCTTGATCTTACAATAGTCCTCACCAACGGAGGCTGCTTCTGGTGATAAATGAGATGCAACACGAACATCAAAAAAAGGATGAGCATACACAAATAAAAGCCTGAGATAAAAAATTCTGGTGGAGAACACGCAAGATTGTTTAGAAAAAAAAATGCATACAAGAAATAATAACCCTAACCCCTTTGAGAAAGAGCAGCCCTACCAGAAAAGACGGAGTTGATACTGAATGTCAAGATGTTTTTATGCCTGTTGGGACAGAACTAGCACATGCTGCTCTGTCTTATATGACCCTATATACAGATCTCAATATCTCAATAATGGAAGGAGAGCCACAAATCAGAAGGAATTCAACAAAGAGCAACAGAGGAGATTAAAGAGCTACAGAGACCAATGTGCATTGGGAGAGCAAAGAGGTTAACATACAGCCTGAGGGTAAAAGAAAAAAAAAACCTGGTAGCTCTTACAAAATAGTTTAAAAGTGTGAATAGCAAGGAAAAAAAAACAGTTTAGATTGCTACACTAAGGAGTAAGAATAGTAACTTATCCTACCTACTGTATAATCAAATAAATACAAACATCATGTAGTAAGTATGCTAGTTTGGAGATGGAAATTAGTAAATGGATTTTTTCCAACTTTAACCAATGTTATTCCTATGGAGTTTTTTCTACTTTTTACACACTACTGTATCTTTCTCTCTAGAATAACATCACTATAGTATACTGAGTTGCTTCTCCAAAAGATTTTGTTCTCTCTCTCTAAATAAACATATAGGGTAGTCAAGAAACAAGAGTGGATTTTTTTTTCACTGCTGATTGAGCATCTTTCCATTACACTCTTTCCACATTTCCAAGCTTTATTCTAGAAGCTACTCTTTCCTCTCAGCAGCAAAAGCATTACAAACACACCCAATGCCAGAGATGCTTAAGACTCGGACATATCCTGCAGAGATGAGTCTTGACCCAGCATTTCATCATGGACCATGTGAACAACTCTTTGCTATTGCAAGTGGCCAAGTTTTACTCATGATTACATGTCTGTTGCCAGGCTTGAAGGAACGTGTGTAACCAGACCCTCACTGCCTTGACAGAATCATAATTAAGAGGCTAATCAAAACTAGCTGATGAGAGCATTTGTTGTTCAAGGGAAGGAAATAGCCCTTAAAGGGCATTTCCACTCCATCAGATTCATTACGCAACAGTAAAATGCAACTTTCTGAGCATCCGAAGATGTCACACCTTGTATTATTGTTAAGCGCAAACTTCACTCTTTCTCAAAGGGATGGTTGGTGAGAAAAAGATAGCAGGTATAAATTCTAGAACCTGCTTTTCACAGTGGATGGTACAATCTGAGTCAACAAGACTCAGCTGACTTGCAATTTCTAGTTCAATTATATTTTTATTAGACACTTCACAACTTTTATTTTCACTACATGGTACAAAATGCTGCATTTTCAACAAGAATCACCTGCATAAAATAATACATTCAACATTTAGGATTCTCAGTTGGTTCTTAAAAGGTTAGAGGAAAAATTGAAGAAAAATCATAATCACACCTACGTGAAACCTATAATATTCAAACCATGCTGATCACAAGCCATATATAGTGACTATATATTTGTACAGAAATCTAGTCATACAGGACCATTGAAACATCATTTCACACTGTTTCTGGTTTCCTTCTTGGAAAAAATTACTTACTTATCTAAAGACCAGTTTTTATTTTTGTCAAATATTTAAACAACAAAAGTGGTGAGAAATTCCAGGCTCAATCATTTTATTCTTCCACATAGCTTCTCTTGACAAAAGCTAATGTAATACTATTACACTACCTGTTAATTTCAGTTTAAGCCCTGCATAAGCCTGGCTTTCTGATGAAATTTTGTAATTCTTAATGGAGAAAGATGACTTTCGAAATCAAGAGGAATGTTGACAAATCAGAATTGCAGACTGCAGTTCTGCATAGTTATATGCTGCACAGTTGTTTGCTTGGATATGAAAACAGCGGTATAAATCAGTACATGATCTAAATTAAGAGCATCGATTTAGAAAGAAAACGTGTCCCAAAGATTCAAAGATTCAAGGATTTGCTCATTATTTTTAACCTCTCAGATTCTTCTATAAGTCCAGCTGTGGGTGACAACACAGAAAAGCTGCTGCATTTTCTCAGTTGTTCAGTGTTTTTAAGTGATGTAGGCTGGTGGTCTCTGCTGGAGAGTCAACCGCAACCAGAAGCTGTCCCTGCAGCAATTTGTGCACTTGGTCAGGAGGGGGAAGCCATCTACAAAGTCACTCTGGTCACCGCTGGGGTCTGGGCACCCTCCCACTGACTCTGCTCAGGCTTGGCTTCTCCCATGGCGAAACCTCAGGGGTGTAAGCCTGAATTCACTGGAGGCTACAGCAAGTCTTGCACTGATTTCATACCCTATGAAATCACGGCCTGGGTTTAGACACCAGAATTATCAACCTGATGTTTTCCATCATATCATCAGCAATTAAAAAGGGAAGCAGAAGACTGAATAATGAAATGCCATATATAGCTAAAAAACAGGAGGGGTTTGATCCTTGCACATGCACCCTCCTCAGCACCCCATCCTTCTGTTGTGACGGGGACATTCAGCACTTTGCAAATGAGGATATTCTGGCAATACCAAAAGCCAGATTTGTACACAGCAGCCCTGATAAGCCTTACTTTTTGAGTTGTCCATGTCTTACCACCAGAAGTATTGGTGCTGACCCTACAGCAAGGAAACATAACTATGCCATTACTCTATGCACACCAAGGCAGGATATATATTGCACGAGACTGGATTTTGTTCCATCCAATAATCTGACCTTTTTAAAAGAGAAAGACCCCCATTAGGAATTAATGTACTGCACATAGAAATGCCTGCTTGCGTTCCTCTTTCACAGACATGTGTTTGGCGCCTGCGGTATTAACTTTCAGACTTTGTTTCTTTTTACTGCATATTCATCTGCAATACCGTTGCCTGCAAATGGGGTGCAGTAGAAAAACAAGCTGTGCTGGTTTTGCCCTTTCCCAGTTCTCTCAGATGAAAAGGTAATTCATTCAGAAGAACATGAGTGACTTTAATAATTTCTTATGTGAGACACCATAATCTAATGAGAGTTTATTTTCAATTTTGGTCAGAACTATAACCCATATTAAGTTTCTATTTATAAATAACAGGAGTATTTTAATGATACAGCAGCAATAAAATAAACAGCATTGTAATTAAGTATCTCTGGAAACCAAAATGAAAATAATAAATGTTTAGACACAAAACTAAAGGTAAATCATTGTTTTTTAATAAAAGTAAAATTGCTTCCAAAAATATTACATTCATATCTGGTTCAGAGCTACATTATATGCTATTTTGACTAGGGTTCTTGCATAAATAATAAACAACTCTCATTCTGCAGACACAAGAATGAAGCATATTCAGCAGGATGTTAACTCACAAACCATCCAAAGATTGTTTTGACCATAAGGCAAAGAAATTAATCTGACCAATGAACTGGACAACACATGTTCTGAAAACTCTCTGTTCTATGAAACAGAATTTGCTACATTTCTTCAGAAATAATTTGTCTCACTTCATATATGAACATACCATTAAGTTAATCCACTAATTTTTTTAATATAGCTGAGAATATGTTTTTATTATTTATCTTTCCCTGTGTTCCAATGCATTTTTGGTAGTTCCTTTATCCTTATTTTGCAAGCATAACCATTCAGGTTTCTGTTTTGACACTAGCAGGTTAGAGTGCTCAAGACAGACATGAACAATTATATAACTTAATAAGCCCTTATTCATTTTCTGCTGTCTATAAAACAGTAGCTAACAACAAGCATTGGTACATATGTATAATGCATGTAATATCCATGTGTACAATGTATATTATATTAATTCAATGTTGAGCAAAAATTAATTTCAGTAGTAGGATGTAACTGCTTATGTATTATTAATTAAAGGAAGTGGAAAGAACATTTATACTAATACACTCCAGAAAAGAGTAAATGGCAGGAGAATACTTGGGGTAGAAGTCATTTCACCATCTTCTAACATGACAGTAACTGTATTTTCACATATGTACAGCTATTCAGTGCAGGAAAGCTGAGATTAAAAGCTCTGTGCATGAATACATGTGGACAATGATGTTAACACTAGTCACTCAAAAGGGAATAAAAAGGCAGTGGGTCAAAAAAAGGAAGTGATTTTTGGTAGCAGCATTATCCTCATGTACTCACTAGCACCAGAGCTTTTAATGCTTTGAGAGCAGAATTTCTGTACACATGGTCAAAAGAAGGCTCACACACACCATTATAAACAAGCACTTTCACACAATGAAGTGGTTACAGTATTTATCTTCCTGAGATGGTTCTTACTGGAAATTATATGTATTTGGAAAACACTTCTTTTCTCCTACGTGGAATACAAACAGGTTTTCTTCTTATCATTTTTTACTCGTTCTTTGAAGCTCCTACAAGGTAACTCTGGATTTCTGGTTGAAGATCCCCTGTGGAAAATCTATTTTTGGATGGAATTTCATGATGATATTTCTTTGGCTCTGTCTGGTGCTATAATACACCAGGAGGCATTGTTCAGTTGGTAGCTATGAATCAGACTAGTACCTGCTATTCTGCTCATAGGAAGGTCCGTTGATCTGGACCTTATGCAGTTAGTTCAGTGAAGTTTTTATTTTATTTTTCAACATGAGCTCTACTCATTTCAAACAGCTGTACAGAACAGAGTGTTGTTATTGTACAGATAATAGTGCAAGGTTACAGAAATGTCTTCATTTGTAAAGAAAATCTCACTCAAAAACTCTGTTTACAACTCACTACATCTGCAAACTGAAACAGGCTAATTCGAAGACAAAAATCTCGTGCTATTTCCTTCTTAGTTTATCCCAGTGAGAGATAAGACCCTTGTTTTCTGTCTTGCCATGAATGTTAGCCTCTACACCTTCACATATAGAGAAGGGGGAGCTCCCATGTGGGATTATTCTGTTTGAACTCTCTCCCTGCCATCACCATTGTCGCTCTCACTCCAGAGAACTGACACACCAGTCAAGAGACATGGTGTCCCTCCACATGTACTGGAGCCTCACGGAGAAATTAGCAACATTACATTAATGTAATGCAATTGACATGGGTCCCAACCGAAGTTTCCTTTGGCAGCCAGTACAGGGAATCTTATTGGGCAAGGAGA
The DNA here is from genome assembly GCA_033459285.1 of Clamator glandarius. Classification (NCBI taxonomy): domain Eukaryota; kingdom Metazoa; phylum Chordata; class Aves; order Cuculiformes; family Cuculidae; genus Clamator; species Clamator glandarius. The sequence goes on from JAUNZM010000263.1 coordinate 398,104, forward strand.
CCAGAACCCATGCAGCTCCAGCCTCTGTCTTGAAACCCCTGAGGCCCCTTCTGAACAGAATTCAAAGTGACTTGCTCTGGTTGGGACAGCTCTGGATCATTAAACCATTAAATCATTAATTACATTAAACCATTACATCTCCTCTTCTGTAGTAGATGGTGAATTCTCTCTCCATCCCTTCCTTGCTTTTACTCACAGCTACAAGTTAGCAAAGACCCTGACAGAGAAAACCTGGCACATCTTTTTGCTAATATCAATTTGGTACCCTACTTTACCCTAGTTAGCTCATACTTACATTATAGGTGCTTGTCCAGAAACTCATATTGCCTCACTAGACAACAATGAGTGGAAGTTTCAAGGCAAACACACAACTGAATCTTCTTTTAGCATTGGTTATAAATCCCAAACTTAGTGTTCTACTAATACATTTCTAAACTGAATATCTCTGTTCCAGTTAATTTCCAGTTTTAATGATCTAGATTTTAAAGCAGCTGTCCTCAAGTAAGGATGCGAAAGCTGTCTTACTTCCTCTTCAAATGAAAACCAGACAGTACTTTTGGTTCACAGAGAAATAGTATGACTCACCTATTATTTTGGAAAACTACTCTGTGGAAAGCAATAAGATTTGGAGGTGCTTAAAGGGAACAAAATGTCACTGAAAGAAGCATTACCCTCACTGGCTTCATGAGCCATCAATAGCTCCTTCTGTTTTCCCTACCAGGGTTTTGTTCTTTTCTCAGGAGGAGAGTAAAAGGTGTAAGAACAGTGACCACAACTTTTCCAAAGGACCTGAATAGTAAAAAGCCTAAAAAGAAAAAGCTTTGGTGGCCGGTTATGATACTGGGATGCTAGAGAAGAGGTGTCACTTCTGAGCTCTGTCAAAAACTTTCTGAGTGACCGTTGCTTAGATAAGCTAAAATCCCTTTGGGCCCCAAGTCCATACATTAATCAGGGCAACAGTAATACCATCTTTGTGAACCTGTAAGCAGTTCCTTAGTATAACAACTGTCTCCTAGTATATCCAAGTCAGACACCTAGAACACTATTGGCCCCTTATCTGGGTTGACAATGCTGTAAAATATTGGAGATTATGATGATGCAATAGCTGCTCAACAACTTTCTGTGCAATACTGTAACACCTAATGCAGATCCAGTTAACTTGGTGCACTTATGCTATGAGATAGCACCTGAGCATATCTAATCTACCTGTGTTCATGCATCCACCTCAGGCTGGCAAACACTTGTGTAAGAAAGAAATACTGGTGTTTAAGGAGGCTAAGAAATAGCTTCCCATTAAATCTCATGCATCTAAGTTAGTTGTAAGTTAATATTAAATGACTAAGCCAAAACCATGAGTCTTGAAACACAGTTTTTGCTGCTATCTAATCCTACATCTTTGTACCAGAGCTCTTCAGAACACAGTCTTCATGTAACCTAAAGTGACTAGCAACTGCTCTGTGACCCATGTCCTGTGATATCTAGAGTCCCACTGCGCACGCTTCCTTATGCTGTGAGGCATGTGAACACACTCGCTACACTGAGAGAAGCAAGCATCAAAGGAAGCATTGCAGCTGCTGCTATTTCACCTAGAGGAGGAAGGGGAAAAGTTCTGTTACACAATAACTAAGTAGCTACAGAGGATAGGGGATGTCATCCACAGGGACCTGGACAAGCTGGAGAAGTGGGCCTGTGTTGAACCTCATAAGGTTCAACAAGGCCATGTGTAAGATTCTACACCTGGGTAGGGGCAATCTGCGGTTTCAGTACAGGGTGGGGATGACATGATTGAGGGCTGCCCTGCATAGGACTTGGGGTGCTGATTCATGAGAAGCTTCGCATGAGTTGGCAGTGTGCACTCACAGCCCAGAAGGCCAATGGTATCCCAGGCTGCATCAAAAGAAATGCAGCCAACAGGCTGAGGGAGGTGCTTCTGCCCCTCTATTCCTCATCTTGTGAGGCCTACAAGAAAGCTGGGAAGGGACTTTTTGCAGGGGCGTGTGGTGATAGGATGAAGGAGAATGGCTTTAAATCGGTTATTTAGACAATATGTTAGGAAGAAATTCTTCACTCTGAGGGCGGTAAGGCCCTGGCACAGGCTGCCCAGGGAAGCTGTGGCTGCCCCATCCCTGGAGGTGTTCATGGCCAGTTTGGATGGGGCCTTGGGCAGCCTGGGCTGGTGGGAGGTGTCCCTGCCCATGGCAGGGGGCTTGGAACTGGATGATCTTTAAGGTCCCTTCCAACTCAAACCAGTCTATGATTCTATAATAAGGAAAATCTGACCCCAGATCCCAAGTGAGTGCAAATCCACCCCTTTGTCATCTCTCAGAGAAGGCCTGAAGCAGGAGTCTTAAAACCGTGATGCAGTAAATGTGTCCTTGAAACAGCCACACTGCACATGGCATAAGTGATGATCTTACCACTTAATGAGTTTGAGAAGGAGCCTGTGTGACTCTCCAGTCAGTGGGGTCATATCCTGGCCTGGGAAGGCAGGACATTTAACTTCCCAAACCTGCTCCAAGTACAATAATATGTAAGCAGCTTTGTGTCATCCATGGTAGAAAAACAGGTGAACAAATCTCAACAACTCATATATACTCACACATACTCACACTCAGGTCTGCATATAAATTTTTCCTAAGAAATATGAGTCACTGAACATCATTTTTTAGAGTAGTACTGAAGATACTTAACTCTAAGGATGACTCCTGAATGGAGGAATGCTCTACCTACTATCTAAATTTAGCTCCAAATTCGAGCAAAGAAAAGGGGCTCAGAACATACTTCATAATATAGAAAACTGGGAAAGAGCAAGGGCAGATGGTCAGAGGTCTGCAATCACTACCACATAAGGAAACAAAAAAATAATTCAGCCTGGAAAACAGACAACTGAGGAGAGATGTGGCAGAAACGTGTAAAATCGTGTCATGGAGAGTGTAGTCTGGTACCAATTTTTTACTGCATCTAACCAATTCAAGAGCCAGGGCTCCGAGTAAGAATTCAAACTGAACTAAAAGGTGCAGTTCTCATTAAACGGGTGGAATTCCTTGCAAGGAATATCAAATATGCTATATGTTGATACGGACTTAATCAGTAATTAGATCATCTTTTCCTATGTCCTTCCTCAAGTATGCACTTAAGATTACTGGTAGTTTGGAGGTAGAAATATGTTATAGTTCAGGAAAAACAAAAACATTCTCCCACATCACAAATTTTACAGTCAAGCTCCCTGGATTTGAGGAAATTGCAGGAGTCAGCCTACCTGAAGTGCTAGTGATGAGCCTCAGTCTAGAAAACCACCTTCAAGATCACCTGCTGGTCTAGGTGAACCCATGTTCTCACCCAGCCCCATTGTATCAATATTGATTACCAGAGTCAACTAATATTGACTGTCAGCATCATCTTGTTTCAGTATCTAACTCCATGCGTACCCCTGCTGCACTCACTAGGCATTATACTTACCTAGAAGATACATTAACATAGCAGCTTTGAGCATCACTAGCCTTTTCTTCTAATTGAAACCAGCTTCCCATTGCTTAGTGAGCAGTCCAACACCTGAAAAATTGAGTCAGTTAGTCTGTTAAGACACTAATTTGTGAGCCAAGACATCTCATAGAGCGGGGAAAGCATTCCTGAGGAACAAGTTTAAAACCCCTGCTGAATGGGGAAGTTATCCACAGATAGTCAATAAGAAATATATTTTTTTCAGGAATACAGTAAGGGCCACCCTCTCTAGGGTTTAGACACACTAAATACTTCCAAGACACAGATCTTAAAAGGCAGCAGATCCTATCTGAAGCAAGGTATAGGTGCTGAAATAAACATTTGTCATCATACTCAACTGCCTTTGGTCTTGTAACTTTAAAAGTTACAAGGGTTTTATAACCTCTCTCTTTACCAAACTTCTATCTGAATTTCACAGGAAGTGTCAACAGGGTATTTTGGATCTTGCTCTTAATTCATACATGTCTTGAGAGAAGAATCAGTTAGCTAAACAGAAAGAGTCTGATGAAAACTTAATTGCAGTAGATGGAAGCAGCTCCATTGTACATCCAACTCTAGGAACATATGAACTTCATGGAGTTTGAGCTTTTGTGAGCCTAAGGGATTTTTAAACTCTCTGAGGGCTTGCAAAATGAATTTGGTCTCTTTTTCATCTGTCATTTAAACTCATAGTTTGTTTTATTTCATTTAAGTATAATTCAATTTTTTAAAAACCACAAAAAATGTTTTTCTAGCTACAGACAATCATGTGCAATGTATTAAGGACAGAACAGCCTCCAAGTCCAAGGTTTGGCACAGTTTCAGTCCTAAAGAGACATACTTACAAAAAATGGGAATTTTTTCCCCCTTTTCTCTGCTGCTTTCCCAGGGTGCCTCTTTCTTTCTCACACAGTCAGCTTTCTGCTTCTTTTCTCACTCTGTTTTTCAGCACATATACTTCTGTCTTCTCCTTTTTTTCATATTCACCCTTAAAAAGATAAGTAAGATGTGCTCCCAGTAAAACTGGAGCTGACGTCAAAATTTGTAATGAATATTTCAGCAAGTTTGAAATCTGTCAGAGTTTTTTAGCCCACACCTAGTAAGAACAGGATTATGTTCATGGATTAATTCCAGCACTCTCTCTTCTGAGTTTATCATTTCTGATTCAGAAGCACCGCCTTTTGAATAGTACCCGAACAAATTTCCAAAACGTATTCACTCAAATTAAAATTTGAATTTGTTTGGATGTCTTTATGCACCCTTTTGCATTCACTCATCACAAATATTCCAATAGGTGAAATGATGACAAAACCAGTTAGAGTTAGAAGTTAATTTTAACTACATGTGTAAGAAATTTAACAGTTGATAAAAATCCAGAGATCAAAAAGAATTCCCAGAAATTATCAGGATTTTTTTTAATAAATTTGAGGTAGCTATAAATAGTCATGGGGGATTTCTTTAAAAAAAATAATTTACACAGGTAGGTATCAGTAAAATACTTAGTACAAATATTAAGAAAACTCTTGACAGAGTTGAATTACTGATTCATTCCGCTACTCCAAAGCAACAGTCCAGCCTATAGGAATAACAACCACCGGCACCAGGAGGAACTTCAAACGTAGCTTCAATTATTGTGGCACATCATCATGCACATCATTGGTAGTGACACACACCTCAAATCTTACCTATCCATACCTATCCTCCTGCAAAAACAAGTAAAACACTAGTTCTAAGCAGCTTCCTTCCTTGACACAGAATTATCAACAGCATCTTCCAAGCAGCCTCTGCCTTCTGCCACTTGAGTCATAAACAACTACAATGAAATGGCATGTAAGGAACAGCCTTATGTACCTAATCTGTAAAATTACATTCTTAGAAAAGACTTTATAAAACACAGTTTATCAAATAGCCTCCAAAATAAACCAGACAACCTCTTCAATCTAGTTCCTTTACCAGACCTTCTCCAGGTGACTTAAAATTGTTGCAGATATAGGCCAGTTTGAAGAAAATAAAAGCTAATTCTTGAAGGGTGAAATCTTCCAAGAAAGAAAACTTAAACATTTCAAAAGCAAGATAAATTACGAAGTATAGAAAATAAAGTGCTCTCGGAGACATAAGTTTCACAAGTCACATTTTTTACTCAAAGTGTATCCTCATGCCAGCAAATGCTGTTGTTCCTGAACCTGCTTCAGACAGAGGATGCACTTTATTGGTTCTTTCTTGAATCACAAAATATATAGTAGCTCATAGGCTACAGTGATTCAAATTTCCATATTTTGAAAGACTGCAACTGCTTCTCCAGACTAAAATCCTTTTCTTGTGTCCCAGTGCAGGGCCTCTTGCCTATCTGAGCAGCAGAAGGTCAGAAGGGTTGCAGTGTTGGCCACTCTGCACAGGCTTAAATATCCAGGTGAAAAATGAGGAGGTGCGCATTGATTTCAAGCACACTCCATTTCCCACATGTACACATTTAGAAACATTTATTGCATTAGAGCTACTGCCAGAAACCAAGTAAGTGTATTTTGGATATGAATTTACCATTTTGTTGCATTTTTAAGGAAAAGTTTGACAACACAGATCAATCTATTCTCAGCTCACAGTCCTTTAAAGTACAGTGATAAACTCTCTATTACTGACAGCAGCATTAGTGTTTGCCTATTACTGCATTGCCTTGAAGTCCTTGGCAGCAGTCAGGATTCTGCCTGTCCAGATGCTGCAAACACGACTTTGTGAAGTAGGTCAGTATTAACTGTGATTATTAGAGTTAGCCCAAACCAGAACCACTGCTCAAAGGAAAATTTTGGAAAATCCTGTACTCACATTCAAACTAGCTGCTCTGGTCACTTCTGTGGTAATTGCTTACTCTGCATTCTTGAAACCCTCAGTTGTTAACTCTGACTGGCTTTAAACTGGAGCCCCCTTTTCCTGTCAAAATCCCAAGACAGAATCAACAAAAACAATGGAGGAAAAGAGGATGTTATCCTATTTCACAAAGTATTAACTGAACATAGAATAAGGATCCAGGCTGCACAAAAATGTGAGAAAACTGCAGTTTTATATATTGTAGGCAGTTTACTTTATCTGAAAGGTTCTTTCTTCTTCTTCAGAAGCAAAGAGGAGGCTGTAAGCACAAATAAACGGTGAAACTAATATGAATAAAACAGGAAGAACTAGAAAAAAAGACAACATGGAGTAGTTAGAACCTGTCTCTTAAATAGTTAATGACCATCTTGCACTGGTGTGCTTGCATAATCCAGAAACACTTTATTATTGTGAAATGAACACAGATTATTTCCTTTGCAAATATGGCAGTCAAAATATTTCTGTACTACTTCATAGGAGGTTCCTTTCCTCTACAAAATGCCACTACTCTGGTCAGCAAACAATACAGTTTTGTTAAGTAGTTACCCAATCTCACATGCAAAGTAATAAACCTTGTGACACATTGCTCTTGCTCCATGAACTCTCCCACATATTAATGTATCTTGATAAAAAAAGAAGCAATATCTCCCTTTCCCCTTGAGTAAATACCTGTTAGTTCTGCAGCATTTCCGTGCTACAATGAATCTACGGAAAAGACTCAAGGTAATGGCACAAATTTCACAAAATGCATTACAAAATGTTTGCATTGTAAATTCCTCTGTATCCACAGTTAAAAAGGACATGTAGCAGCTTGCTGCTTCGCTGTAGAAGAACCTGCAACAAATAAGTAAAATAAAGAAAGAAAATAAACTTTTTTAAGGACCCAATCTTGCAAGTTGTTGAGGCACCACCAATGATTTCCGTGGGAATGTTTATGCCTGAATTTAAGAACGTGCTTAAGAGCTTTGCTGAGTCAAAGCCAGAGAGCTTCGCTCCTCACAGCATTTGTATTTCTCCTCGTTCAAAACTACAGTGGTGATCTTGATACTTTCCTCAGCTGTTCTAATTAGCTGATGTATGATGTAACAAGTTAGGACAATAAGCTTTCCTTTTCACTTAAAGCTGTGCATTTCTTCCTGTGTGCCTAAATGCTTTGTTTTAAGAAAGTATGTCTTCTGTCGAACCTGAAGAGAGCTCATTAGCACATTATTATATTTCATAACTAATTAAAGTGAGTACTTTGTGTATGTGATTTACCACATGCTTCATCTGATTGCATCTGATCTGCATGACCTTTTAATCAAAAGGGAAATAGGTTTATCTGTGGTGAAAACATAACACAATTACTTTCTAGAATATATAAGAACTTTATGTACCTAGGTTTTACAACTCTGTTGTGAGTCATCTTCCTAGCACAGAGATGTCATCATGTTTATGACACGATGTTTTCTTTTTCTTGCCCCAATTTCCGTTCTGGCTTTAACTGAACATTTTAACCTTAGACTTTCCCCATTGCTTCCTATTTAAAACCCATACTGCCGAGAACTCTTTGCTGATTTCTTAACATCTTGCATTCATGTTTACTACGTATTTTATAGTCATTATTAAAATCAGTAACATTTTCTTGGAAGTATTTTTAAGATAGTTAAGTATTTTAAAATATTATTTTGAGATAGTATTTTAAGAGAGTAATTTGGACCTTGTCTATTAGTAATCTGCCTGCGAAGAATACTGTAGATTGGTGCTTGACCAATTGAACTGTGATGGTTGCTCATAGAATCATAGAATCACAGAATCACCAGGTTGGAAAAGACCCACCGGATCATCAAGTGCAACCATTCCTATCAAATACTAAACCATGTTATTGGTGTTCTCAGATGATTGGGATTCTATTGCAACAGGAGCTACACAAATACAGGAAGAAATGGTACGAAAGAACTCACCAGATCACACAGGTGTTAGATGTTTTAAAAATCTAACCAAAATGACACACAACTTTCATCAATGAACAACATTGCTATGGTTCTCACACTCTTTGCCAGAGTCCAAAGAGCTGGTTCTTAAGTGGAATTTTTTTACAGAAGGTAAGCTATTCCATCAATGCTTTAGTTATTATACTTTTAAGTAGAAAATTTCAAATGCAAGTTGCTACAATAATTAGATTTAATACATCATCCTGCGACATACTCTGGATCTTAAAGGCAAAGACAAAATTTGGATGCTCTTGTTTTGTCATGATGAAAAGCATATCAAATGTGGGTATTTTCAGATCATTTGTCCTAAAAAAGTTGAACAAAATGTACTACCCATGCCCACAACTTTACAGTCTTCCGAATAATTCATAGAACATTTTAACATACTTATCCTAGAATAAAATGAGAAATTATTGTCTCAGTGGTTTCTTCACTGGTCACTGGTTCCCATGTCAAAACCAGTTTAAGAAGCCTCAACTTCTCCTGTTTCACTATGTGAGTTTGCTCCCTCCCCAGCAATACTCAGGGAGCTGTTAGTGGGGCTCTGTGAGCAGCTGGATTCCTGAAAGAATCTAGGCTAGAGTAGCTCTGAAGAGGCTGATGATACATTGTGGTGTGGAGGTAGGAACGAGAGATGAGCAGGCACATGGAAGGAGGCAGGAAGCCATGAACTGATATTATCATCCTAACACAGACTGACATCCTGAGAAATATCCACCTGTGACTGGGGAGCAGCTGTGGGGAGGTGTGAAGAACTATGTTGCAAGTTCCTAACACCTTCGGTGAAGGGGAGAGGGCACAAAGTCTTTAGCAGAAGCTGTGACTTCCAAAGGCAAGTTAACAACGAACATTAAAGAGGTTACAAACTCCTTCCTTCACCCCAAAGTCTAGAAACCACAGCTAAAAAATAACTGCTTTTCTTGGGATTGCATGTACCTTCAAATGTTGCTATTTCACTGATGCTGCTGCCATCTTACATGTTTTTCTTAACTAAAAAATGCACTGGAGGTAAAGTTAGATTTAAAGAAAACCCAGTCAAGCAAAATTCTGTGATTGTGGAAGATCCAGTGCCAATAGTTACTCATGTAGACTTCCCCAAGCTGCTTATTCCAGCCTCACCTCCCATCCCAGGTGACATAGCTGCAGTTTCCCAACTGCTGTAGTCACCACACACATAGACTCTTCTAGGCCAGATGCGTCAAAATTTATTCAGGTTCATTTAAAAAAAAACAAAAAAACTCCTTCACTATGAGGTATTTAAACTCACTCATATCTTTTTGACAGAATAATGTTAATGAGTAACTAGACATTCAGACCTGCTGAAGGCTTGGGGTAGGGAGTGGGACAAAAATTTCCAGGTAGAAGAAAGGGGCAGGTAGGTGAGAGCAACCTGAGTAAGTCAGTCCTTTTACTCCATTGGCAGCCATTGCATGTAAGCTAGTTTCATAGTGGCTAACAAAGTCAGACCTAGCCCTGTGGTTACTCCTTCTTGATGCTTTTCAGTCCATCAACAGCATCTGTTTCTCAAGAACAAATAGACAAGACAATTCAAGAGTGCCCTAGTTCAGACAGTATCTGGATTTTGGGGTAAAAGATGAAAAAGTAATAACAAAGAAAACGTCAAATTTTAAAATATGAGGATTGAGCTTTTGTTTCCAAATCATAAAATATAAAAATTGAAAATATGTATGCTTCAACTTTTCATTTCAAGTAACAATACTCCTTGAATGCAAAACACCAGCTTTGAATAAGAGTTGCAAAATTATGGGGCAAATTAGTCTCTTAGGATGCACATTTCCAAACTTTAATAAACCATGGAGAGATCACTGCCTTATCTTATTGTCTTGGATTTACTCAAGTTCCTTTTTCCATCAAATATGTTTCAGTTCTTGTCATGTGTCATTGATTTGGTAACTATATTTTTCTCTCTTTAAGACTAGTCTTGTATTGATCAAATCTTGAGTTAAATTCAGGTCATTTCATTCAAAATTTAGCTGCACAGAGCTAGATCTTTCTAAGGCAAAAAGTCACTTATTAATTATTCTAATATTTGAGAGACCATGAATATGATTCTGAGTTTTTATCCTGATACAATGCAGTGTCACTCAACCAAGAGAAATATACAGCAATATAAAGCAAAACATTTCTTTGTATCAGACTGTATTTTTGTCCACTGAGTAATGCATCAGCAAGAATTAGCCTCTCTGAATCATTTATATCTTACATAGCTTATATTACATAGCTGACATATCATTTTTTAATATATTTCCATGTCTTCTTCCTTCCAAAGATAATGCAGGATTACACTTTAGAAACCATGTAATACATAAGAAGTGTTGTCTTTGGTAATTTCACTTGCACTAAATAAGCAAATACTCATAAATAGCCCTTACAAAAATGTAAGTTTGGTCCCAGGAATCCTGCCCTACCATACCTAAAACAAAGGTATTGTGTAAAAGTGTGCCTTGTTCTTGCAGCAAAGTCCAAGGCTGATGGGCATGCAAAATGCTTTAAAATATTTGCTGGTGGATCTCTACTTTTTCCTGTGTTTATCTAACAGAAAGTATAAGTGCCAGTGCAGCTCAAACTATTCATTTTCTTGTAACTGGCCTTGGAAAAAAGTGCAATCATTGTCAGCAAGAATAGCAAATTTATCTTCATTGTGAGTTTAGGTAAGGAAAGATTTTACAGGAAGTTGTAAGTGAAAAAAAGCACTTTCTACAGCAATACATGTTGTCAAAAGACCATTCTCATAAAGTATCTGTTTACTGGAAATTATTGAAAAAATAATTATAATAGAAGTTTTAGTCTAAAACACATGAAATTTTTAAAATCTTGTCTGAAACCCAAATATATTGACTGTCTCATTTTCATGGAGGAGCACTGATGAAAATTTAAAATTACCCCTCTCATTTCTTTGAGAAAAATACAGTTTCCTAATGATACATATTATTTCTAGCAATTAAGGCACAGGGGAAAAAAACTTCATATTTTCAAAAGTGAAAATTAGCAAGTTTTTCCATAAACAAGAAAACATATACACCATGGTTTTCTGTGGATCTGTGTCCCATGTACCTCTTATGCAGATCATCACAACATTTCTAGCTCTTGAATGTTTGCTCCCTTCCACCGACACTTCAGGTTGTTGCTTTTTCAGCTTTGGACCTTACGAGGACCCTCATTGGCACTGTTGTTGGAGACGCTCAGTGCTCGCCTGACCTGGATGGTTTGACAGAACACTTAACCACTTTCAGGTCGTGGCACCCCTGTGGAATAATCCTCTGTCCCAGCACGCCTGTCCTGTGAGTTTCTGTAATCCATACCCACTATATGGTACAGTATTGATCCCAGATCTGGCACTTTTCAGTATTTTCATTAACGATGTGCACAATGGAATCAATAGCTGTTGGATCAGCTTGTGCTTGGAAAAACTGTAAACCCTACACAGAGAGCAGGATTTGAATTCAGAAGGATGAACCAAACAAATAGAGAGGATGCGTTACTGAAATAAGATGCATGGGGTCATTAAACAAACGGAACATGTTTCACTAAGGACAAAGCACAGCACTTGGGAATAATCAACTGAACAAATACAAGATGGAGATGACCAGGCAGCAGTTCCACAAATGGGATCAGAGGTCACAATGGGTCACAGACTGAACATGCGTCAGCAGTGCCACAGGGTTGCAAAAAAAGCAAATATCATCCTGGATAAGTATCAATAGGAGGGCTTTGTTCTGATGGAGTACTGTCTTCAGTCTGAAGCATCATTTCCAGGAATGTCAGTTATCTAATGGAGAGAGCACAGAAGAAATCATGTACAGCTATCCAGGCCTGGGAAACACTGAAAGTACTGGGCTCTTCATCATCTACAAGTAAGAAGGCTGCGAGGAGACATGATAATGGTCTTCAGATGCCTAAAAGCTCATAGAGGATTTAAATTGCAGCATTGGAGAACTGGAGAAACCTCTGCCAAGATTTAGGCATCCTTAGATATGACTTCAGAACACAGGATGAACTGGATGACTTTCAAGGGCTCCTTGCTTTGCCTGTTTTCTACAATTTTAATGCAACATTCAGTAAAACCTTTGAATTACTCAAAAAGAAAAATACAACATATCAGCAGCTTTAGAGACTTCTTTTTCAGTGTAAGTTTAAATTACTAAAAATGGCTACCTCTACATTTAAGAAAAAGTCAATGATTAACTTCTCAAGACTAACTGTGAGAAAAGATAGAAAGTAGGAAATTGGCTTTTTGAGAGTGAATACAAGAATTTTTTTAAAAAGGAGGGGAATTAAAAAAAAAGCACAGTAACAAGATGTTTGCTCAAAACATTCGTGACTATGTTAAGGCTTGACAACTGTCTATGAATGCTGAGGACTTACATGTTTCATGACAAAATGAATCAAAAAGCTTTAGCAAAGTATCTATTTATTGTGCAGATACAACATTTTAGAATATTCACTTGGTTCTTCAAAGCAACTTTTTTCTTGGAATGGTTTTCCCACAAGAGAATTCTAGCTACAAACTTAGAACAGATTAATAACTATAACTATTTTACCCCCACCCACAAAAGGAAAAAAGACTAGCTTTCAGGCTTCTGACTAACCAGAACCCACTCTTTGGACTCCAGGGTGGGCTGAGTGTTCCTTTTTATTTTTCCTTAATCTAGATAAATTCTAACTGCGGTTTTAATTGAATTATCCTTTTGCTTGGGAACATATTTCCTGGTATTGTCTAAGTTGGTAGGAGAATAGAAGGTAACAGTTGGTGTCAAATAGTGCTCCTGTACAGAAAGGAGCATGTCTCTGTGATTGATTTCTTTCACAACTGCATGTGTGCAGAAAGCATAACCTTTTAAACATTTTAACTTAGGGGAAGGATTACACAGACAGTCTGCAATAGATTTTCTGATTACCTACAGGCAATAATCTTACATTAGCAGATAATCTGCCTCAATATGGGCTCTGCCTTGCACCATGTATATAGAAGTATTTGATGTAAGTCAACACCTGCACCTCATTTATACAATTGTTATCTTACATCTACAATACCTTCAGAGCAATTCCATGCCTCACAACTATGAAAGGAGAGATTTTACAATATCATTTTGCTAAATGTTCAAGTGTAGCTATCTTTGCAACAAACCAAGATAGTTAGGCATTAAAACAAAAGTGTGTGAGCCATAGGAAGATTATGGCAAGGAAGAAAGGAAGAGAAAGATCAACCAAACCAGAGTTTGAATTTCAGATTTTACATGTACAGCAACCAAAAGTGAATATTCAACTAATTGGTTAAACAAGCCTCTGTGAAATTTTAAGCATGTAAATAAATTTATTCCATTCAAAATATGGAATATTTTCCTCAATAACGTAACTATGATAAAGACCGGAAGCAGCAGCACAAGAAGACCAAAGTTCAGCTATTTTGGTATTAATTTTCATTGGAAATGGGAGATATATAAAAATAGAAAGGCAAGAATATGAATTCTCACTCACATAGTTTTTTTTTTTTCTAGATCTGGAGAATGGTGAAAGAACACATGCGTCACTACAAATCTCCATGTCAGCTCATCTCAGGAAACTTTTGAGACTATTTTGACTGTATATTTAAGCATAGTGTTAAAGATATCTGGTTGTAGAGATCAATGAAAATGAGGAGAAACAAACATTTTTAAGTTTGATAGTTCTTTTCCTATATCTCCTTAACTTACCTGGCAAGAAGAAAACTAAGAGTTTTATTAGCCTTCACTCCCTTGCAACTTCACTAGTTTTAAAGAAGGTAACATTTCTACTTGAGTATTTTGAACAGAATGAGACATTTTAAACATTCTACCCAGTACTTGGCATGAGAGACTTCAAACTTGGATCCTGATCCTAATGCCTGCGTGCCTGTGAGGGACCTGCTGACTCCACTGATGTCCAGGATGCACATGCCCCACTGAATAAAGTCAAACCATTAACAAAATATGGCAGATCACACCATCCTCTCTCTCTTTTCCTCTTCCCTTCAGTTGCATTCCAGAAGACACCATGTATCTCAACTTAGCCCAGCTGCAAGAAGAGTTACTGGTCACCAGATGTTTGTGATCACAAATTTTGTGAAAAATACTATGTCCAGAGCTGAGCTGATGAAAGGCATGTGAGCTTCCTTTAAGCTTTCTATGCAAAATAGCTTGGGTTGTTTAAAATTATCCTGGAAAGCTTTGCACTGAAATAAATGACGAAACTTCACAGCCGGTTTGGCTGAGGGAACAGTGACACCCCAGTGTAGCACAACCTTTCCACAGTAAGTTTCTTATCATGGCATTAAGGTGTGTTTGTAACCTGTGACCATGCTTGGCTCAGAAGGATTACCACTTCAAAGACATTGGCTAGAAAGAACTGACTGAAGAAAATCCAACTGCCTTCCCACTCAGATTTACACTACCAATTATATTATCTGTTCAGCATTCCTATGTGCCTAGCTTCTACATGATTATCCAAAGATAGATAAAAGGCTGAATTAGTCATACAAGTTCTGATAATGTTTAAAAGAACCACAGACATTTTACAGGCACATAATTACAAGAATATTTGTAACTTCTAATCTGGGAATATTTTTTAAATAATATTGTGGTCTCAGACAGCAATGATCATCTACACATCATATTGTGCTTGCATGCATTGGTGTGTACAGAAGCATGGAACTTGATAAGACAATATTGTAAACGATCCTATGTGCTTTAAAAATACAAGTATTTGCATACAGAAGTAGAATTCCGCTGGTTTAATTAATTCAATAATAAGGAATACAAAATGTTGAAAGGAGTTGATACAAAAAAGTGTATTGGCATGCTTTGCACTCTATGAACCAACCTAAGACCTTACTGTTTTTCAACACTTTCAGCTTTCAGGTTTACACTGGTTAGGGAAGATCAGCTAAACTTTAAAATTTAAAGGCTGTTCCCCCGAGTGCTGGGTATAGATGCCCACAGAGAAACCTAAGGCATGCATTCAAAAATAGATCATCATAATCTAATACTGTCTTCATCGCGATTTATAAGGAACTGCAGCTTCAGACTTGAACTATTTTTTTTCTAAATGTAATAGTCACTAAGAAACTATTTTGTTTACACACAAAAGCTGGTAGCGACTCTCACACTTTCCTTTTAATAGCTGCAGTATTTGGGGTCAGATGCCTAATGAACATCTCCAATTGCATGCAATATAATATTACATAAATACAAAATCCCCATAGTAGTAAAAGGTGTCTTGAAGTGCTGTAACTCTTTGGAAAAAACATTTATTTTTGCTGCAGGTACTGAAAGTCATCAAGAAAGATACCACTAGGTAGCATGAGGCTGTAACCGTCTTTCCGGGAGTCATGAAGGTTAGCAGACTATGAAGGTGTACACAGAAGCTGGGTGTGCTCTTCCCAAGTTGTTCAGCACAGAAAAACAGTATCAAGAAAAGAGACTGATATATTTTTCTTTAAAAACATTTTACAGTAGCTGGTAAATATAAAAGCAGCAGAAATGTTTTGCATGCACCTGAAAGAAGGATGCTGCCAGGATCCAAAAAAGATGTGGTGTCAGTCCTTAGCACTGTCAGAATCAGTTGCACACTTCTGCTGCCCAGACACATGATGGTTTTACCAGTTCAAATCCCATGCATGCTGCAAGGGAGGACAAGCTAGGAGCCTCCAGGAACCCCATGACAGGCAGGCAGAGACCACCAGCAACCCCAGCAACAGGGCAGCCCTGGACACCCAGGCATGGCCAGGGTGTTGGTCAGGTCACGGTACACCAACAGTCCCAGACACGGTTATCGAACTAGGTCCATGGTCCATCCAGGGGATGCAGCCTGGTGCTTCTGCAGGAGAGCGCCAGGAACAGGGCTACCTGTCATATGAGTTCAAGGTCCAGCCAGGGCTTCCTGTAACGTAAACCCAAGGTCCAGGCAGGAAGGCAGCCAGTGAACCCAGACTGCAAGAGACAGAGTTGGACACAGCTGCAACGCTGCTATTTCATACCATAACCTTTTTTTTTCAACCCAAAGAAGGCCATCAGAAGAATGGTGTAATAAGCACTTTCACAGCAACAACCAAATAAATGGACTTGTTCTTTCTCTGGTGAACGGATTGACACACCTTATTATGGACTACCATGGGAGTACCATAAATCTCAAAAAAATGTGTGTTTACATGACAAATGACAGTAAAATCTTTCGTGGTCAAAGGTAAATTTCAGTCTCCGATAAAAGATTACACCCATACATTTAACAAAAGAAGCAAATGGCTAAATGAAACATGAAGTATTGTGCTGTTTATGGAATAATTATGCTTCTAGAAGCAACATAAACTAACTACTTAAGGGATTTTAAAGTAAGTAATAGCTGCAGATATTTCTGTAAATGTAAATTGGATTCTGCTTTTCACAATCCATATGCACTTACACATTCAAGGAAAAGAGAATTTAAAACATGATGTAGGAAGTGGAAATAACCGTGTTGGACATTTTTATGGTTCCATAAGAAAGCCAACCTACATTTACGAAGAGGAAGGCAATGTTTACAGCTTCTCATAATTTATTTTGGCCTCACAAAACTATTCAATATAGGTTATATATTGGTATCATAAAGTGTAGATTATCTAGGTTCAGACTTAACCACTTTAGTTATGTACATATTTTTCTTTGTTCAGAAAACATTGCCAAGAGAGAGAACAGATCTATTACTACTCATATATTCAGGCAAAAACATCTCTGAATAACTGCACTGCAAAACTGCCAGTTCAGCACATTGAAATGAACACTATTCTATTATTTTCTTTAATAATGAAACATTACTGCCAGTAAATAATTTAATATGAATAGATTTTGATTTGCTTTACATCATTGCCTAAATACATTTCTATTCTCCTCCTTATAGCATTTTCAATGAAGTCAGCTATAACGCTGTGTCATGCTTTCATTTCCTAAGTACAGGGCATAAGAACGCTCGCCTGATACACAGAAGAGAGATTCCACCAATTCTCAGTAGAAGCAGGTGTTGTCAGTCATTCAGTGAACGGGTGACTCAGCAGCTGCTTATTCTGTAGAAGAGCTCTGCATACAGGAGATAAACAAGAGGGGCGATGTCTTTACAAGCAAAACATTCTCTGGTCTGCACAGAAACAAAAATGTCCTTACCACCATACTGAATTTATGTAGTATTTTTTTTAATAACTCCTTTCAGGTCTTCTCATTGCATATAATGTAGAACGTACAAACTGGGGTTTTCAACCATTCCTAATTTTTGCCAGGAATTGATCCGTGCAAATTTCTCTGACTAAATTTAAGACGTCCATTTTACTCACAAAAAAACCCATACACATGCAATTAAGGGAGTGAGTTTTCTTCCCACAAGCAAAAAGTTTACAAATGTTGCTCGCAATTTTTTGAAACCAGAAATGATTTCCCAAAATAAAAAACAAATGGCTACAAGTTTTCTATACATGGACACCAGCCAACTTAGAATATGCAGACCTACAGCAAGCATTCAGTGCAGAAAGTCCTTCCTCAGAATGTGCAGACACACATACATCAGCCTGCACACAGAACAGTGGCAAAAAATTGTAAAGGTAAAACTTGCTTACTGCCACTTTATAGAAGACTCCAGCTCTAAATCTGATTCTCTAACAAATAAGAAGCCACCTATATCATCTTGAACAATCTTAATGTTTTCTAGCACAGGAGTCTAAGGAGACTGAAAATATGAAACAGCTTCTGTCTATCAGATTGACTAGGACTCCTCAGCTTCAAGAAAGATGACCTTGAAAAGTATAATAAAGGCACATAAAACCCAATTCTTACAATGCAAGACATGGGCATCTCAAATGAACTGATCGCAAAGAAATTTGAGGAAAAAAAATAACAAATGGAAGAAGTTTTTGTAAATGCCTAAGTAAGCTTTGCCATCACTTATGACAAATATCAAATTATAAATGGGTTCAGAAGTGATTCAACAATTTCACATAGATGACTACCAGAAAGTATTAAATAGAAGCATGTGAATACAACCTTTGGCTCGGTAAATCCTAAACATCACGCTGCTGAAACTTTCCTACCCTTTGTCACAAAGGAATCCTCTACTGGCCACTGTCAGAGAGAAATAATCAGCTTTCAGGGACCTTTTGTGATACCGTTAACAGCCATTCTTGTGCTTTATGTACTGGAGATGAAAAGTAGAATTTTAAGTTCAATAGATAATGGTTGTTATCGACAAATAGGATCCAGTTCTCAAGTCATCCAGTACTCAAAAATGTTCAGGAATATCAGCAACTTTACCAAAAACAAAGGGATAATGCATACATTTACATAAACACATACATTTGCAGAATGGAGATCCAATTACAATGTGGTTTTATTGCTATGTGTTTGTGCTGTATATTTTAGCAAGAAATACTAAGCGAGGAGCTGATTTTGCTGGCATACTGACTCTTTGTCTCCAACCAAAGTATGGTGCTTGTTGATCTCCTGCCCTTTTTTGCCTTTTTTTTTTTTTTGCCCCATCAGTGCATCCACACTTATTCTGAGTGGTAAAGCACAGAAATGTCTTGGGAAGTATGAAATTGTTCCAGTTTTGTTCCCTTCTGAATACAGCTCTTGCACAGACCCTTGCCTAGAGAAGTCTTGTCTAATTTCTTACACTATTTTTAAGGAAGTCACAACAATGCAAGTGACTTGGAATTCCAAGATGTGAAGTATTATTTAGTTGACAAACAATATCCTCAAAGAACTGCTGACATAATAAGTGATGCTGATGCACAGACTGTTGTAATTACGGCAATAACATCTCTGGGAATCCAAACGTGTATCTTAAAATGTAGACTCTGCCACCAGTAAATTGTAAAAGAACTAAACTAGTAGCTGTTATTCCTTTAAGGATCTAAGCAAAAATACATGGGATAGCTTAGAGAAAATGACATTTCAATTAATTAAAAATACTGCTCCCCAGGCTTTTCTAGATTTCTAATTAAAAAAAAAATTTTTAAAAAAAATATTTTAAAATGCATGTTACTTTCACACAGGAAAAAAATTCAGTGTTTGCTGAGTGGAAAAGATAAATCAAGATTAATGGAGAAACGCTATTTTTAAAACCTGTAGAAATGTTACGGAGTTAAAATTACAAAGTAAAAATTTATTTTTATAGCATCTGGCAATGTCCATTTAAGGCTGACAGTTTCTTGCGAATGAGTAGTACTACATACCTCATGCAGCACCCACTGTTTTGAGTCTGTCGTAGTATAACAGTATCATCAGATGTCTTTAAAACTCAGACATAGAATCTCTCCCTATTTTTAGCTTAAATCCAAGTTATAATTATAGTAAATATACTATTTTTTGAAAAGAATGCTGCTGCTTAAGTTCTTAACATAGTGTTTTTGTTGTTTTCATATTGCAAAACTGAAACTAGACTAGAATAAACATAGAGTGGAAAAATTAAGGCTTAAACCGATTTTAATATGTAACTCCAACTCACCATCATAAAGCCCAAGAGGCAGGATATGCAATCCTGCATTCCTTACGCACTCGTAATGCCTCTTGGCTTCAGTGGAAGGTTTGTTTGAGAAAGCATATAATCAGAACCTATAATTTCATTAATTGCACGCCACAGGCAGTCCATGTGAGGTAAGAATAATGAACCAAACTGGTGGGAAGGATGGTGGAATCCTCAGCCTCACCTGCATCTTTGTGGACCACTGAGTCCACACAGCACAACTGTGAATCCTTGTTTTCCTCACTCAACCGCACTTCCAGCTCTTCCTCGTGACAAACCGCATCTGTCACACAGAAGAGACCACTGTGCAGATGCTTCATTTGGGGCACAATATTGTCCTCAGGTCTCTGTCACTACCCTGTGTTATCATCCTTCCCCAGATTCTTGCCAGTACCGAGGATTTCACCCAATGCAGATCCTTACTGTGTTGGGATTTTTATATTATTCATACTATGCAGAGACAAAAATAATGTTACATAGCTACGAGTACAGATTGTGTTGACATCACATATTATATATTTCATTAGACATCCTTGGGGCAATTTAAAAAGTATCATCTAAAAAACATGTGGATGGACTTGACTTTTACAGTATTACTGTACACATAACATTTCGATGCATATCATAAACATAAATTACTCTGCTGGGCATGTTCTACAGATGGTTTTACAGTATTCCACAAGGTTTGTTTACAGATGTAGGAAGAAGTAGCATGAAACAAGAACCTCCCATATTATAAAGGCCTTTTATTTGCTAAAACACGAGCAAAGAAAAAACACGAGCACTTGCCAGCTACTTCTTCTTTTTCTAAACATAAAAACAATTAAACCGATTTACAAAGAAACCATTTGCAGGCTGAGAACTGGTAGGCCATCTTACAGCAAGGGGTGAATCCTACAGCATAGTCTCAGGTGCAAACTGACATTTAGTAGTGCACAGCAGGATAGCTCTTCAGCGACAAGAACCCTGTTGCATCCCTGTATGATAAATGGAAAATGCTAGTTCATTTCTACACGTTTGATTGAGGACAACTCAATTTTTACAACTAATCCAAGATTAACTTACAGTTTCTTTTACAACATCCTGACAATAATGTTTCTTATCCTTGTTTGGCTGGTTTTGCTGTTTTGAAAGTGTAAAGCATCACCCCCTAAATGATTATAAGGTGTTTCAGTAAGGGAAAACTAAGAACACAACTCATCACCTATAGCTCTGTATTAAAGAAAATACAGAATCCTGGGTTTCAGTAATTTAAAAAAAATCTTCAGCAGCCCTCAGTCTCCAGAAATGTGTTGGGTTATGTTACAAATACATTAAGTAGAAACAGAATATCTAGATTAAAAAAAAAAATTAATTAGTTAATTATTAAGTATACTAAAGACTCAAACTTTGCAAGGAAGCTTTGCAATGAGCTGAGGCACACAAAAGAACAATCTATAAGGCCAACAAATGAAAGGTATAAGGACAAGGGTGACTTGAGGAATGAGAAGGATTTAAAGAAAGGGAAGGAAAAAAAGAACATAAGAACACTAAAAAGGGGGGGGGAGAAAGAAAAGCAAGACAATGAAAACAAATGAATCATTGAAACTATGGTGGGAGGAACTGATGAATTCTTATTTATTTTTAATGAACTTTTATTATTCTGATTACAAAATACATTTCAAAATGGGATGAAGCACATTGTATGTATGTTTTGCCAAGGACATTCTTGGCAATTACAAAGTAGGAAAAATCATAATTAAATCAGTGAGGCATAACTTAAAACCACTTGAAAAATCAGACCATTTGAACCATCAAGTAGGCCGCATGGGTAAAGATTTTAAAGAGCCACTACTCAGGAGCAGGGCAGATTACACTTGTATGTTGTACAATGAACTTTCCCGTAATGGGGCCACAAGATAAACAGCCATTTCTCCTCCCAAATGTATTTTAACAATTTTTCTTCTCACAAACAATCAGCTAAGTCTTATCATGTTTTTCCATGTAAAACGAGGATGGTTCCAGTGAAAAAAATATTCAAGCACTTGTACAATGACAAAGCTGGTGAAGGGGCTGGAGAACAGGCCTTATGAGGAACGCCTTGTGAGAGCTGGGGTTGTTCAGCCTGGAGAAGGCTGAGATGAGACCTCATTGCTCTCTATAACTACCTGAAAGGAGGTTGTGGAGAGGAGGGTGCTGGCCTCTTCTCCCAAGTGACAGGGGACAGGACAAGAGGGAATGGCCTCAAAGCTTCGCCAGGGGAGGTTTAGGCTGAACATTAGGAAAACATTTTTCACAGAAAGGGTCATTTGGCACTAGAACAGGCTGCCTGGGGAGGTGGTTGAGCCACCTTCCCTGGAGGTGTTTAAGGCATGGGTGGACAAGGTGCAGAGGGGCACGGTTTAGTGTTTGACAGGAATGGTTGGACTTGATCTGGAGGGTCTCTTCCAACCTGGTGATTCTATGATTCTGCGATTCTTTTGTGATGAAATCCAGTTTAAACTTTTTTAAAAGCTGTACTGTACGCGGCAACCAGATTACACGCGTGCGGGTAGTTTATGTGCTTTCCAGCTGCACTTTCAAGCAGCAGGTCTGTGCCCCTGCCATGGAGAGGATGCTGCCGTCAGTGCCTCCAGCAGCTCCAGCACTAAAAACGTTAGGGCTACGTCATCTCGTTTGTTGTTACCCGACCAAAACCCACAACAAACAGGTCACCTTGACCTCTCCCGTGTAAACTGTGATTTCACAGAACTGCTAACACCTGAAGAATGGGATCGATTGCAAAAAAAAAAACACAGCCGGAATTCGCTGTTCCTACTCCTAGAGGTGCATGACCGGCCTTCCCCGCAGCAGCGCCCATTTACATCACCGGGGCTGCGCTTTCAAGCGCCGCCGCGCGTCGCCTTCGTCGCAGCTTTTGCAAATCGCCTCTCGCCACGCCGTGAAGGACCGAGAAACGCCGGCTACGGGCGCTCCCGAGACCACCCGGCGCTGCTGAGAAGCAGCGAGAAGGACCCGCACCTCACACCGGCGCCGCCGCAGGGACCCCGCGCGTAGGAGGCGGCGCCTCAGCAGCCGCGGCCCCGGCCCCGCCCCGCGCGCCGCGTGACGTCACGCGGCGGACGATGCTGGGGGACGGACTGCAGGGATGGAAAATTTTTGGGCTCGGCGCGTCTCTGTGCGCGTGCCCCGCGCGGGCCTTTCCCCATCCCCCCGCTCCCCCCTCCAGAACGTTCCGTTGCGAAACCTCGTGTCTCGCGGGCGGGGAGGCGGCGGGGAGGGCAGAGCGGGAGCCGCTCTCGTGTGCCTCGAGGTCGATCGCAGAATGAGCAGAGCTAGAAAGGACCCGCGAGGATCCTCGAGGCCATCCCTCGTCCCTGCCACGGGGCGACCCCGAAGTTCACAGCACGTGTCTGAGGGCAGGGGCCGGGCGCGACGGGGATGGGCGGCGCCTGCGGGGAGCCCCCGCCTCAAGAAAATGTGATCAAACGGTGTCCTGCTGCCCCCGCCGCACCTGCCGGAGGTGTGCGGGGCGCGGTGAGCGCGGCCCTGCTGCCGGCCGGGGGGAGAAGCTAAGGAAAGGGAGAAGCTGGAGAAGGGAAAGCTGCAAGGAGACCTTATAGCGACCTTCCAGTACCTGAAGGGGCTACAGGAAAGCTGGGGAGGGGCTCTTCACAAAGGCTTCTATTCATAGGACTAGAGGCTATGGGTATAAACTGGAGAGGGGCAGCTTTAGGCTAGACATAAGGAGGAATTTCTTCACTGTGAGAGTGATGAGGCGCTGGCGCAGGTTGCCCAGGGAAGCCGTGGCTGCCCTATCCCTGAAGGTGTCCAAGGCCAGGCTGGATGGGGCCTTGGGCAGCCTGGACTGGTGGGAGGTGTCCCTGCCCACGGCCCGGGGGTTGGAGCTGGATGGGCTTTACGGTCCCATCCAACCCAAACCATTCTATGTTTCTGTGATCCCCCTGAGGCAAAGGGAGCAGGACGCTATTCCCGACGAGAGGAGCGCCCGTGCGCTAACAACAGCGAGTGTCCCCCGCGCCCAGCCGGTGTCCCCCGGGCCCGCCGGGTGGGGGGCGCCGAGTCCCGCAGCGGGGCCGGGCCGGGCCGGGGCGGGGCGGGGCGGGCCGCGCCGCGCCCTCCGCGATGACGCGCCCGCATTCCTGCCTGAAGAGCGGCGGCGCCCCGAGGGGCCGGCAGACCGGGGCCGAGCCGCCGCAGCGCCGCGCGCCTCCAGCCCCGCGCTCCTGGGGAAAACGACTCCGTTGGGGCTTTTTTTTTTTTCTACCTTTATTTATTTAGGGGTTTTGTGCTTTTTGTTATTTAATTTTATTTTTAGCGACCTTCTCTAGTTAAAGGTTTATTTTTCTTCCCCGTCGCGAGGAGCGGCAGAGAGAGGAGCGTCTCCTCGTTCCGAGAGGCAAACCGAGCTCCTGCCGAGAAGGTACACGGCGCGGCGGCTCCCGGGCGCGCGCGGGGACGCGCGGCTCCCGCATCCCAGGAAGGCGGAGGATCCGCCGGAGGCTGCGCTGCGCTCCCCAGTGAAAACGCCGGGATGCCCGGTGTCGCCGGCGGGGAGGGAGGGAGGGAGGGAGGGAACCAAACGCGGAGGCAGCTGATGTGACAATTGCCCGGCGGTGTTGCATCAGTCTCCTCTATCGGGGCGGGGAGCAGAGAAGAGGGGGAATGGGGATGGGGGGGAGCGCGTCGTGGCGATGCTGCTGCCTCGCCCCCCCTCTTCCCCCGCGGGTCTCACCTTTGTCTGCCCGCCCCCCCCCCCCCCCTTCCCCGACTCCCGCCCCTCGCGCCTGGTACTTTTCCACTCGCCGGCGGGGCGGGCGGGGGAGCGCGGGCGCGCGCCGCGCCACGTGACCGTCCGCGGCGCCCGCTGCGGCACTGACGTCGCCTCCCACCTCCGCAGGCGCCGCGAGCCCCGCCGCCAAGGACAAAAGAGCGGAGACACCCCCCGCACCCACCCGCGGCCCCGCCACCGCCGGCAGCATGAGCTCCGCCGAGATGGGCAAGTTCAACATCTCCCCCGACGAGGACAGCAGCAGCTACAGCTCCAACAGCAACGACTTCAGCTACCCCTACCCCACCAAGCCGGCTGCCATGAAGAGGTGAGCGGCTCCCCCGTTCATTCGGAATGAATGAGTGACTGCGGATGTAAACACGGCGATGGGGGGGGGGGGGGGGGGGCTGCTTCTCGGGTGGGTTTTCTGGCTTCCCTTTGGAGAGGATTGGAAATGCTAAACCTGTGTGCGAGTTGTCCCTGGTAGGCGCTAATGCTGCGATGTGTTTTACAGCCACTATGCGGATATCGATCCAGAAAACCAAAATTTTTTGCTCGACTCCAATCTTGGAAAGAAGAAATATGAAACGCAGTATGTAAGTACCTGGCAGTAACGTTAAAAAAAAATAAATGAAGAAAAAATGCTTTCTTGCCAAATATGTTTGGTTTAATTCTGAAATGAGTAATAACTTCCTATTAATTATTACCTATTTCCCTTTTCCCAGCATCCGGGTACTACTTCCTTTGGAATGTCAGTATTTAATCTGAGCAATGCTATTGTGGGTAGTGGCATCCTTGGTCTTTCTTATGCCATGGCTAACACTGGAATTGCTCTTTTTGTGTAAGTATATTTTGGTTTGTAAAAAACAATCTTTCTGCTGTGTAATTAATAATGGAAGAATACTTGATGTGAAACTGTGACCTTTACAAAATACCCAGTCATTGCCGTAGGTGCAGAATTGCATTGTAGGATTTACAGCTTGCTTTAAATTAAGAGGTTGCGATACATTCAGAAGGTGTTGGGCAAATTAAACAGATTCATTGTGAGTTCTGCATCCAACAGAACATTTTACAGTGAATTTTTCTTTACTTAGCTGTAGTTTCTCTGTCAATATTTCATAGATTTCCCTTTAAAATACCATTATGCAAGTGGAAATGAGTGGTGATACTTACGGGATTGAAATCTGTACTGGCTTTTTCCTTCAGAGTGTACCGTTTGAAATTGCAACAACAGGAACTATTTGAATAGTGGAAGTCATAATTGCACAAAAAGTACAGGATCAGGCTGTAGAAGAAAAAAATGTAGGTAGAAGAGGATTATTTATTTTTCTCTTGTAAGTCTGGCCACATCTACTCTTGAAAATTCTCGTGGTCCAGTCTGACTCATCCAGGATTTGGTCTCCTTTTCCTGAACTGATGTAGTTATACCTATGGAGGTGCAATGTGCTTAACACAAATAAATAAATGTTTTAATTGCTACTTTTTTTACTCAATTCAGAGTACTGGTTTCAGCTAAACCTATAAAAATCACTCTTTCCTAGTAAGAGAGGGATGTGGAGTAGGCAGCTTGTCTTTATTGGTGTGTCCATGTTGGCAGAAACTTTCAGGTATAAACTATGACTATATTAATGTAATTGAGAATGTCATGAGTAAACAATTATGTGCAGCGCTTCCAAATGTCTCAGCAAAGTACTTTTTCATATATTGCAGGCAGTTCATCTCACACAACATGCAATATCAGTGACTGAGGGCAACTGGAATCCACAGATATATTTAAAGGAGCTTTGTATTTTTATCCCGGAAATAGATAAATGTTGTGAACGTTCAAGAACAAATAAAGAGTAATGTTTAGTTTGAAAATTTACCATACTCTGTCACCAGATTTACAGAAAGTTGTAGATTAGATTTATTTCTGTGTATTTCACAGTATATCAGGGTGGTAGTCAAGTTTCCTGAGGAAATACTGATGTGTAAAGTATTGATCCACGGGACTTTATTTTACTATATAGTGATTTGTTAATTTTTTTTTGCTGACGCATTCACTGGAAGAACAACTTAGCAGCATGAATTCAGAAGTGAGACTTTACACATCAGTTTCATGATGTAAACGTGTTTTGCTGCTTATATAAGATAATCAGTGTGTAATGCATGTTAGAACATCTCTAAGAAGAAAAAGATAAAGAATTTAAGGATAGGTGTTTGAATGGATTTGCATATGACGGGAGTTATTTTTTTTCTGAGGGAAAAAGAAAATGTTCAAAATAGCCAATTTAACAATTGGGTGCTGAGGTCATTTAGTTACCTTTCATTTCCAGATACTGCAGTCAGATCTGTTTGCATTAGAATTGATTCAAACATCAACTAGCTTGGTTCCTGTCAAAACTTGCTGTGGTTCATATAGTTCCAAGGCAGGAAAGTAATCAATCACTGATTATACTGGGGATTTATGATGACACCGAGGACATTACAGGCATCCTTTAATAACTAGTTTACAGATTCAGATCCAGATGCAGTTGATTAAGGCAGTAAATTCTTCAAAGACTCTGTGGGATCACTTGTGTCAGTGCTGTGACTTGTCACTTGTGTCAGCACTAAAAAAATGAATGATACAGTCTGGAAGCCAGAAACTGGGCAAGCTTGAAGATGAGTTTGTTGACTGCTGTCAACATTGTAGGCATCCGTTCAAGATAAGGACTGAGGGATCCAGGATCTGTGTTGTTTTTAGTGAAATGTAGCCCTTGCACGTGCTGCTTCCAGTTGATAAATCAATTAAATCCTGGTTAATTTTTATTGTCAGAATTAAAGAGGGTTGCTTCTATGCATGTGTTGGTGTTGAATTGACACACTAACACAGGTTTCCTGGATTCCTCATGCAGATCTATGAAGCTTTTCTTAGATGTTTCCAGTTTTTTCTGCTGTGTTTACTAATTTCACCAGCATTAAAAATTATGCTAAAGGAGATGTAAAGATTAGTTTGGGGACTCTAAATGGTGTTTGGGTTTTTTTTTTTAGTAGATGTGTTGATTTTTAGGTTTTGTACAAAGCAGAATGCTTGCAGGGGTATAAGAAAGACCAGTGTTTTTCTTAATGTGTTGTAATTTTCCACTGTGTTCTTCAGCAGCTGAGAAGTCCCCCCTAGCGCGCCACTCCGGGAAGTGCATTTGTTGTGGGAGAGATCTGTTCTTGAGAGATCCGAATTTTAGATGTTGCAAATATGCTTCTGGAAATAGTACATATTGCGTGTAAAAACCATGGCAAAGATAAACAAGGCACTAGCGATTCCCGTGTAAGCACACATGAAGAGTAACTTTTGAGCAAAGAAAGCATTCGTAATTTTTAATGTCTATAAGTATTTATTTCCATATGAAGACATGGTTCTCAATACATGTGAATTTTCAATCAATTTTTTAAAGCTTTTGTAGTTTCATCTTTACATAAAAAACACATAACACTGATTTAAGCTGAAAAGCTGATTTGTTTAAGACCAAGAGATAATCTTCACTTTAGCTGCAGTTAGTCACAACCCATGTTTTGTAGATTCGTGTTGAACAAGGATAGGAAGACAGAAGAAATACAGTTTCCAACAAGATACAGAGCCATTCCCATTGATACTTTGTTAAGTTATTTATATCAAATGTAGCCAATTATAATTGCCTGACAATAGTGCTTATGTCAGCTTATACCAATATAAGCATTCTTTACACCGTATACAGCTCTGAAATGTGTTTCAGTGTAATTATCTCTTGCAACTAGCCATTAATTGGATTTTCAGAACACTTTGAGCTGACCTTAGAATCTGTGGGGTTTTCCCAGATAATATTTTAGTATGATGAGTTTTTGTGTCTCATCTGCCTTTATTTGCTAGAGCTTACAATAAGTCATTTATGGCTATTAAATCTTGGCATGTTTTTCCCTCCCCAGAATACTGCTGCTGTTTGTGTCAATAGTATCTTTGTATTCTGTGCATCTCCTTTTGAAGACTGCCAATGAAGGAGGTATGGCAAATCGCTATCTTACAAACATATCGTATTTGTTTCATGTGGTATCATTGTGAAACATACCCTTTCAATGGATTCTTTTGCTTTCTTTTAGGATCTTTATTGTACGAACAGTTGGGAATGAAAGCATTTGGTATGGCTGGAAAACTTGCTGCTTCTGGATCAATTACAATGCAGAATATCGGAGGTGAGGAGAAGATCTTAAAATGTCTCTACTGTCAATAGTAATTGTTCCCTACTTATTCTTGGAGACTTTTTTTTCACACAACATGTGTTCATTAACTGCTTGTGTTCAAGTGAAGTTATGAAACATGTTATGTGATTCTTGCATCTTGTGCCATATTCTATATTTGTAATGATCTATGATGTTATTCACCTACAGCTATGTCAAGCTACCTCTTCATAGTGAAATATGAGTTACCATTGGTCATCAAGACATTTTTGAACGTCGAAGAGACCGCAGGGTAGGTGTTAGAACTCCTCATCAGAGAAAACATTAGGAGAAACAAATACGGAGACTGTATCTATTTTTTATATGAAGACCACGTTCGGTACACCATAGAGTAGCTTCTTACTCAGACAGAGATACAGTAAGTTTGCCCTTCCCCTGAGTGCTCCACTTCATTTAGATCCAGCCTGTCCTGGGAAAAGGGTAGAAAAATACAGGTATCTCATCATATTAGAGAAATCTGTTCTCTAAAGAACATCAGGTAAGTGTTAATGTATGTACCAGTTGGTACCTACTGTCAGTAAGGAAAGGTAAATGTGGTTATGGTTGGTTGGTTGTTGTGTTTTGTTTTATTTGGTTTTTTTTCCTTACTGCATTCCAACTGATTCAAAACTGATTATTTTGGTTTTCCAGTGTTAATATTGTGGGTAGCAATTAAATGTAAGACTAAGGTGCTGTTTATGTAATGAAATTCTTAAGGAGCAGGTCTCAGAAAGACATGGGGGCTAAACATTGAACTAAAACAGAATTTATATGCCCAAGACAGGAATGGTAGGTGCAATGCCATTTAGCCCTGGAGACACCTTGACTCTATAGCGGCTCTCCGGCTTGGCTTTAAAAGTGGGTGCCTTGGTTAGGGTTCATTTTATCTGACTATATTGTCTGAAATTTAGATTTTGAGCTCATCATAATCAGCAGAGAAAGATGATCCTCTGTAGGGGTCAGTCTGTTCAGTGCACCTCACTTAGACACCTGTTTGGGCATCTCCAGAGAGTGATTTATCACATCACTCTATATTGAGAGGACATGTAAAAACATCTATCTAAAACAAGATGCCTGGTTTCAGATGGATAGAGTTAAGTGCTATAAATCTCACTCTTCAGAGTTGTACTTCTGTGCCTTGTCCTGAAGTGTCCCAGTCTTGAGAGGGCTGAGCAACTCAAGACTCCAAGTTACACCTAAGCCTGAGTTCAGAAGGTAGGCGTTTTTCTGCCTGTGTTCCCCAAGGGGTTCAAGCCATTTGGTGGTGTTCATACAGCTTGCTGATTGATATTGTCATGACAACAGTGCTAGCCATTTTTTTTGTTTTCCTTTTTTTTTTTTTTTTTTTTTTTCAAATCTACTCAAAGAATGCACCCACCCCATTTACTTGATAATGTAATGCTTACAAATTCTGGGAAGGTTTATTTCCCTTCCTTGGCTGAATTCACATCCTTATTTTCCACTTCTGAAGACAGTTCCTGGAGTAGCCAGTACTTAAAAGGGGGCTTGGAGGTATTTTTAATTGTCCCTTCATCAGAAAAGAATCCCAAATCGGTTGCAGTTCAGGAGGGGAAGTGAAAGGCTGTGAATCTCACTGAGCTGCTGCTCTGCAAATCTAGCAGACCAAATTCAGAAATTAAGATGCATATCTTCAGTGTTTTCTTGTTGGCTGGTACTAGGTAGCTGTACACTGATGTAAAGTAAATCTTTTCTCAGTGCTCTGGCAATTGTGGACCCCATTTAACTGACTCTCTCCATGCGTTGCTTAGGGGAGTTTGGGTGGCTACGATTGGCATGGATTCTACTCTGGCAGCCTGGTACCTAAAATGTAAGCACTTACATATTTAAATGTCCCAAAATAATGCTTACTGTAGAAGATGATATTAAGGAATTCTGAGACAATATCACAAATACTAGCTCCATTATTAAAATCTGTCTAGCAATTTTTAAGATACTCGGCTGTATTTTAAAGCTGTGTCCCGTGCTTTACTCTTAAGCACAGAAAAACTTTGAGTTCTTGATATGAAAGTCCTGATGGCCTCTGGGCTGGGCATGCACAGTAACAGTGCATGTTCTTATGACTGTATCAAATGCAAAGAATCTCTGTGCCGTGATAAAAAAAAACCAAACACAGCAAGAGATATATGCCATTAATGTCCTACACACATGAATGTTTTAATACACTTTTTTTACATTTAGTTATCCCAGATAAAACTGGGGAAAAAGATGACCAAACTGCTTTTGCATTTACTACATAAAACCAGAGCAAGTCTGTTATCCATATTTCCACTGATGCGTATAGGCTAATAATTCAGCAATTTAGTTTGAATGCACAAATTTCCAATTAAGTCATTAATTTTTCTTTGTTTAGCAGTCCATTTTAAAATAAGTGCTGTTGGATGATACTGTATCAGGATATAAAGTATTAATATTTGGGAATAAGTGCTCGATGTTACTTTAATTATTTAAAGCATATAGGATGGTCCTATAGGACAGATGAAGAAAGCAGTTACCCTGCCACAATTAAATACTCAGGATCAGTTTTTCTGTTAGTTCAGTGAAATTATATTATATTTACATGGATCGATATTTGGGATTTTTATGTTTCAAAGGAAGGTGTTAATCTTCTAACACTCCAAAATGTTTTGTCAAAAAAATTGTTCCTTATAGAATAAATAGCAAAGATGAGCTGAAAGAAAAATCTTCTGAGGTTCTTATCAAAATTTCCCTACTGAAAGGGACTAAATGTGCCTCCAAGATACTCAAAGTGCTTGTTGGATTTTTCCAACCAGCGGGCTTGAGCTACTGCCTTAACTCCAGCCTTCACCTGTTATTTGTTGACTCTGTAGGGTACCTAGCAGAAGTTTATTTCCATTAAAAGTAGATCACCACCCTGCTGGGGCTCTGCAATATTCTAATATACATGGAGAGTTGGGAACCAACATTTAAACAAATCACTCTTTTTCCATGGTTGATGCTAGTTGGTTTTTTTTCTGGCCAGTCATTTACTTTCCTGTCTTCTGACTTTCAGTTGCATACTAATTTTAGAAAAGGACACTAAAGGAAAGGCACAATGCAGGTTTGGGGTGAGATGAGAAGGTATTGTAGGGCTTTAGGTCCATATAGTAAGTTGAAAGCCAATCCTTTGTGACATCAGGTACTATTTTAAGAAGCCATATGTTGTAGGAGAAAATAAGTGTGAAGACTAAACTGTAAATGTTGTAATTTTTACATACTTTTGATTGCTTACAAATATTACGTTTTCTTTCTACAGAGAATGGTATCTCAATGGTGACTATTTAGTGCTGCTGGTGTCTGTCGTCCTCATTCTTCCCCTGTCCTTACTGAAAAATTTAGGTAAGCAGTAGAGTACAATCAGAACAAAATTGCATTGAAGGTACTGTGGGGAAATGCCATTTTAGATCCCAAGCAGTAGCAGAGTATTTATACTAAGTGCTTTATCTAAAGTGGTTGTTGTTCAGTGATTATATGTGAAGAATTCAGCTAATACACTATGGTTCAGAGGATCCTGTAGTGGAACCTTACAAAGAGAGTCTCGAAGTGAATTATTTTCTCAAGTTATTACTTTACAAATTAAGTGAATCACTAAAAACAGAAGGGAAAAGGCTAGTAATTCTATAAGAATTAATCCTATAATTATTCTTAATATATGAAAAGTAATTTGTATCAGTGGTGGTGTGGGGGTTTTGTTGTGGGTTGTTGTTCGATTTTTTTTTTAAGTTACATTTTTTAATGTTACAGACATGCTGCATGTAGAAACCGTAGTATGTCTTTCAGAATTTTCAGATCTGGGTTGAGATTAGGAGAAAGTCAATGAATAATTAACTTATTCTATGTAGCACTAAGAGAATGGCAATCTTCCATATGATGTGAGCGGTTTTTCTATTTATTGTACCTTAGTGGTTTTGTATCTTTCTTGAATGCAGGTTATTTGGGCTATACCAGCGGCTTTTCCTTACTTTGCATGGTCTTCTTTCTGATTGTTGTAAGTATAACCTTCTACTTTTCCAGTGCTTGTAAAACTGAAGTCGAAAGTGAAGTTAAACTCAGCTTCTAAAAAGTTTCACATATTGTATCAGTCAAAATAACAATATATGCATGGTTTTATTTCTAGGTAATTTGGAAGATGTTTCAGATTCCTTGTCCTATGGACAGTGACATCATGAACATGACATTAGTCAATGTGACACTGGCACCTTTGGTACATGAAAACATAACAAGTGATGATATGTGCAAACCAAAGTATTTCATCTTCAATTCACAGGTAAATGACTAAAAATCAGACTCTCTGTTGAAAATAACAAAAAGAGACTAAATACATAGCAGATAAATTAGGTAATTTTTCCTCCAAGTAATTGCTAGGTTGTAAACTTGGGATGTACTAAGACTTTCTGTTCCAGTAGCGTTCTACACTGTTTATCTTCTGTAGACTGGGTGTTTCCGGACTCCAGATGCACAGATATCAGAGGAGATTGAGGTGCCTGCCTGGAATTTATGGCAATAAACACATTAGTAAAGTATTTTCAAAATTGGATTGCAGGAGAAGATGAAGTAAATGCATGTGAATGGGAAGTGTGTGCCAGGGTTTTAAATAGACATTAAATTCCCAGTCGCAAAGTCTTGATTCTTAAAAATGCTCCCAGTTACAGCTGCAAATCTCCACACATAGGAAGAATTATGTGCAATAGCCAACACCAAGATCAGGCTGTAGTGGCTTAAGCCAATGAGGTGCAGAACATAAATCTGGATGCATATGCATACAGCTCAACATGGGCAAGGATTTGGTACCTTAGGACCCAAGTTTAAGAAAATATACATGGGTTTTCATTTTTGCCAAATTTCAGTTGTAAAGTATAGCTAGATTTTATAAAAAACTAGGCTGATACCCAAGTCAAAAGTGAAAAATCTACTGATAAATTTTTTAAAAACTAAATTTCTAATGCTGGTTGAGATACTTAAGGAAGATACTTCTGTTTTTCAGACTGTCTACGCCGTCCCAATCTTAACATTTTCTTTTGTCTGCCATCCTGCAATTCTTCCTATCTATGAAGAACTGAAAAGGTAAGTGTTAGCTCTGGATGCTGTAATTTCACTAAAAAATAATAATTAAAAAAAGTAGTGTAAAACAATGTGTTCTCATTGCTAACAATGTTTCTTTTTCTTATAGCCGAAGCCGTAAAAGAATGATGAATGTGTCCTATGTATCTTTTTTTGCCATGTTCCTCATGTATTTATTGGCTGCTCTCTTTGGATACCTGACATTTTATGGTGAATATTGTCTTCTCTGCTTTCTTTTAAATTAATTATGTTCTGCGAAACCATGGTAGTATTTATAAGTTAGAGTAAGCAAGCATTTACTATGGGTTCTAAGTATACACTCTTGGGATATTTTTAATAATTCTGTA
This sequence comes from Clamator glandarius, assembly GCA_033459285.1. Taxonomy (NCBI): domain Eukaryota; kingdom Metazoa; phylum Chordata; class Aves; order Cuculiformes; family Cuculidae; genus Clamator; species Clamator glandarius. The sequence goes on from JAUNZM010000263.1 coordinate 432,345, forward strand.
AGTGCACACCCAAAGGGAGATTGGTAGTAGAATTAGGCCCAGGGCACAGGATTAAAATTTGATTGAGTTGCCTCCAAGGTTCAATGCCTCCAAGTTATCCCTATGTAAAACAGAGGCATGCCTTCAGGAGCTGTTGAGGCTTTCAGTTCATGTTGCTATGACTGTAAAATTTGTGTAGGATTTAGAGCAGAAGTGGTTGTTTGCGAAGTACATCAAGTGCCATCTAATTGAAATATTATTTTCTTTGTAGGAAATGTTGAGCCAGAACTGCTTCATACCTACTCTGCTTATCTGGGTGCTGATATTCTTCTTCTTATTGTACGTCTCGCTGTACTTATGGCTGTGACCCTTACTGTACCTGTAGTTATTTTCCCAGTAAGTATTTTTTTAACCTTAAAACCATTTAGTATTTTCATCACCTGGCCTCCTGCAGTCATTTACCAATTCAGCGACTCCCTTTTATAGGATTTTTATCTTAACTGGGAAACAAATTTTATTCTAATAAGCTTGAGGCAACATCTCTGTACTGTTAATTCAAATAAATTAAATAATTAGGCAACATTTACAAAGTGGTATATGCAAATATATTCAGTTATGTTGTTTTCTGGTATGGTTTAATTCATGAGGATTGCCCCTTTATAAAAGTACTTGTGCTATTATTAGCTTACAAAAATGAAGTGTATTTTTTGTAAGTACTCTGTGAACATGAATTCTGGCCATTTGTGAGCAGAAGTCTTGGGTATTACAAAAATCCCCGAGATTTATTTTTGTTAAAAGACAGATGGTTTTCCTTTTGTTTTCTCCATTATTAGCTGTCCTTTGGAAGTACAAATCACTGAAAAGAGAAGCAGACCAGAAATGCAGGGTTGCCTCTCAAGTGTGGGAAGCATATTTAAAAAAAAAAAAAGAAAGAAGTTATTGTCATGTTTTTTTCAACTTTTAGAAAGTCAAAAGTGTTCAGGAAGGTAATTATAAAATACTTTCAGGAGAAGACGTAGTTCGGGTGACAGTCACTCGCTTCCACAATGAAGACTAAACTGTTTTCTTTTTTTTTTCCCCTCTCTTCAAAAGATCCGCAGTTCCATTACCCAGCTGTTGTGGGCAGGGAAGGAGTTTAGATGGTGGCGTCACTGTTCCATTACAGTTGCTCTTCTGGCCTTTACCAATGTGCTTGTTATCTTTGTCCCTACTATCCGAGACATCTTTGGATTTATTGGTAAGCTTTTTCACATCAGCTCAAGTAGTCTTTCAGATCTCAGAAAATGCAGCTCCCATTTGATTAAATGATATTTACCTGTTCATGAATATTTCTGTGCTTCTTAAATATAGGTGCATCTGCAGCTGCCATGCTGATTTTTATACTTCCTTCTGCCTTCTACATCAAATTAGTGAAGAAGGAACCAATGAAGTCAGTGCAAAAGATTGGGGTATGTATAGACAAATGTGTAATAGTTGTTCTGAATCAGTAAGCAAGTGCAAGAACTTCCATTTTCTTCTTCATGACTTAAGAATTTTGAAGTTCTAGAGAAAGTGGTCAGTGAATTCACATTTAAGGTTATCTTAGTTAGCCTGTGGGAGCTGCATGGGTCCTCAGAACTGAGGAGACTGCCATCACAAGGCTCAGCTCACTTCAGTGACTTCTCTCATCCATTAATCGCCAATATCAATGATAGTTGGATGGTTCTGTTGGTTGTGTTGCTGCTAAGAGCTAGATTTCAACAGATTGTCCTTAAGAGCTATACTAAAAAAGTCATCTTGTTTAAATTTTCTTTCAAGATTTACAAATGTAATTTGCCCCTCAAAGCTGACCTGTGCCAATCATTTGGGTCATCCTCCTCTTACTGGCCTTGGTAACACTGACATCAAATAAAAATCTTAAACATATTGTGTCAATGCAGTGGCACAGCATAACTGCTAATGATGGCTACTATAATTTCCCTGCTATACTGAAAATTAATGTACTTTCTTATTTTAAGAAGGACCTCATGTACAAGAAATATACAGAGCTCCTTATTGTCAACTGTCATCGCTTGTATTTATTACTTTGTCCTCCATGAGTAATGACACTGGTGCCATAAATGGGCATGACTTTATGGGTCCAGTAACTTGAATAGTTCTTTTATGTTTTCTTTTTTTCAGGCTGCATTCTTCTTTCTAAGTGGCATACTTGTGATGACTGGGTGTATGACGCTGATTATTCTAGACTGGACCCACAATGTTCCATCTGATGGCCATTAACTGTCCCGGTTTAATCTCCAGTACTCCACTTCAAATGCCAGTGTTCACTCAGATACCTACTGAGAATCAAAACGAGCTACTCAGCTTCCTTTAAAATGCAGATTCTTTACTGGTGGTTCTTCTGATTGTAGAATACCTGAACTCTGTCTTTTAGAAACTATTCTGCATGATGAAAGTGGATCTTAACATCAAACCACGTGAGTGTCTGGCGCAAGGAAGTGACAACTTTATTCCATTCCAGAGAATGGACAGAACTCTCCGTAGACTTTTATCAAGCCATGTTTGGCTTTCATCATTGTTACTTGGATATTTTCTTATTTTACTTGAATGTGCCTATAATGGAACCATTTGATGTGAGAAATATCTTTAATTTACAGCAAAGTGTTTAAATAACCAATGAGAGAGAGAGAGAGAGAAACACTATTATTTTTTGTACCAAAAATTCTTATGGACCTCAAAAGCACTATTTTGACTTTAAGAAACATTTTTCTAAAAAGAATGAAAGAATAACATAGAAGAGCTCGTAAAAATATTTAATCGGTGTCCTAAATTAAATCTAGTTTGCCTTTCAGTAGAGGCATAATCAGAAGAAACTTTATTTTAAAAAATACTTCTCATGACCAAAACAGAAAATAAACCAATTAAATCAAAATTCTTTAATTATAAATGTTTCCCATTAAGTTTACTTAGTTCAGAGTAGAGTGAAAATAATCCTGAAATCAATTGTTAGCTTACAGAAGTAAGTGCAGTTACCTTAGTTCCCAAAAAAGGTGTGAAAACTCAAATTATCAAGCTTTAAAAAACCCCACCCTTTAGAACGGGTACATTTAAGAAAAATGTAGCTAATTAGAAATTGTAAACATTATGTTGACATTTCCCTTCTTGAGGTACTCAATAGTGCAGTTGGGTAAAACAGGGTTCGGGGGGGTTTGCTTTTTTTGGTTTTGTTTTTTTCTGTTGTAGATATAAACTGAATGGCACTGGAGCATATCATGCCATTGTAAAACTCCCTTCTGGAGTTCTGTCTATCAATAAGGTCCATTGTCAGTTGTAGCAGTGTTTGTTGGTTTTCTGTCCAATCTATCTTGAAACACTCTGTAGGAAAACAGAAAGGTCCTAATGTAGTTTACTAGTTGTATAATATTCAAGAAGTGTACAATATTTCTCAAATTACTCATCCATTGATGGATTTTTTTAATTACTTGACTATTCTGTTTCTGAGTCAAATCCACAAAATAACTGCACCAGTATTTCATGCTTGGTACAAATTCTCTTCATATACAACTGGGATTCCTCTTGCAATTTATACTGTATAGTAGTATTAAAGATAACCTCATAGACTGGATAGTCATCTCATACTTGTTTGCTTCAGAAATAGGTAAATCTCTTATGAGCCCTAGCTAGCTGATGAAACAGGTGCTGTATGATTGTGATTAGCTGTTTTGTTTCTAGTGCATGTTTACTCTTTCATTCTTATCCCAGGTTGAAGAGAAATAACACTTGTATTACAGCATATTTGCTTATTAGAGGTTCTCAAATACAATATTGGATACAAAAGCCTAGATAGAGATTGTTAATGAAATAATCATGGCAATGTGTTCTGCTGTCTTCATCTGACACGACACTTTAAAAACCTGATTTACAAAGTTCCACTCCATCATTGTGTCAGGGGGAACAAGTAAGGGACTGTAATCCATTGATTAAATCGTGCCTGAGACTTCTGTGCTCTTGTAGAATTCATTGGGAACAAATCTAACCAACAGTCAGTGTTTGGCAGATAATGTCAATCTCTGCGCAAACATGTAAAAACTATGAAAAAAAAAAATTGCAGCTATTTTGTATTGCTACTCTTGCATGACTGTAAGTACTGGTCACTAAGTCTGTAGTGTAAAACTGTAATGAGAATTTAAGATTCCTCTTGTATTATTTGTATTATGAGTTCAGTGGTACTCAACTGGCAATTAACAATCCTGGAGCCAGCACTGACTAACGCTCCTTAGGTACTTCCCTGCCTCAGGTACTTTACATCCATGGCTAACCATCCCATGCTACCTGGTCTCCACAGAAGTGCTGAGCGTGTGCCTACTCAGTACTTTGGCAGCTTTTCTTCTTCCTCTCCACAAATGTAGAAAGGTGGAAGAGAATTAAAATGTTGTCCACCTTCGAGCAATTTGTAGCACAAGAGGGGTGAAGCGCTTCCCTTGCCAGCATTTAAAAAGAAAGAAAGTGAGAAATAGCCTCTGTTTTCTCAGTAATCTTAGAGGAAGGAGGTGTGAATGAGAACTTACTACACAGTCCTTCTCAGCAGCCAGGGAGGAGGAAGACTTCCATGATGACACCTCATAATGTCACTTAATACGTGTCACTTAATTCTCTGAATGTAGCAATTTCCAGATTTTACATTACGTACTATATTATTTGATGACTGGCTCTCCATCTGCCACAGTTGAGTTCCACTTGGCTGGGTTGATTTCTGACATGATTTTTTTTTTTTTTTTTCCCAAACCTGTCTGCTTAGTTACCTGCATTGCAAACCACCTAAAAGAGCAGCTTCAGTATTAAACCACTGTTTTGTCACCTCAGTTGGACATTACTGTCTTCCATGATATTTCAGTCATAAGTGTAACATGTTATTTATAAAACATTAATCCATTAAAACTAAACCTATTTTTCAATATTTATGATAGTCTTATGTACATAAATTGTATGTGTGTATATACTGTAAGTACAATGTATATAATGTAGCTTTTTAATCTGGGATTTATGTATATATTCCTCTCTCATTACTGCTCGTTACATCATTTCAAGGAGTTGTTCCTGTTTTACATCTGTGTAACAACTGTTAAAGGAAAGGTTCGTCTACAATAAAATGTAATGTTTACCAAAATGGAAGAAATATGTAACTCCTAAGGTGTAAAGGAAACACTGAGACTGTATTTATTAATGTATATGTTGCAATAAACGCAGAAGTCACTTGGGTCCATAAAAAGCATTGTTCAGGTTCATGTATACTTTTCCTCTAAAATTTACCATGGATGTTACGATTTCCTGAACTTAACAACTTTTATGATCTAACATTTGTTAGGCCACCACATTCAGGCATCCTACGGTACATCCGTGTACATATGTAAATAGCCACTGTACTGTTAGAGGCCGACACTGGCTACAGTTGTTGGCAGGGAGTGCAACACAGTTTCAATGAAACATTGTACGTTTGTTTTAACTGAAATTAATAAATGGGTAATCCTAAGCAATGTTGTGGGTTTTTTTGTGGGGAAAGGCATTTGAAGGATTTTCCTTAGAGACTGTATTAAAGTGTATCTTAAATTTCATGGATGTTTTAACATTTATATGGCACTTTTCAAGAAGGGGGAGGGGAGAGTACAAGTAGCATACAACTAAGTTCACAATCTATGACACTGCAAGACTAAGCAGAACAATTCTGGACGTTGAAAAAAGTGAGAATTTTGGAAGGAACCTCTATTATGTCAATTTTCAGTACAGGTGTATCAAGACAAGACTCAAATGTGTTACATCTTTGTAAGTGTAATGAGTGATTGAGTCTTGCCAAAATCCTAAGCCATTTTTCTCCAACTGAATCTCCAGGAGAAGAGTAACTGCTTTTGTAAGGATTTTCAAAGCTGGTGTGTCTGTTTCACTTGTACTTCTGCAACTGGGTACAAACCACACACAGCACAGCAGTTTTGTTCTCCAGAAATCCACATGGATTCATACAAATCTTTGTCTTTCCCAGATATTAAAGAATTGGGCGTAAGAGGCATGAGGTGTAACTCGATGTCTTACGTACACAACAAAGCACTATATGCAAGTAATATTAAAGAGACATAGTTAAGTACCCTGAAATTAGGAAATGTCTAATTACATGATCACATAGTATTTTTCGCTATTCATTATTCTGGTTTTTATCACTTTTTCTATGTATTCACTGTGTCTATGTATTTGCTCAAGGCCCAAAGCCTGTCCTGATGAGGGATTGATGTTCTCATTTCTCTGGTTCTCATTTTAATGCCATCTTTGAGAAACACAAATGATTACTCATTTTCATGATGTTGGAGGCCTGTAAGAAGGTGTTAGTCAGTCTGCAGGTCTAGGGACCTGAGTCTAGAAAGGCAGCGCTGTAGAGCAGCCATGCATTTAGATCCACAATTTAATGTCCGCCATTGGGTGTATTTTATATTACAGCATTTGCTTCCATGCATCTGCAGCATAACTACAAAAAGGACTTGAGCGTTCATCACTCTTGAGACAAGAATCCTAAGCATCAGGTTAGCCACTTGGAAATGGTGGTCATGCCTGGGAATGGTCATTCTCATAACTTTCTCAGTGTCACACAAGAATTTCATAGTAGTAGAGAAGCTCTTTCCCTAGAACACTACATGACCAGTTCCACAATCAGGCTCACCTTTACGCAATCAGGCATTTCTGCCAACTTAAATAATATGCAAAGTAGTCTCTTCTACACACTTCTGATGAAAAAAAAAAAAAAACCAAACAATTGTATGGCAGTTTTTAAAATCCTGCGTTTTGAAACTCTTTACTCACCACAAGGTCTTTGCTCCAGAAGAGCAAGAAGCTGTCACTTAAGGTTTATTCACAATGCCAAGATGGACCTTATTAATAGACAGCATCTTCACTTTCTGCAGTTCACCTGAAGTTTACACCTTTCCCTGCCTTAGTCTTGTCAATTCTGTTCTGTCCCAAGGTCATGCCTAGGCACCTCACCCCCAAGTGTTCATGCAAGGGCTGGATCACAACAGGTCATGCCCTAAGATCCCCCACAGCTTAGTCCATGTACCTCTTCGTAGGGCAGCACAGCTGCTGTTCAGTCTGTGTGCCCAGGTTTCCTTTCTAGAGAAACAGAGTAGGAGCAGGCTGGCGTATGCCCAGGTTTCAGTGCCAGAAGGAGCTGAGATGCCACAAGGGGTCCCTCAGTCCTGCCCTTCCTGAAATGTGGACATGCCATCTCACCTCCAGTGCCGATGAGCCCGGCACCCACTTCCTTGGCCTTTCTGGTTTCAGTCCCTTGAGCGTGACAATCTAAACCCCACCTGCTTTCACAAGCATTTCCTTCTGCCTTCTCACAGCTGCTTTCAGCTGTCATAAGGTGACTCCTTGTCAGCTCTGTCACTCTCGCTTTGAGCTCAGTCCCAGTCTGTCAGCTCTCCTGTAACATCACCTCTCCCCCCTCCTCCTGCAACACACCTTCTCTCATCTGGCTGCCTTCCTGGCTGTGTGTCTGCCCACGTCCAGATCCCACCCTTCTGTGTTCACTTTACGCAGGCACAGCCAGAAACATCTTCCTTTGATTTTCCTAGTCTCTGTCCATTTGGTCTCCCGGTGGCCTTCACTCTAAGTAAAAGCCTTATTTTTTGTTCTCTGGCCACCCCTCCAGCCCCAGTTCTCCAGCTCTCCTGCATGGTCTCCTTCAGTAGCTCGGAGACTTCCACTTCCACGCTGTGTTCAGGCACTTCTTGCCCTTCCAGCCTTTGGCTGAGTGCAAAGCCCCACAGTAGAGACTGGGAGGAAACTTTTCCCAGGAAAAAATGATTCATTATTTTACTACAGGAAAACATTCTCTTTTTCCTGATTTATTCCCAAATGGGGCAAATAATTTTGGCCAATTGTTTTTCCACACGGATGTACAAAACTGCCACTCTGCTGCAGTTACTCATAATGGAAAAAGTCAGGAGAAGCATCTGAAGCTCGATAACATTTAAAAGAACAGAAGCGTATTCCAGTAAAAGAATGGTTGGGTAATCTCAGCAACAAGTAGACTCATCCACCATGTTTGAAACTGTTATTTCAATTAGAAATAAGTGCCATTTTCTAAAAAATTTTTGTTATTGTTTATATGTATTTAAAGGAGGGGTGTCCAATTGCAGAACATAAATTGGTAGGTAATATATGTGGGATGGTACTAACAATAACATAAAATCAATATAGGTCTTGGAAAGGAAATGTAGCTTATTTAACTACCTTCCTGTCAATCTTTTAAAATCTTCTTTACATTGTCTCTAAACAGCTCAGGCTGAAGCAAAATGAACTGGAGCCAAGTGAGGTGTGAGGTGCTGCAGCTGTTGCCAAATGCTCAGGAGTTATCAGGTCAGGGCTACTGTGGTCAACCACGCAGCTATTTTTTGTTAAAATAAATGCCAGTTCATGAATAGCCAATCTTGCTCTTTCCTGTCCACTTTAGTAAGATGATTTAATGTATCAGCAAAGCGTATCTTAGGGATGGACCCCAGGGTCTTACACGGAACAGACAGATGGACAGACAGGTATAGTGAGGGGTGGCGTGGGCTGGGAGCTGCCCCCTGGGCACCTCACTCTGCCTGCAGTAGCATCACCGGGAGGCCTCACTCAAACCCCCACCAAGGAATGGAGTGAGGAATAAAATTGGCAGGCTCTTCTGCTGAAGGCAGGATATGGGGAGCACGCCCCAGCTCCAAGGCTGAGGAAAATGCTAAGAGAAATGAGATGATGATCAAAGGGGCTTCATAAGAGCTGCAAGTCTGTGGAAACATGGAGACCATGAACAGAGTTTCATTCCATCTCTAAAGAGCAGCAACCAGAAAAAGACACCTTCAGAAGACAAGTTTGAAAATTGCTGCTACTAAAATATTTGCATTGGTCTTTTGATACGACTGTGGAGACATCAGCTGTGCAACGGTTACTGCAAAGTTTACTGGACTCCAAATGAAAATGGCATATGAAGGATGTGTTTTTCTGGGGAACGGGTGAGGAAGTTCTTAAGAAAAAACAAGCTGCTGTTCAAGAAGCTGCTGAAGTGTTACCAGAGGCCAGAGCTTGGTGGAGGTATTTCCTGCCAAGGAGCAGTGCCGGGAGCAGCGAGCCTGTGTACACTGACCCACCTGCGGAGATGGAGCCAAATCTTGACTGCAGGAAATGATGAAATCTGCACTAACACTGATCAACCACCCCTGGAAGCCATCTGGAGCTGCCTACCGTTGCCCAGCTTAAAGAGGCTGCAGGCTTCTCACTCCTGAGGGATTTGGGCACTTGCTCTCTTTCAAAAGATCAGACTGGTCTTTCGCCTTACTACAAAAATGATGTTTAGTAGCACAAATAAGATTTACTTTTTTCTAATCACATTGTTAAAAACACAAGTGTCCCAAGAAACAGACTGAACTAAACGAAACATGCTTGACGTAATGATCATGGTTTGGGCTAACAGTGTGTCTGTGTCTGTGTCTGTGCACACACGGGGAGCAGAGGGTATGAGGGCTCTTCTAATCTACATGGTCTGACCTGGAAGAACAATTAAAAAAATCAAATGGGGAAGTAAAGCCCAAAAGTGCCTTTTCTATAAATGAGAAAAGCACCAATATTGATTCCTACACCTACGTTATTTTTCAGAAATGTCCAGAATTCTCCAAATTCCTCTTGCATAATGTACTTTTCAAGCCTGTACTTTCTCTAGTAGCTGCAGCAATCTGGCCTTTAATTTCCATTTTTTCTGCAAGACCACTCATTTCAGGCGTATCATTATTTCACATACCTGTCTCCTTTAAATCTTCTCACAGTCAACTCCAACCCTAAATTGATTATAAGGCATAAATGTAGCAGCCTTTCCTTTCCCAGGACCCAGTCCCAAGGTCTACAGTGAGCTCCTCGCAGCTAGTGAGCTGGGTCACACTAGCATATGAACTGTATTTCAAATCGAGTTACTACTTTAACACAAAACAAATGGGTTTGGGTTTTTGCTGCCACAGATTTTTCCAGCATGCATTGCAAATGCAGCACTTCCCTACTCCTGAATTTGGCAGAGCCAGTTTCCATCTTGTGGTTAAATTTCTCAACTGACTTAAACAATCCATATCTTGGATCAACACACTGCTTATCTCCGAGTCCCACTGGCGAAGTCCTAAGACAGTTATTATGTCTGAGCACGGCTAACTTCTAGAATATCCATCTGTCCTCCCTTGCAAATTTTGACAGGGAATAGCAGTCATCTTTTCTTCTGCATTTTCTATCAGCAACTCAACAAAAACAAAACCTCTGTAATATTTCCTTACTTACTTGGGTTTGGGAATTAATCAAATCCTCTCTTTGTCATCCAGAAACTCTGGAAAACTGTGAAATCCTTCTGAAAAAGGCATCAGCAGCTACTTGGAGTAACTACTTTGATTGTCTTCTTATTTTTATAAGTAGTGAGAAAATTTAAACACATGGAAGCTGAAGTACTTTTACAGATAATTTTGTTTCTGTAAATTGTGCTGTTATCTGGGTTAATTTGCCTGTGTGATTCAGACTTTTCCCTTGCTGAAGTGACTAGACACAGTACTTTCCCTGTCTGCGTACATTGAGTTATTTTACATAGTTCAATAGCACAGAGACAGAACTACAGAAGTTCATCTGCAAGATCTTTCTTGCTTATATTTATTTTGCTTTTCTTCATACTAAGGCATTGTAGCTTTCCCTTCTCCTTTTCATCACAGACACCCATTCACTTTTCAAACACTCACAAAGTTTTGCGAAATTCTCGGGTCTTCTTTTTTTCCAGCAAAGAAATGTCTTTGCTTTTAATTTGCTTTGTAGAGTTTCCTACATGATCTTCTCAGAGAGTGTAAAGATGAACTGATTTCACCCCCTCTAGCAAACAGACTACTATAGAGTTTCACAGTGAGATTTTATAACACTATAATAGATGGGGGATTTTTAAAGACTCAGTGATAAAGAAACTGTGAGAAACATTGCATGTAATATCATGGCAGTGCATATGACAGCCAACTGATGCATTAATGTTACTAAACTGTGTTCGCCTTCAACACTGGAGAGGGTAACTGAAAAAATCACTGCACAAAGTGTTCTCTGCATCCTACTGCCACAGCTCAGCTGCGCTTATTTGCTGCACACTGATCTGGCTTGCAAATCCTTAGGGTTTGTGCTTTTTTTCATGTAGCTGTTGTTATGTCCCTGAGCCCATTAATTCTGCAGCCTCTCAGGGAGCTGGCAGATGAAGAAAGATGCCTTAGGGGCAAAGGGGTGAGCAGGCTGCTGAACTGGCTGCACTGCCCAAAAGAGAAAGGTATCCAAGACAAAACTTGACTGTGTGGTAATGAAAGAGATGCTTGATCAACAGCCCCTGCCTTGAGGTGCCTAAAGAGTGGGAGTGGAATCCACCAGCAGCCGGTTATCCTGCACAGGGAAAGGAGCCACCACTGTAGGCCAAGTGCCCATCACAATAGGGACTGTTGGCCCCTCTGGTCTTCTTCTCACCCTCCCCAGTGTGCTCACAAACAGGTCAGTGTCATCAAGGGCTCCTGCAAGGAAAAAATTCTTCACGGAAAGGGTGGTTAGGCATTGGAACAGTCTGCCAAGGGAGGTGGTTGAGTCTCCGTCCCTGGAGGTGTTTAAGGTTAGGGTGGATGAGGTACTTAGGAGCATGATTTAGGGATTGGTGGGAATGGTTGGACTCGACGATCCAGTGGGTCTCTTCCAACCTGGTGATTCTGTGATTCTGTGATTCTGTGAAGTATGAGTGGAGATGTAAGCAGTGACTGCAATTTTGGAGCTGGCAATGGGGATCCCTGAAGCCACAAGTCACAGAGGAGGAAAGCAAGCCAGAAGAAACACAGGAGGCAAAGAAAGCCTGGAGAGGAACAGAAAAAAGTATAGTTGTTTGGTTGTGAGGAAGAGAGACAGTATACCCACCGATGGATTGGAAGGGATATGAGAAGAACATCTGTGCAAAACATCAGAAATCTCAAAGTGATTTCATGGTTATTCGTTTGCCTCTTTGCTTTCCCTAAACAGGAAGAGAGGAAGGACTTTGTGGAAATAATCCTGGATGAGGTACATAGAATATATGACAACTGAACATCTGCCAGCCCAGCCCATAAACAGCTCAATTAATAAATATTCATAATCATTTGAAATTATTTTGAAATCATGTGAAAAAAATCTTGGAGAAAATAATATGTGTTGACAGTCTCCAAGGGAAACTTGAGTCATTACTTATCTCCTGTTACTTAGTGCCCTCAAGGCTGTCTTCTGTCCCACTGGCATGTTAACAAAAGTAATAAAATAAATCACAATAATCCAGAACCCCTTCCTGCAGACTGCGAACAATAATTAGCATTTATATGATCAGTGAAATCAAGGAGATAGTTTATCTGAGTAGCATGGAGTTCCAGATCACCTTCTGAACACAGATTTTTAGAGTGGATGGCCACTAGAAATAAGCCAAAAGGGATGAGTGAGGTTTATCAGACTTCACTGACTCTTAGCCAAAGATAAGTAAGCATTTCCCTATCCTGGTTTGCAAGCTGACAACGAGCACACTCATCCTGGAAAACAAAAGAGCACAACAAAGCATCTCAGGGCAGCCAAGAAGTGGTGGGCAACAACATCTGGTGCAGCAGCCATGGTCCATGCAACAGCCAGTGCAGACTCGCAATAGCCCCTACGGGCAGAACATTCCTTCCTCTTCTGAACAGCCAGAGATCGAACACACAGGCACATGTGTGTCCTCTCCAGAAAACTGTTCTCTCTTGTTATAGAAAGATTTTGCAGTGATGAGTTTTGATGCTAAAAATATAAGATGTAAAACTTACTCATTCCCTAGGGAAATGATCCACGTGGTCCCACAGCCTTGAGGGATCACAGTATTGTCATTCTATAGCAAAACGTATCACCAATGCTGTACCCTTTTCTACTCACAGCCAATAACAATATTCTGAATCACCAGGGCCATACAAATACTGCAGAAGTCGCAAACAAGGTTCTGACCTTGAGTAACTAACTTCACTTCCTGAAAATAAATCAACAGAAAATGGTAGGTTTGATGCAATTTTCCAGGAACCAGATAGGAAGGAAAAGAGGTTAAGTATTTTCTTCTGGCCAAGAGATTGATGACGATATTCACATCTGAAGGGAGGAATTTGATCTGACTCATAGGAAATACCTTTGTTCTTGGGGATTTGAAAACAACCTTTATGGAACAAAATAGATTGCCTGAACCATGCCCGTGTTTCGAGGAAGCGTAACTTTGCCTATTGAAAAGAGTAACAAGGTGAAGAAGTATTTTAATGGAATGTGAGGTTGTTTTCATTTTTCTTTATAGCTGGCTTCACAAAAGGCAAATGGCAATAGTGAATTATCTTAAAGAGCATAGCAATGCAGAAATCGAAAGAATTTTAGATTCTCAATAATTAATTAGGGTTATGTTGCTGTTCTCAATCTGTTTGTTTATCTAGAAGATACAAAACTGGATAAATTCTTTGCTCTGAAGAGATTTCAGTCTGAGCTGTGGCGATCTCGTGTAATGTTGGTACTAACTGTCACATAGAATCTCCAGCTCACTTTTTTTTAAACCTACCACAAAGTTAACAAGTATTAATTGAGGCAAGGACAGAAACAGAGCTGCAAATTCTCCCCAAACCCCAGAGAAGGTGCTCACTTATCTTCTAATCAACATTTCTACACAGAAAAGTGGCTAGGGCTTGTTAAAAACATCTTCACACCTGACAGCATGGTTATCACAGTCCCAAGGTTGCTTTTTTTTTGCTAGAACATAAGCGTTTGTACTCCAAGTGCTGAAGGAGACCAGCAGCCCTTGAGAGAGGCCCAGAACTGAAAGGCAATGTAGGCATTCACTGCACTGCACTTGGTGTTCTGGGAATCCAAATGAAGTATATGATTTAAGCAACTTGAATGCTCTCACCAAACTTAACACTTATTTTAAAGTAATTTTGGGTTCAAGCCTAAAATAAGTTATTTTTATACTCAAGTCCTCATATATGGAATCAATTTGGAAACCAAAACAAGAAAATACAGCTCAGACTTTGCATCGAAAGAAGCAGGTAACTTGGGCATGTGCTGAGAAAGATGATGAGGAAAAGCCCTGTGGCGTGAGAACAGTTATCCCGACTCCCAGGCCTGCTGTTGATACCTAACCCTGTTACAAATCCTTCCTGGACCATTACCAAAACTGTTCTTATGATATTTTCCATTTCAAGGCTGAAACACCTGTTGGTGTTTCATAGCATTGGGCATGGCACCCAGAAGAGAGGGCATGGCGTGGGCATGGCCAAGCAGGTAGAACAAGCTGTGCTTCTGGCACACATTTACCAGGTATTTGGCCTTTGAAAAAACCATCTTTTCAGTTTCATGGGCTCTTAGAAATATCCCCAGATGTTGACTCAAATGTATTAGTCAAAGGATTTCTCACAGATGCCCTTTCATTGTAAATGTTTCAAGGAACTTCTCAGATAACGGACTTGAGTGTATTTCAGGGAAGATATGGTCGCTTTTGGAAGGACATTTCTCAGCAGGGGATTTAGGAAGACAAAGAGAACCAATTCAATACATCTGCTGTGTGAATATCTTATTTAAATGCCAGTGTCACCCTACAGCCACCAACACGTTGTACAGCTGCCCACACAACAAATGGCCACCAAGTGGGAGGGCAGAGTCCATGCTTTATGCACGGGGGCTTCCCTGAGCCCCTCGCACAGGCTGGCAAAGACACTATTACCCGTTGGGCAAGATCATATGACAACATGCAGAACAATATTGCCATCTTTCTTTCTCACTTACAAAGTAGAGGCCAATCCTATACATCAGAGAAAATTAGGACAGTTCCTGCCTGATGCTGTTAAGCAGCTGAGTTATGAAAAAACAACTACATCCTTCAAATTCACTCTTCATTCTCTTCTTGTTTCAGACATTTTTTCATTCTCCTGTGATGTAAGACCTTTTAACATTATTTTTGTCCCTTAAGTTTCCTGTGTAGAAGACACCATCTTGACGCACTATTTTAATCCTTAAAGAGGATCAAATGAAAACCAGATAAAAATATTCAAATATTGGAGTTATTAGAATCCTCTTGAGGATGATTTTCTTGTTTTCCACTTCCTGTCAGAATTTGATTTTGCAAATGAAGCCGACATATACAAACCCTGATCACATCTTGCTATTAGTTTTATATTTAGACCTATGAGTGAGATTTAGATTTAGCTTGGGATTATCAGAACTTCAGCTGCTCATTTCTTTGGGCTCTGAAAAAAGCTGTGCGAGGAAAACATATCTGAGGATGAGACCACAATGGATCAACAAGAGCATTATATGTCACGACGTATTTCTATTAAAGATAATGAACCTCCTGCTTCTCTGAAAAGTGTACACCTGCTTCCCATAACAGCAAAAAAAGGAAGAGACAGAACTATACATCCCAAACCAAATGCTCACCAAAACTGATGAGGAAAACAGAAATAAGAAAAAGAATTCTCAATTTGGACATCAAAGAACTAACACTGCAATCTTCATGTACGTTCTAAACAGGACTGCAGAAAAACTTCAATGTGGCTGAGGAACACACATTCTCAGAAAATGAAAAATAAGAATACACTATCATATATATCAAAGTAAGTTGTATTCAATGAATATTTGTAAAAAAGTACGTAATATTATTGTAGCCAAAAAGGCATAAGAACGTAAACAAGATAAGTTTGTAAGTAAATATTACATCTTTATTAGATGACCCGGTCTAATTTTAACAAAAATTAGTTAAAAAAAAAAAAGCTTGAAGGAGCATAAGCTCTTTGCAGGCCTGAAACAGAAGCAGCAAACATAACTTTGCTACGAAACTAAGTTTCATCGCACATCACAGTCTGCTCCTTTCCCATCCTCATGTTTAGGCAAGTGATGCATTGTGCCTCCCCACACTTCGGAGGGAGTTCCAGCTATCTTCCTATCACATGGCCTAACTTATGCACACGTAAGTCGGCTTAGAGCAGCTCCACTCCAGTCCTGCCAAGCCTTGAAGTTTGCTTCTACATCTTGCTTGAAGAAGATTGCATGTGCTCGAAAGTTGGCTTTACTCAGCATACAAGTGTCTGCTAGTGCACTCCATCTGCACGAATCATGTCCTGAGCCGGTGTCATCCTGCATGATGTGCTAGCACAGAATAATCCAAAAGACCAGAAATCCAAAGGGCAAGTTTTACTCCAACAGCATGACAACCATATGAACTGCTCAAGCATTAGTGTAATGACACCGACAGCTTCCTGTCACTAGCTTAAGACAAAATAAATACTTTCACAGTTAGAAATAATTCCTTAGGGAAAATTATAGAATCATCAGGTTGGAAAAGACCCATCGGATCATCAAGTCCAACCATTCCTATCAAATATTAAACCATGTCCCTCAGCACCTCGTCCACATGTCCCTTAAACACCTCCAGGGAAGGTGACTCAACCACCTCCCTGGGCAGACTGTTCCGGTGCCCAATGACCCTTTCCTTAAAATTTTTTTCCTAACCTCCAGCCTAAACCTCCCCTGGCGGAGCTTGAGGCCATTGCCCCTTGTTCTGTCCCCTGTCACTTGGGAGAAGAGGCCAGCTCCCTCCTTTCCACAACCTCCTTTCAGGTAGTTATAGAGAGCAATGAGGTCTCCCCTCAGCCTCCTCTTCTCCAGGCTGAACAACCCCAGCTCTCTCAGAAATATGAGTGATTTCAATAATGACACATTATTTTTAGACTGGATACGTACAGAATGTTGGTTATTTTTGTTAGTAGCTGAGTATTTTCCAACAGCAGTTCAACACTATGGTGAGAAGTTATTTCACTCTCCAAATGTGTGCACTACAAAATTCTAAGAGAGCACTCAAATAAATATCCGTACTCAAACAGCCCTGAATGGACTAGCTAGGTTGTGAATGTGACCGCCAGAGTGAGGAAGGGTGCAATCTGTGGTTGCTGTCTCCATGTCCCATCAGGAACAGTCCGGTGAGGCCAGGATCAGCTCTGCAGACCCAGTGCACCAGGCAAGGCAGGTGAGCTGGCAGTGGGGTATTTTAATTAGCAAAGTGTTATGCCCTGAAGCTAGTGGAAAGAGACAGTTTTGTCTGTCCTTAACTAATGACATTGGCACTCCACCCTTTCCAGGATGTGACTGATAGAAAGTTATCTATGGTACAACCTAGCCTCAATAAAAGGGAAAAAAAATGTAAGGAAAAGGGCAGAGGAAAAAACACTAATTTTAATCTGTACATTTTCCAAACATGAGATTAAAATGATGAGGAAAATTCCCTCCATTTTTAGAAGCAGCGGCCTTTGGTTGTGTTACCATCCTCTTCACATTACACAGTTCATCAACTCTGTTGTCACAGTATTTTCAGGCAATTGATTACCTGGTTAGGAAACACAACTTAATGAGTCATGAGCAGCAGTGTTTGTTGTGAGTGGCACTTGTTTGTTTAATCCACAGGAGAAATTAAAAGCAACAGTTGCTGTTTCAAACTAGCTGAATGTCAGGAAAAAGCAAATAACTTTATATATGTAACACTACACGCTGGCACCAAACCCTCCTGTGTGAAAACCAAAAGGCAAACAAGGAGCAAGTGAATGCTTGTGCACATAGAGGCCCCTTACGTCACCAGCAACAGCCAGCCATGAAATTGAGAGCAAATATTTGCTCCCCTTAAAAAATGCTCAGTTTGTAATAATTGCGTAGTGCTGTAAGCTTCAAGAGCTTCTCAGTCGTTTGTGGACATTGCCTCTCTGCTTGCTGGATATTTACTGTAAGCAGGGTGAAGTTCCCAGCTGTTTGCTATCAGTCACTCCCCTGCTTAAACCCAGAATATTTTCAAACAGAATTCTGCAAGTGAAACAAGTTCTGATGCATCGTATTTTTAGCTTTCTAGTTCCCTATAGCACAGGTTGCTGGCTTTGTTTGGGTTTGTTTCACTGCAAGCAGTGAGCATGCCCAGAAGTCTGACTCCTCTTTCATTTAAGGTCCTGATTTGGGTTTCTTAAAACCACAATCAGAAGCTTGGCATTCCCCATGCTGGATGTGCTCCAAGCATCAGGTGGTTTGGAGGGTGCTGCAGGGCTGGATTTGTCCTGTCTCAGCCTCAGAGGGGAGGGAAATCCGTGGTTGAGCTTGGCTACCTTTTGGCTGCCACCACTAGTGGATCTGTCACTCGACATTCAGGTTTTTCTCACCTCTCACCTTTTCCACATTGAAAACCAAAACATGCAAAACCAGCGGGAAATTGCAGAACTGTTCCATTTACCTAGGATGCAGGAATAAATGCAGTTTTACAACACAGAGAGTCAGGCAGCTCCTGTAGGTCTGTGCTCCCTGCTGTGGGGAGCTGGAACAAGCTCTGCTGCTACCTCCAGGCTGGCATATGGAGCATCCTTGCTCAGTCTTACCAGCTGGCATTGCCAGCCCCTGCCCCTGTATTATCAGATAGCCCTCACCAGGTCTTATAATACTGTGACCCTGTTCTGGTCCCAACCATATCAGTCCTGCTCCTGACGTTGGTGTATTCCCCCCTGAGGCTGACTGCGTCCCTGCCTCCCTGCCCTGGCAAAGGGCAACAGCAGCACAGTGCAGACTCCTAAGCACTCAGACTGGGAAGGGGACATGAAGAGGTGGGAGATGTCTCTTGTTCAGTGATGTCTTTTGTTCAGACAAGTTCCTGGAAACAACTGATGTCAGTTAAAAACACCAGCTCAGGCTTCAGAGAAGCAAAGCTGCCTGTGCACCACCTGTCTGCTTCTGCCTCTGCGCTGGCCCTTCTGTGAACTGATCTGAGCTCAAGGCTCAGCAGGGTGTTGTTCTTAATGTGGCTGTGTGCCTCAGCCTGGCTCAAAGCAAAAGAGAAGTCTGTGCAACCACAGCTTGCAAAGGAGGCATGCTCCTCCTGGGCTCCTCCTTCCCCCTGGACCCCTGTAACTTCTGAGCAATTGTTTACATCATTACATCCTGAACTCTCTATTATGGGCCAAATTTGTGAAAATGCTTTAGCGCAGGTCGTGTTTTATGTGTGTGTCTGTCTCCGTTGACTTCAACGAGCTTCCAGTCAGCCCTAACAGTGCCTGAGGTTACCAAAGACAGGACTTCCCACAGCCCCACGCACGAGGAGCAAAGCAGAGCGATGGACTCTCACTGTGTTTTTGCATGACCAACTTTTATGAAAGCATCCACAACCTGAACCAGGTAGCATTCCCAATGAACATGAATATTTCAGAGCACATTTACAAAATGCACTTACTCCTTCCTTTTATGACTGCATTAGGCCATGACGGGAATAGTAAAAATATATTGGGTCAGGCAACTTCGCTTACGCTAGTCCATAACAATATTTCTGATGTAATTTCAGTTCTTGAGTGTGCAAAATTTGCCCAATCAGGCCAAGATTTGCTGCCAAGGCAAGGCTTTAGGAAGAAAGCATTTTCTAATGGCCATTTTGGACTAGGAACACTAACACGTTGCTGTCAAGTTCATGCATCAAATACATGTTCTAAACCTATTTGCAGGGGTGGAAGGGTTTTTTAAATTTATTTATTATAAGAGATACAGTAGATATCTGCTACCATATAATATGCATTATATACATGTATATATTTTAGCTATAAAATAGTAATATATAAAAAATTATATATGCATATGTTACATATTGTAATATATCTTCTGTCTCCTGATTACCCTGATTCTTTGTACACTAGATCCACTAGTAAAGCATATGTTGCATTCTGATCTTGTAAGAATTTTTTCTATTATCCCTTAACACAGAGCAATTTCTTTCAAAGCAACTTTTAGACTTTTACACGGGTCTTAGATATTCTGTTGTACTTTTCTTCACAGCTTTTTTTGAAATATTACCTGTTTTCTTCACCTTCTGACTAAGCAGTGTGAAACAGAATGAAAAACAGGAGGGACTTGTAGATGAGATAAAGCAGTGGCAATCAAAACTACCAACTCCCTTTTCTGGTATGAGAGACTCTGCCAATGCTTGAGTTGTGTATGTTGCACTGATAATCACGCTGTAAGATCATATACAAGTAGTTAAGAATGTACAGTTAGTTGAATGCATTGCTAGGTGAACAACATCTTCCGCTAATCCCCATTTACCAGAAGAGTCTGTAGGGCAAGGCAGGTGGTGTTCACCCACATGATCAACTGCTAGTCACACCAAGCATCCTAGATAAGACGTTATAGGGATGTAAGCCCAGGTAGGACAGAGATGTAAGCCTACATTCTGCAACGCATTTTAGGTGGGCAAATATACCGCTGGTGGAAGACAAGAAAACAGACGCTGGTGAGGAGAAAATTCAGCTTTCCATCTCCAAAGATGCCAGGAGCTGGCATGAAGACAGATCTACTTCTGTAGAGGCACAGAGTTGATTAAGGCAGACACATAAAGTCTTTGAAGATGTCTTTTCTCTTATAATACTGTGCTCCAATCATTAATACGACCACACAGAACTTTCTGGTTACTGTACAAAGAGAGTGGATCTGCTCTGGGAAAGAAAACTTGTGGGCACTGTATCCAACTGGAAGCTGTGAGTTCTAGAGCTTTGTACTCAAAATCTATAGCACCAGGACCTGCATGGAAGACTCTTCCATACTAAAGAAATGCAACAAAGTGTGGTTTACTTGTAGGTTCTCCTCAAGGATATTAAAGAAAATATTAGCTAGTCTTGAACTAGCTCATCTTGCTCCACCATTTGACCAGAATCGTAAACAAATTATGTATTTTCTCATTTTCCCTCCAAGTTTTCAGTCTACAATGGGACTAATAATACTTGCCCCTTGTAGCAAAATGCTATGGGATTCTGAGAAGAAACACAGTGTGCAAGATCAAAGTACTTATCATAATCAATAATTCTACAATATGATAGAATCCTCACTCCAATCAATGCACTTTAAAAAAAAATTATATGCTCTAAAGATAATTTCCCAAAGACTATCCTTGAAATCAGAAGATTCAAATATGGAGTACTTAACTAGACTGCAGGAATGCATGCTGTTTCTAGACCTGTAATTAGGCAACAGAGCAGATCTAATCGCTTCATTACTGTAATGACAGCTGTTCCACGAAGCCCAAAACCAGAGAAAACTAGGTTACTGCACAAGTACCTCAGAATATTTTTAAGCATAACTGCTCACGGAGCTGTACTCTTTAATATTTTTGTATGTTCTTTGCCTTTTTGCCTTATTTGCAGCTTGAGCTCAATAGCACATCAGGGAGGTGCAACTGGCATTAATTAGCTCCGTGCTGCAAGGGTGGCTTGGGGGAAGCACCCACATCAGCAATGCTAGAGACTTCCCTGTCTCAAGCAGATCAGGAAGTTTTGCTATATTTATAACATGAAGTTCCAGTTAGCTTAATTTTATCAGCTTAATGTTTTTTTTTTTCTAGAGAACTTGACTCCTCCATAAGCACATTGTTAAATGCATGCACATTTAATAACCACAGAACATGCACGCATAGAACCTTGCTTTGGCCTACAGCACTGTCACAGTCTCTAGGGAAGGATTTCCATGGGACACACGATACCCAAAGCCTTGTAAATTATGGATTAGATTTTGCTTTCACCGGTTCCATTTAGGTTTAACGTAAATAGGATTTGTTTTCCTTTAAAAGAGCTGAAAAAGATAACGTAAATGCCAGAGGAACAATGGGATGGGCACCAGGCACCACAAGGCACCTGGCAGGCTTTACACATATGTTAGCAACCTCAATGTTTAAGTAAGTTTACTATTTCTGCTGTGTTTCAGCCATACGTTCCAACATGCCCTTGGGCAGTCAATAACACTGTTTTGGTTCATTCTTTTTAAAAATATGAGCGATCAAGATGTTCTTAATAAACTTAATTTTAACCTAGTCCTCTGCTCCTTGAGTAAGAATTCCTTGTGTGTAAAGCTAATCTTTCTTGGATGGGTTTTTACTGTGGTGATTTAGAGTTCATGATTTTTCTACCATTCTGAAAAGCTTGTGTCATCTTATTAGACAGAAGTTGTCAAATACAAGAATTCACTTCTTTTTTTCAAATTCACTCATTTAATGATGCTTCGTGATCCCATAATATCTCCAGGATACACTATTATTGGATTACAATAAGATATACATGTGCATCCTGGATACTTACAGGTTAGCATGCAACTTCATTTACAGTCAGGTAAATAAGCACACTGATTTTTAGAGATACCAAGTTCCCTCAGCTCCCATGGATTTAATAGCAATGAGAGATGCTCATCGACTCTGAAGACTTCTAATTAATGATATGGATTTAGATATATAATATTTGGCACCAAAATCTGAATTAAACTTTCATATTTTTTTAGATATGTATCTTTTAATCTATCTTTTTTGAACAGAGGAGAATTCAATTACTGTGCTGTGCACTAGCAGGCGAGTCCCAGACTAAATAAATTATCTTAAGTATAATTTAATTCACAACAATCATCAATTATTTCATGCTTCTGGATGCATCCCATCTTCCATAGCCATGCCTTATGCTGGCACTAGGAGTTGCAAGTTGCCAGGGGCATTTCTGTCAACCCAACATAACAGGTAGTATCACTCAATGCACTGAGCAAGACTTTAATGCTACTCTGCAGAAATGGAACAGTAAAATACATCCTTTTCTGGGAGAGAGACAATCTCCTCTTTGTGTTATATGACAAAGTCTGAATCTACTCATTTCAGAAAGACCAAAGCTTTATGGTCTTCTCAGACCATGCGGCACTATCAATTGATGGTAAGAAGCGACGCCTTAAAAGCAATTAAACAAAATAGCATTTTGTTAGACACACTTTTAAAGTGTGTTTTAGTGAAGCCTTTTCTATCACTTCAGGCACCTATCAAGCTTGCAAATCTTTTTTGTTTTAGGCACTGCTATTTCCTTAGCTTCATGTAAGAAGACTGAAAACTTCACAGTCCAGCAAAACACTTGTTCTAACTGGAGAAAAACATCACAGCAGAAAAAAAAGAAGGTAAGGAGAAAAAGCATGGCTCCCTGGTTTATTGCATGAAGTCCTGGATCTGACGAGCAGAGAACTCCTCCTAAACACGTATTAGTCATCGTAGTTGTATACAAGACTTTGGTCAGGAAACTAACAAGCGATACCATCTCACAATCACGTAGTCACAGACATACATGCAAGATTTCTCAGCCCTTGAAAACTGATTGTCTCAACATGCAGAGCTGGAGGTGGCTGAACACATGCTTAAACACTGTTGATGCTATCAGTGTTCATGAAATGTGTGACGAGTGTGGGCAGTTCTTTTCAGAGTATTGTACAAGACCAGTCATGTGCACATTGTATATTATACATCACAGTCAATGATGTTTTTCCTTGCTCAGCTGCAAGGCAGCTCCTTCTCAACTAATGTCACAGAGTCAATGCTGGGACCCTGTTAGCACCCGCATTCCTTTAACATGGCAGCAGATTTCCAAGAAATATTTATTTCTGTCTGATAGCAGATGCTGGTATTGCAGACTAGAGAAACAATATTTTTTGAAAATTATACTTCACCTCCAAGAAGAATGTTGCATGGGGCAGTGCAATATCATGCTGTACTGCTCCAGAAGAGTTTACCCACCTCAGCGGCCCCCATGGTATGTTTGGGCTTGAACTCATCTCTGCCTAAGTAGTTACCAGCACTGTGTTCCTCCCTGCTGCACATCTGCAACACTTTTTGAGCCCACAGTCTCTGTAAAGCCTTGGTAGGAGGAGAATCTCAATAACTACTTCCTAAAAGGAGGACCAGCACTGCCCCTGTCCTGTGATGAGCCCCATAGCTTAGACGCTGCCTTCTCAGACAGAAGCTCATGGACTCTTTGCAGCAAATAGGCACAAAGTCTTCATTCAAGAAAAATAAAATCAAACAGAAAAGCCCCAAAAGTCTATATGTTTTTATATATCAAGGGGCACAAGGTGTAGGCATTGCTCTGAGGTGCAAAAATACCCATTGCCTACACTTTGTGTTTCTTCATCACTCTTGGCCATTCTTGGAGGCCAGAGATTTCAAAGAAGTTCAGTGACACTTTCTGGCAGCAAACAGCTTGTCTGCAAAATACAGGATTTTTCTCCTTCAGCTGGCTTTCTGCTTCTGATCTGTCCTCCTTTATTCCACCCTCTTTCACACAAGCACTAACACGTAAGTTCAAACATGCCAGTGACGGATGTACTAAAATAGAGGTGAAGAGAACTCTGTGAGCACCTCCAGCTCCTCCCGTCAGGCTCCTCACATCAGCTATGAATCCCCCTGCTCCAGGCACAGCTACCTCTAACTCGAGCACTGCTTTCCTTTTGGGCCGTAGCCATACATTTGACCAGAGGTAAAATAGTTGAACAGGTAATCATCCACATTTAATGACCCTCTGTCATCATCTTCTTGCCAGGTGCAAGAATTTTGCCTGGAAGCTCTCGTAGGCTTCTCTGCAATTTGGAAGCAAAAGACAACAAAAAAGCCAACCAAGCCCCGCTTTCAATAAAATGCACCCCAAATCAAAAAGCATTTATAAACTGTGCATGCAGAAGCTTGCTAAGTACTCACATATGATAATTTAGTTGAACAAAGAAGGACTTGGTGTATTTTAAGTTCATTTGTACTAGATAGATATGGGGATTTTTGCTGCTTACCTGCAGTTTCCATTAGACAGTTAAAGTTAGTCAATAAGCATAAATTTTTGAAGGACAGCTCAGAAGGGAATTTTCCAGACTCTGAAAGAATATTGCACTTTGGAGTATCATTCTGAAAAAGAACATGTCTGTTGATGCATTTTAGGCAGCCAAAACATAATCTAAAGAACATTTGGAAGTTGCAGGTCTGAACAAAAGAAGGATGGGAATGGTGTTATCACAGAGAAAGAAAGGCTCAGGGCTATTTCAGAGGAAAGAGAAGAGGATCCTTTTTGACTAAATAAGAGTGTATTGAAAGGCATCCAAGAAGAGAACTGCCAGTTCTAAAAGGACAAGAGGAAGAAAAATTATAGGCTTGAAATATTAAAGCAAATTCCCAAATCTTTGTCATATCTGAAATCAGATTTAGAAACAAGATTATAAGTTAAAAGAATAAAGAGAAAGGCCCAGGAGGAGTGAATGAGTTCAATAAGGAGTGAATGGCATGAAAATCTACTGAAGAAGAAGCTTGAAAGAAATCATAAAGGCTGGAACTAGAAGATGCTGGTCACAAGCATCATGGTTTCACAGAACTAACAGCACTAAAAAATTAGAAAGATATTGAGAGGGAAAGTGGAGAAATTTGAAACACTAAAAGTGCAAAGTAAAACAGTTTTCATTTCTGAGAAGTGCTATCATTTTTTTTGGAGCCACGTTAAGATACTAAATTTTTTTTCCCCAAATTCTAGGAAAAATAAATACCTTAGTTATGCATGACAAGGTAAGAATCAAATTATTTGTGAGTTAGAAAACACATGCCTTTACAAGTATAAAATGAACAGTGGTAACAGAATGTATCAAAGCAATGACCATTCCCCTGTCAGCCTTATACATTTCTTTTTTAAAGAAACAAAGTAGTTTCTTCTTAATCTTCTTATTCCCTTCATCAATACCACCTGACCACATCCACTACACAGTAGTTATTTTTGTAAAGTAATTTGGGGCGGAGGCTCAAGAGAAGTAAGTCTAATTGAGCAAGAGTAAATTGCAAATGCTCTCTTCTCGGCTTCCAGGCATGGCATGGCCAGCACATAGGGTTGGGAGGGGATTCAAGCCCACGACTTGGAATCCAGGCCCACATCCTTTGTCAAGCTGAAATTCCTATGGGGCTGAGTAGGGTGCTAGTGTGAGCCCTAGAGGGGTTTATTTGCGTGAGGAAGTGTTGAAAGAGCAGTCCTTGGCTTAACAGCCTTGGGCAGCAAGCTTTTCCTCTGGCTTTGCTCTCATTACTGGAATGATATGGCTCTCGTCCTAGCAGGGTGCAATGGGTGTTAATTAAATTACTGTCTGCACAGTTCTTCCCATTTGAAAAACTCCCCCAGTGAAAAAAATAATGCAGTACAAGTACCAAAATGAGAATACAGCTTGTACATGCAAAGATGGCAATTTGAAAACCACAGTTCTTCGTGCGTGCCATTTGCCTTCTCGGCTTGGCATTTAGGAGATTCAGGAGGGGAACTTCCAGTGCAAATACCTCGAGAAGGTGCCAGCAGAGCTACCATGAGAGCTTCCCAGCAGCCATTCCCCCTCCGCGAGCAGCCAGGCAAGCTGCCCCCAAACCCATGCGCTCCAGCATCCTTTTACTCCTTGCCTTGTGATACCCCGTGCAAGTCATGCGTTCCATGGGGTGAAACCAAGGACTGCGCTTTTAAAGTTGTCAGCTGCAATGCCATCTTGCTTCAGGTTTGTTCTTTGCTTTTTGGTTGCGTTTTTTGGGGGTTTTGTTTTCTTTTTTTTCCCCAAAAAGCTCATACAATACTTCCCAGGGATTAACACAAAAATAACCACCTACAGCAAATGATCTTGTACATCAAATTGCCCTTTATGCCTGAAGAGCGTGCCTTGCCCCAGTTGGAAACGCTCTGACCTCTCGCACAAATGGCAGCGTTTTCAGCATATACATTTTACATGACGAAACAGGAAATTGGGTAACATGATGTTTCCAGATCTTCCGTGGCCATTTCAGGGAAAATGCCACAAAAATCCAGCCTGCCTGCCAGGAGAGGCTCTCCCATGGGCAAGCCGTAGCGTAAAAAGGGAGTTAAAAAAGATTTTTCTTGTTGTAAAAACAATAATTAAAAAAAAAAAACAAACCACAAAGATGCTCACCGTACCTAAAGTGGGGGATGGGGGGATGCGGGGAGCAGGGAGGATGGAGGATGGGAAGCCCAGGTGAAGGGGGGCAGAGGATGCAGGGAGTCCAGGGAGTGGGGGATGCAGGGCAGGGGATGCGGGGAGCCCAGGGGGAGGCGGAAGGATGCGAGGAGCCCAGGATAGGGGGGTAGAAGATGCGGGGAGCTCGAGGTGGAGGAAGGGGGGTGAGGGATGCAGGGGAGGTGGTGAATGAAGGGAGCCGGAGGGAGGGGGGTAAGGGTTGCAGGGTGGGGTGGAGGATGCGGGGACCCGGGAGGTGATGGATGCGGGGGGTGGAGGATGAGAGGGGCCGGGGGGATGATGGATGCAGGCGGTGGAGGATGCGGCGGGGGAGCGGTTGATGGATGCGGGGGAGTGGAGGATGCAGGGAGCCCGGGGCGGGGGGAGGGGAGAGGATGCGGGAGGGGTGAAGGATGCGGGTAGCCGGAGGGAGGGTATGGATGCGGGGGGTGGAGGATGCGGGGGGGGGCGAGGGATGATGGATTCGGGGGAGTGGAGGATGCAGAGAGCCCGGGGGTGGGGGAGGATGCGGGGGGGGTGGAGGATGGAGGTTGCCGGGGGGGAGCGGATGCGGGAGGTGATGGACGCGGGGGGTGGAGGATGCAGGGGGCCGAGGGGTGATGGACGCGGGGGGTGGAGGATACAGGGGGCCGAGGGGTGATGGACGCGGGGGGTGGAGGATGCAGGGGGCCGAGGGGTGATGGACGCGGGGGGTGGAGGATGCAGGGGGCCGAGGGGTGATGGACGCGGGGGGTGGAGGATACAGGGGGCCGAGGGGTGATGGACGCGGGGGGTGGAGGATGCAGGGGGCCGAGGGGTGATGGGTGCGGGGGGTGATGGGTGCGGGGGGCGGCGGATGCGGGGACCCGCGCTCCCTGCCGCGGGCCGGGCTGCGCGTCCCCGTGCCGGCGCGCTCCCGCGCCCCTCCCCGTGCACACACACCCGCGGCGGGAGGAGGAGCCGCATCTGCCTCGGCGCCTTCGCTTCGCCAATTTCGTTTCTCTCCCCCTCACACACACACACGCCCGTCCTCGCCTCGCCTCGCTTTTTTTGTTTTTTTTTTTTTTTTTTTTTTCTCCTTTTCTTTCTCCTCTCTCCTCAGTCCTCGTTTAAATTTTATTTCGTGGCTGGCTCCGCCGCTGCGTGCCGGGGCGCTGGGGCTGGACTGCAGCTCGGGGATCCCCGCGGCTCTCGGAAGGTAGGGCGGCCGCGGGGGGACCGGGAGGCGGCTGCCCCGCAGCCTTTTGTCTCGGCGGCGCCGGCCGGGGCTCCGCCGCGCTTTGTCCTCGCCGGGTGCTCGGGCCCCTCGGCCACGCGCGGGGCTGCGGGGCTTTCGGAGCTGGAAAAGCTGGCGGGGAGGGAGGGGAGGGGGGTTCGAGGAAGGGGACGGGGAGCGGCGGGGGATGCGGGCGGCGGCCACGCGGCCGGGGATGCTGCGGGCGCGGAAAAAAAGAAACAAGCCAAAAAAAAACCAAAAAAAAAAACCCGACCCGACCCCCCCCGAAAAACGAACATTTAAAAAGGCGGTTGAGCTACGAGCTTTCGCTAGCAGCGCCTGAAAGATAAATAAAATAGCGATAAATGAGTAATGGGTGCGCCGGCGCGGCTGGTCCCGCCGCAGCCCGCGGGGTGCGGGGCGCACACCGAGCGTGGCCCTGGCAGCCCAGGAACGCCCCAGCGGCTCCCTTGGAGTGGGACGAGGACAAAAAGGGGCAGGCTGGGGTGCCCCGGGTGCGTTTGCTCACGTGTGTGCGGCTCGGGCTTGCTTTGTCGCCAGAGGGTTTGTCCCATTGTTTTGTGGAGTTTGTAATGCAACCTGTAGCTAGGATACGTCTCCTTGTGGAAGGGGAGATGGGTAAAGCCGTGCTTTGTTGATTTGGCGTTGGAAAAGCCCCGAATAGACCCCGTGTTTGGCGGAAGGCGAGGCTGTAGTCTGTCTGTCTGTCTGTCTGTCTGTGCCACCAGCTGAGCCCGCCTGTCCTCGGGCTGCTCGGTGTCCCCCGGGCCGCTCTGGGGCTTTTCCACTGATCCCCCATCTCCAAATGAGCTGTGGAGGGGCTGTGATCAAAGCCGTGTAGGGGTAGGACTAGGGGCAATGGGTATAAATTGGAGAGGGGCAGATTTAGACTAGACATAAAGATGAATTTCTTCCCCATGAGGGAGGTGAGGCCCTGGCACAGGCTGCCCAGGGGAGCTGTGGCTGCCCCATCCCTGGGGGTGTTCAAGGCCAGGTTGGATGGGGCCTTGGGCAGCCTGGGCTGGTGGGAGGTGTCCCTGCCCATCGCAGGAGAGTTGGAACTAGGTGATCTTTAAGGTCCCTTCCAACCCACACTAGTCTATGGTTCTATGATAATAACCTGTGCCTCATTCACCTTTAGGTTTGTTCTAAAAGTAAACTTGTTAAAGGATACAATACAGTCTGGTAGAAAACCAAAAACATTCTGAGCCTAACCAACTTAGATTAACAGTAAAACCAGCTACAGTGGGAAAAAGAAAGAGCATCCTCTAATCTTTACTTCGTTACCAACTTTGTCCAGAAAGTGTAAGGGAATTCCTTCTGTTGCTGAAGGATGCAGAATATCAGTAACTGCCCTTTTCAGGCTAGGAGCCCATGACCAAACTGACTGGCAAAATCTTGAAATCTAGGAATCGCCATATTGCTGGTGAGCAGAGGCCTTCTGCTGTGGCTCAGTGGAAATTCACCGACTAAAATGTGATCTGCTTCACTGTCATACTGTATGACTCCTATTTGACTTTGCCCTTTTTGGAATGGGATTTTTTTTTCTTTTCTTTTTAAGAGGCACCATAGAGAGAGCACTTCACTGAAGCACACTGCAGCATCCTCTGGCTTGTCACTTGAGACTGTTTATGCTGTGGTTGGACCAGCTAAGGCTCTCCATCCCCAGTGGGGATGGGAGATGTGTTGGCAGCGAGTGCCACACTCCATATACTCCTGTACTCGGATTATCCTCCAAGCTGTTTGAGGCTTCTGCAGACTGCCATAGAACATGCAGAATCAGTTTTCCTCCATGTCCAAATGCTGCTTTTTACAAGAGTTTTAAAGGATAAAAGAGGCGGCAGGGCTCTCTCAGCCAGTCTGCTTGTGGGCTGCTCAAGCTGGGTCTCTGTCCTATATTTGGTTGGTGTTTCAGGTTTTGGGGTTTGTTCTTTAACAGGGGAGAAGTGACGGAGCAGAAGTGGGACTCTCCTTCCTCCTCTCCTCTCCTGTGTCTTTTTCTTAGCTTACTCATTTCTGTAGAAACGTGCTTAGCATATAGTGTGACAATAACTGCCACTTTGAAAGTTTGTATTGTGGAGGCAAACAAGATGTGGGAATATTTAAATACTCTAAGCCTGAATTTAGTTTCCTTTCTGATAGGTATTTAGCGCTGTGACCTTAACCCTATCCAAGAAGTTTGAGTGGCCTTTCTTGGGAAAAATGGCAGCTTTTTCCTGTTCAAAGTGTTTCACAGCCCTTTTCCAGATAACTCTCATAATGTTTGTCTAAGCTTATCTGTTAAATATCCCTCTGAGTCTCTTACAGTCAAGAAAACTGAAACAAATGTATTACTTGTAAAGGGAGGAGGGGAGGAAAAATGTATTACATGTGAACTTAAGCAAAGAGTTTTTCCTTCTGTAGTACCAAATTTAGTATAAATAAGAGTTTCAGAGTTGCTATTTAACCCTCTTGAATTCATGGGTAGCCTGTTTCATTGCTGTAAACCGTAAAGCCCCGCTCATACAGCACTTCCACTTTCTGTGGAAGACAAGAGTTCATTTATTTGTGGTGGTGAGTTCTAGGATCGCTTTAGCAAAATCGAGGCTGTTGAGAGGATTTCAGAGAGAAACATAATTAGGAAAAAATGTGACTATATTCCTCTGCAAAATGCCTTCCCTTAATTGACTGGGAAGGGCTCAAACTGAAAATGTACTTAAAACCATTTTCCTTTATGGCTCATCTTTAAGTGTTTTGCCTAAAGTAATGAATCACTGGCTGAATCAGACCAGGATTTTATGATTTCTTATTTGCCTGCCTTTGATCGGCTGAGTAGCCTGTCCAGGCTTCATCTGGGACTGTCTTCCCTTTCCCAATGGCAGCATGGAAGGGCGGGGTGGAGAGCAGTGGGGCAGAACAGGAGCACTTTCCTGTTGCATGGCAAGGTCATGCAGTACTGAAAGAAAGGTTGACAATCCACATTTGTGCTCCTTGCTCCTTTTTTATAGCATCCTTTTCCCAGCTTCCTTCTCGAGTCTTCTGCTGCTTGTTTCCCCCCTCCCACCTTATCTTTTAACTGTTTCCAGCCCTCATGCGACAAGGGCTCTGTGAGAAAGAAGGGGCCTGGAAATTAAAGCGATGGCTTGCAGCCGCCAAGCAAACAGCTGCTGCAGCTGGAGGACCTCCCTTGTCTGCCACGCTGCCCGCGGCCTGGCAGCATTGCTGGCGGGCAGGTCGAACGCGTTCCAGCACTTTGGTGGTTCACCGTGGCACCCTGGAACCCACCGGCACTGGGCTGCCGCAGGGCCCCCCATGAACCCGCTTCCTTCTGCCGGCTCAGCCTGCTGCAGCGGGGCAGTACGGACGAGCCGGTGGCAATGACATTTCAAGCACTGCAGATGTTTGCTCAGTGATTGTGAGTCAGTCTTTAATTTTCAAGCTCCTTGTTATCTCGGTGGCCCTTCTGTAATCTCTCCATTTTGTCCTTCCTGTGGAAGAGGAGTAAATCAGGAGCTTTATGTTCCACGTGTCAGGTGTCGCTAACGATGAACAAAAAGGGGACAGTTGCTTCCCTGCTAAGTCATTTTGTTCACTAGTGCTGAACAAAAAGGCTAGTTTCTTCCTCTCCTCCCAAGGTGATACTTTTACATATAAAGCTTATTATTGCATTTTGTCATTTAAGTGAATGAGTTTCACTGAGTTTCAGGCTCAGTGTTTCATTATTTATACCTATTGTGTTTCGCTGGTCATACTGCTCTTCTTTGAAAGAACTTTCAGAAGTACGAGTAGAGAAAGGCGTATCACATCTCAGGCTTTGTAAGTACTAAAACAGCTTGTGTGAAACTCAAGTGCTGGCTTTTGATGAGTCGTAACTGACCATAAGGAGATCTTGCCAAAAATCCCTTTGAGAAAAAGTTGAGTCATATTTCAGCTTTTAAGCAAATTGTCTTGAATTCCATAGTTAAAATTCCTTATTGTGTTTTGGAGATTTGCCATCCCCAAGACTGTTGGACTGCAGGTAGCACTCTGTGAATGAAGTGTCCAGTGATTATGCCAGGGCACATGACAAAAACCATACCCAGAGATGGGCAGACGGTGTCCAACTTGGCCACTTGTCCAAACACCTCTCGCATGCTGGGTCAGCTTTTTGGCAGCCACATGTTTTAAGACAGCACTTTTCAATGATGTCACTTACAGGATATGAAAAAAATGGCCTGTGAAGTAAGCCGTCACCATTACCACCAAGACTGATGATGTTACTGTTAAAATCACAATTTCTAGTGGAGTGTTTTCCAAGATTACGCCTCTCCCAGGTACAGCCCAGAAAGGATTCCTGCTTCAGCCAGCAGAAGAAATAAAGTTAGACTATCTTTATTACCATATTTTTTTCAAATCCAAATTTTTGAGCCTATTACTGTTGTTGTGGAATTAACAGTCCAGAAAACAGAAATTACAGGGATTTTTTTATTTTATTTTTTATATGGTACAGAAGTCAACAGAGAAAATGACCCCATTGGAATGCGTTTTAGTGGCTTGTGGAGGTCTCTGTGTCCTTGAGAAAAATAAACTCATTTTATCTTCTTGTGTAATCTCACAGTCCTCCTTCTGAATTCTGTGACCAGTTGTAGTCTTTCCCATATTCTGCAAGGAGCACACGATTAATAAATTATACATAGTGGGTTTTACAAGACATGTCATAGGCTGTTTACAGAGAAAGCCAAGCTCCTAGCCAGAGCGGTGCTTTTTTACTAAATGGAGAGACTGGATCAGCTACCAAACACAGACCTTTAAGTTTCCTTTAGTGTGGTCATTAGTTAGGTCTTTCTTGGTTCTCTCTTGGGATGGTTCCTGCTTTGAGGAGGAGTATTTGCCGATCCAGGTGGAAAAGTTTGGAGTAAGAGCAAAATTCTTATTTTTTCTTGTTGATTTACTATGTGTGTGTTTGGAGAGATAAGTTTGATGGCAAGTATCTGGAATTTTTCTCTTTGGGAGCCTTAAGAGTGGGCAGAGTAGTAGGCACAGTAACTGGAAGTGATTGGGATTGCTACAGTCACTCTTCAGATGATTATTTACTGCCTTCTAACTTAAGTTGAAAATTAAGCTCTAATTAGGAACTTTTGTTAATATAGATTTTTAATTTGCATTTATTTCATGACATTTCTTGAATGAAAAGGCCTTAAAAGTAGGAATATTACCATGCTGCTTCTAATATAGCTCAGCATCAACTTATGGTGAATTTTCATTAGCTGAAGCAATTGTGTTTTTCTTCCCACAGCGTTTGTGGCACCTACACCTGAGGTGGTGACTTGCTTAGCCCCGCTATATCAGTGTTGGAAGTTCCCTTTGGGAACAAAGTTATTGCATTTACAGAAAGCAGCTCAGTATGGCTGCAGAGCCCTCCGATGGGTCAGGAAGGCTTGTCCTCGGGCAGCTCCAGGCTCTGTTGTAAGGTGACGAGCCTGGAAGTGGACTTTAAACTCGTAGGAACTACAGCTGGCTGATGTGAAGCTTAGCCTTTGGGATTTTAGATTTGTGATTGGTCACATCTGTGAACTTGGAATTTAAAATAGGGATTTGAGGGTGAAATTCATGTGACTACCTGTACTCCAGTGACTGTGAAGGCTGCTTAGAGTGATCAGCAGTGACGAAGGGTTTGTTCTGTGTATGTCTAAGGTAAAGGTATCTTTGCAAAAATATTGCGATTTGCGCAGTGTTTTTTTCCAGGTATCACACCTCTCCCACCCTTTCCCTCTGAATCTGCAAGTGGTTCACAAACTGAGTGTTATTGTTGCTGTAATCATCTTAATTTTACAGATGGAGGTGCTAAGGATGAGGTGGTTGTACTTTGCCAAAGATTTGTGATCAGTTTGTGTTGCGACAGTGAAAGTTTCAGTCCCCAGCCCCACTGCTCTCTCTTCACTCTCCTTTTATTTTGGCACTGAAATTGGGTTTTCTCATACTTGGAAGTGCAATGCGTTATTTCACTCAATTTTTTTTTGTTTCAGGGATTTGTTTGGTGCGGGATTTTTTTTTTTAGTAAATCACTTAACCTAGCAAGAACCTGAGGCAGATTCAAACATGTGCCTGGTGCCTTGCTGCTTCAGGAGCAACTCGCCTGCCTGAAACCTGGCGTCTGCCGATACGCTTGCTGGTGCTTCAGCTGGCACTGCTTGCACTAAGGTCTTGCAGCATCTTCATTCCATCAAT
This sequence comes from Clamator glandarius, assembly GCA_033459285.1. NCBI lineage: Eukaryota > Metazoa > Chordata > Aves > Cuculiformes > Cuculidae > Clamator > Clamator glandarius. The sequence continues at coordinate 466,627 of JAUNZM010000263.1, forward strand.
TTTCTCTAGAATCAGAGGTTTGGTTAAAACAAACAAACAAACAAAAAAGAAGGTTGTCACTTTTGCACTGCAAAGATTCCTTGCGAATAAACCAGCAAGCCATTTTCTTGCCAAGCCGGCCTTGCAGCGTTTCAGCTTCAGAAGGGCAGAACAACGAAGCAGGAGCTGCATGTCAGTGAGCTGTGAAGTCTGCTCTCCAGCACACCGTTTACCTCACAGGAGCGCTAATTTAAGCACCTGCTTTTAAGATGCCTAATGGGGAATTTATTAAGCACGGGCAATGTCGAGGCAGTTCAGAAAATCCTCCTGGGGGACCATGGTGCAAAACGGTGCCCAAAGGGAAAGCTGCTCTGCTCGGATCTTAGACGAACCTTTTAAAGGCGAGGGGCTACAGATCTTGATGCAGAGGTTGTCATGTCTATTAAGGAATTGCTTATTTTAGGAACTCATGGTCACAAGAAGCTTCAGGATTCAGCAGGCTCGGTCCTTACCACCTCAGCAGTCACCATCTCCCGTGGCTTTATCCTTTTATAAGATCATGCTTCTCCTCCAAAATAGGTAGACTATTTTATCCTGGCAATCTTCGGGAAGACAGTTCCAGAATGTCACTGATAAAACCACCCTCTACTTGCCAGTCTGCATTTATTTTTCAGTAGCCTAAATCCATATATATTTTTTTGTTCTGCCAACATTTTAATACCCGAGCACTTGCTCCCCTGGTATCTACAGTGGAAATCTACACAGAGGAGTTGAAAAAGACCCAGCTCAGATCAGCCCCCCTCTTTGCACCAGGCTGTACCAGGCCCCATCTGCCATAGTAACCACATGCATAGTTGCTCCTTCAGTAGAAAAGAACAGATCCTGCCTTGCTGTAAGCCTTGAGGCTCACCTTTAAACTTTGCACCTAAAATTTGGACAGTTTGGGCTCTTGAGGGAGCATATATAATCTTCAAAGTAAAATTACGTTTCTGAGAAAGTATTTACAAGGAAAAAAGTGCATTTGCACTTTCTGCGTGGTGGGGATGTGGTATAAATCAGAAGTACTGGGTCCTGTAAATTCAATTTGAAACAGGCAGGTGTCATAACTGAACAAGTGAACTATGTCCTCCTGCCTCAACAGTGCCCTGTGAGAGCCAAGGATGCTCCTATTGTTTTTTGGTTGCGTGAGAGCAGTTTGATGGTTTTGAGGTAGCCCTGAGAATTTTTAAATATCCCCAGATTAATCTGTCATCTGAGCATTTACCATGTACCCCAGAGTGAATTTGGCAATATTGCAGAAAATTCATTCACAAAATGGGAATTGAAACAGTTGTGGTGCAGGAGCACATTTGTGAATAACATCCTGTTGCCTCAGTGCCACGCTGGAGTTGTAGCTCAGCCAAGAGTGGTCGGAGTCTGGAAATTCATTGGTCTTTCAGTTGATTTGCATTGCTGATAAGGAGATGTGTCACTGTAGCAGACTTGTGTGATCTGCCTTTGGTGTTATTCTTTGTGCTTTTAAGCAACACTTCTATCAGAGGAGAGATCATCTGATCTTTAGATAATAACTGCTTGACACAAGATATACATTACTCTTTCTTCCTACGATATATGAGCCTAGGGATTTGATTTTGTCTGTTTCTGAACTTGCTCAGAACAAGTTTAACCATACACAAAGCATCCTCTGCACATCCTCTTTACCAAAAATTCTTAACGTATTCAAACATGTGAAATGCAGATATTAGTAGACCAGAGTACTGGGGAAACTCTATCCTCTGTTCCATCCACTTATGCACTTATGTACTTGTGTCAATGCAATAGCATGGACACGAGATATTTTGTATTTTTAAGGCAACATGGAGAACATGCAGAAGATGAACATTGAAATTGGACTTGAACAAGCAAATCATTTTTATTTCTTAATTTGTAGGTCGTTAATCTTTTTCCTGAAACAAATACGATTGGTTTGCTCACTGGTTTATAAATACAAATAACATCTTCAGCAGTTCGTTGCAGGACCGAGTCAATTTGTAAGGTTAATGAAATCGATCTTACTAAGCCATATAAGGTTTCTACTGTTCTGCAATGCATTTAGGTTATAACATGAGGTCTTTCTAACAATACAAAATAAGTTGGTAAGGATGGTCCCTCTCATCCAGGTTTCATTGGTTTCTTCTGGAGATATCGCCTACTGTTGGTGTATACATTTGTTTTTTTGTTTTCTTGTGTTTTATTTAGTTTGCTGACACTGTGGCTGCCCTTCACTCACTAGATACCAACCAAACACTAATATTTGGAAAAACACTTGGATAAGTACAGTTCCTCACCCAGGATGCCTTTCAAAGCTGGATTAGAACTGACTGAATTGCAGAATATGACTGTTCCTGAAGATGATAACATCAGCAATGATTCAAATGATTTCACAGAGGTGGAAAATGGCCAGATAAATAGGTGAGTATTTTTCCACTGTCACTGCCTGTGCTAAGAAACACACTATTTAAAAACAGCATTTTAATTTTCAGTATATATCTTGAATTATTCATTACCAAGTCATGCTCCATTTGAAGATGTAATTTGAATTTCATATGTGACATCTGTTGGGCATAGGCTGCAACAGCAGATAAAGCAAACAGAGTAGCAATTTATTCATCATTATGAATCTTAGAAATTAGTCTAATAAAATGCACAAACATATAACGTAGCAAAAAGCCAACATTTTTAAATGTCAGCTTGCACACAGCAAAAAGGTAATAGTAACTAATACAATTAGACCTGTGGCATAATTGGGGGCAAATCACTTTGTTGACTTTTGATATGTGATATGACAATTTTAACCTGCCTGGCCACCTCCATGCACCCAAGCCTCTGGAGATTTACAGCTGGTGTTGTTGGCAGCAATTGTAGTCCCAGTCCACGTTTGCAATTGGGCAAGGTAAGGTGGGCAGTGGCTGTTGCTCTCTGAAGCAAGGAGAGCAGGAAGACAGTAAAACAGAGACATATATCTAATTACTTTCGGGTTTAAAAAACGAATCTATTTATCGACATTGGTGAAAATCATTGTGTTTGCTTAAATTAGGCTGTAGACTTTTCCTATAAGCTGCACAGTTATTTCAAAGAGCAGCCTGCTCAGCCTGAGAATTGTTCTTCAGGCTTTCCTACCAGCCTCCTACAGGTGCCGAGCATTGTGCTTACGGCAAAGACCTTCCGATGGACTGTTTCAGTTTTCTGAGCTGTAAAACAAGAAGCTGTTTTTTGATCAAACTTCCTGTTCAAATACTGCAAACCGTGGTAGAGTATACAAGCCAGCCGGTGCCTCTGTGGAAACCCAGCCCAGCACTGGTGCTGCTGGAAATCCTTTGCCACCACATCATCCTGCACCTTTACTGCTGGGGTGCCGCTGCCTGTTTATGGTCTTTAAAAAACTCTTCCATTTTCTTCCTTTTGGCAGCAGCTTTTCTGGCTACCTGGAGAAACTCGCTTTCTGGTGTAAAAACAAAATTAAGAGCTGTTTTTTCTCAAGTGAGTGTAGAGTCATGTGGCTCTCATGGTTGTGCAGGTGGACAGGGAGTTTGGCAGCAGGTGTGGGAATAAGCACCCAGCGTTGGCCATACCACGCACATAGCAAAACCATCTGGCTGTACCCTGGGACTGAGCAGGGGACCCTGGCTGGCAGCGTGGACGAATCCCCCCCAGCAGGAGGGTGTCAGCCCCTGCCACCCACTCAGGGGAAGTCCTGGGGCGGTCACCAGCTGTGCTGTGTAATGATGCGACCACAACACAGCTGCACTGGTGAAGATTAGAGCTAGTCAGGAATTTTCTGATGCAACTGCTTTGATGAAAAGTTCCAAAACAAAACACAAACCACTTCTGTAAAAAAAAAATAAATAAAAAAGGAAAGGAAAGAAGAGGCAAGAGCAAGGAAAAAAAAAACCTCCACCAGTTTTGCCAAAACAAAACAGTTCCAGTATGAACCTGCTTGCTTTCCTGCTGGCTTACTTCACGAGACAAGGAGCTTAGAGGCTGGGAGTCTTAAATTCACTCCCTGGAGCCTGCTAGGGATTTATATCCTTGAGAGCAGAAGGAGTGGCTGTACCAGGCTGGCTGCACCTCCCCAGCGCTTTGGCTGGTGCCACCAGTAACTGTGGGGGAAAAAAACTGTTAGTACTTCATCTTTCAGTGAATGTTTATGGAGGGCGGGGGACAGCATGCTGTATGTGCCCGTACTTCAGCAGTGTCTGTGTGCTTTGTGGAGTTAGGGGGTAGTAAGCGTGGCAAGGTCTGGGTTGGATCCAAAGTGCCTGCAAAGGGAAAAGAAGAAAAGTGGGTTGAGGAGAGAGTGTCACAAACTCAGACAGGCTTTCTAATTACTGTCCTGGCTTGTAGGGCAGATGAACATATCCCACAGTTTTCCACTCCTCTACGGATAATGTTTTTCCTCTGCAGAGCATCGTTTGGTTGTATGGTGTAGCCCATTATGGCTCTTATCCCTCTACCGAGGTGCTCGCAGGCTAGCTACTTATTCACACCTCCCATACACGAATATTTTTCCCTATGTACCCTGATGTGTTCATACGGCCCTCAGCATCTAAACCAAGAGTGCCAAGAGGGCTGGCACTGACCAGGGCTTCCAGCACAGCAGCACGTGGCACCAGCGCAGGCCTGTCAGCATCACCTGTAGCTGGGGCTGAGCCTCCCAGGGCTTGTGCCCTGTGCAAGCGCTGACACAGGTGATTAGCACACAGGCAAACCCTGCTCTGGATGCCTCACCAAATCCAGCCTGGAAAGGTGCGGTTATTTCTGTTCTATAACTACTTTGACAAGCACACTGTCTCCACAGAACAAGAGGTTAATGGATGTGTAGAAGAACAGATTTTGTGCTGCCAGTACAAAGCATGAGACCTTGTGAAAGTCTGAAGTCCATCAAAATTAGTGGGATTTTTTCTGTTGATTTCACTCAAGCTTTAGATTAGATCTGTAATTTTCAACTAATTTTTTTGTTATTTCAACCTGTTTGATTCTGCGCTCTATATTTCATTTTAAATATTTTTTTTTCTCCCAGTGCATAATTTTTCAAGCTCAACATAGAACAGAATTTTTAAGGGACTTTTGGGGAAGTTACACCAGTAAGGAGCTGATTCCAGGCCTGGTTTTAAACTCCAAGTACTTCTTGATCTTGGAAAAGAATTCTCTAGTTTCCTTTGGATTTCCAACCTCTTCTGGGCCTAAATATGTATTTATATGTGCAGATGTATGGAGGGAGGGGATGTTGTTTGGAAGGAGCTATATTAGGAGAGATATTTCTTTGTATGTAGTTGCTAAATTTCTTCTGGGGATGCTGTTCAAGACTTGCATCAAATCCAGACATGGCGTTTGTGTCTTTTGATTAAGTATCCTGGCTATAAAGCTTTGACATCACTGCACATAACAGTAAACCAGTATTTAGGTGACCTACTCCTTATCTGTAACGACAACAGTGCTCTCAGGAATCTGCAGGCTGAATATCTGTTTTGGTTTACAGCTACTAGTAAGTAATAAGCACCCCTTGTTCAGTTAACAGGGTTGTTAGTAGGTATACTCAGATCTAGTCAAAATTTCATAGTGTAAGCCAGACCAAGGTTTCTGCTCCATTTCTTGTTCCTGCCTGCCCTGGGTGTCTTTGCTGTTGTTAAGGTAGAGCTCAGTTTAAGAAGCTGCCTAAGGATAAAGTTCTGTCATCTTGGCAAAACTAGCTTCCCCTAACAAATATTAAAGGCATCGTCAGATATCACTTTAATTTAATTATGTTTAAACATATCTGAGATGGCTAAATGGTTTCTGGCTAACTCTGCTGCTTAGCCAAAATGGTTAGCTTGGGGATATCACCTTCATCAAGCATTTCTCATTTAAGTCCTTTTAATAAATTGAATTTGGAAAGCGTAGTTAAACGCGGTCCTTTTAAAACCAACTTATCAATAAGACTTAAGTTTCTACTTTGCAATAAATCAAATCAGGAGCAGAATTAGAGGAAGAAATTCTTTCCAAGCTAACCATGAAACTTCATGGATCTGTTGATTATTTTTTGGCCAAGGTGTTTTATTAACGTATCTGAAAAGTTTTGTATAAACTGCTCATACTCAGTTGTGATGTAGGAAACAAAACAGGACAGCAGAAATATATAAGAAAATATTATGTCTCTTAATGATGAGTAAAGTTTCTGAAATGGAGATAACAAACAGAGCAAAAGGATTTCATGCTTGTCAGGGAGTCATGAGGCTTTGAAGGCACAGAAGGTCCTACTGCGCATTTCCACAGCACCTGTTACAATGGCCTCTAGTCCTTGGGGGGGCTGTGAGAGGCTGGAGTATGCACTCGTTTCATTTGAATTGTGTTGTGTTTATAAAGGTTAAACACAACAATCTGTGGCAATGAATACCTCATTTTCTAAGCAAATCTGTTAAACAGAGCAGATATGTGTCACAGTTTAACCAGAAATTCCAGTATTCCAACATATGTTCCTTCTTGTGTGCTGTAGTTGGGAAGGGAGAAACACCCTGAAATAAAAAAAAAAAATTAAAAACCAAAATCTTGGGAAACGTGGTTTCCATTAAGCCATTGGATTACCTTCCCCCTAGTTTTTTTTTCAGTTCAGTAACGCATTCCATTTATGGAAAACTTCGGTTGTCATACGGTATGCCTGTACCACCTACCAAGCATGGTCCCAAGGCAACCTTCTTGTCTGGACTTGCAGGTTAAGTTGCCTGCAATAGCGAATGCAACGCAGCCTCTGAATGAGGTGGACCCCCCACCACTGCAGCATTGCCGAGCTTTCTGCCCTGGGGCTGCGAGCCAGGGACTGGGAATCACCCTGCAAAAAAGCTGGGCACAGTGTTTATGTACCTCGTAGACACTCTGATTTGGGAGCTCAGTGGCTACGTTCCCGTGTCTGGTCCTCCTGCGTGCATCACACAGCACAAATGAAGAAATACGAGCAGTGTGACATGGTAAATGTGGGATGGATGAAGCCTAGCTTGTAATAGGAGATGAGAGGCTGGACAACAGGCACAGTCTATTTTAGTGTAGGACTAACTCAAAAGAAAGTGCTTCAGATCAATTTATCAAATCAGATTAGTTTTCTTAGAAGTCCCATCCAGGAGGAAATAATGCATTTGTTGGCCACAGAAGATACCAGCTCTGCAGAAGCTGTTTACTCTGTCAAAAGCATTCTGATGGAAAGTCCCACAGTCACTTTATATTCCAGCAGTATTATTCAAGTGCTGTCTTTATTGTGTGTTAGTTCTTTAATAATAATTTCCATTGAACTTTAATAGCAAGTGGCAATATTAATAGTATCTACAAATTTGTTATTTTTGTAATTATTAAGTGGGGGACTGACTGCAGAGGGATGAGGAGAAGGGGGAGAGAAGACTAGTTACTTCTGTCATAACTCTGACAAAATCTGAAATGACACATGATCTCCATAAATGACAGAAGAAAGCAAAGTCCACAGATGTTCCCAGCAGCACTTACAAATCCAAAAGAGACAAAACTCTTCTCTGTGCTCCTGCCTGTACAAATTGCCTGCAGGGTGTTTCGAGAGAGCTGGAATGTCTTTTTCAAACCATTCACACTCTGTTGCCTGCATTCAAGAGATGAGTTTTAAACAGACATTAAAAAAAAAAAAAAAGCACATGCTTTGAATCAGGTTGAGATTTTTTTTGCACAATGATGAAATACCTGCATGGTGAGCTTTGGGAAGTTGTTATAATTTGGGATCAGTCTATTTTAGAAGTGGTTCCTTTTCACTCCCTAAAACAGTGAGGGAGGTTCAGCTATCTATTCCAGCGGTGTTAAGGCTGGGAAACCTGGCATGGATCTATATTTTGTAGCGAATTAGTTGCTGAAGTTAGTAGTTTAAAAAATGTAGGAGAAACCTATAGTTGTTTTTTATTGATGTAAAGGAAGTTAAAAAAGACTAGTGGGTAGGAGTCAAAGTTGCAACAAGACTAGCAGAAATACCACACATATTTTACCAGCCGTGCCCCGATTTAAGGGATAAACTCAAAATACATATGTGTTATTCAAAATGTTAAAGACACAGGGTCCAATGTGTAAACTGTGGAAGACAAGTCAGCAGTATCGTAACTGCATGATTTTGGCATGTGTTTAAAAGCTGTGCTAGCATGTCTTGCTAGTAATTAGGTCACTACTGGGGTAGTAGGGAAGTTTGATAGAGCTCTGGCTTTGTGAGTTGGTTATATTACCAGCCTGAAAAATGCTGGATGGACTCAAATGATGCAGAATTGATTCACGGTTTGAACTATACATCCCTGGCCAGTAGATGATCACAGCTGTGGGAAAGGAGCAGCAGTCCGGCTCTTTGTGTTCAGCATATTGTTTTTCTGTTTTAATTTAAGAAGAGCCACCTTAATTTACCTGCAGCAAAAGAGTCTCTGTCAGTCTGTGACAGCCCCTGGTTAAGTATGTAAGATGTATGATGGCTGATGCATTAGCCAGTGCAGCCTAAGAACCATCTGTGGATTAACAAAGATGCCAGGGACTTAATTGTGCATAAACCATCAAAAGATGAAAAGCTAAAAGAATGCTTTGTACAAACTAAAATGGTTGCTGAAGAAAGGGTCTGGGAGAAAATAACAGCTCATCCAAATCAGAAGTGTTGTAAATCCCAAGGATGCCGACACAGCTGCAGGAGGCGAATCTTGTTCTGGTGACGGTAAGTTGTGAAATGCGGATATATCAAGGACACAGAACAAATAAAGGATGCAGAGAAAGAAAAGCTGTTTATTCTGTATTTCCCTGAACAGAAGTGTTTAGTTTTGCAGTACAGTGAATTAAGTATTGAGTTTTGAAAGACACTTACATGAAAATCCAGTAGCCCAGAATGGTGCACCAACAGAGCACACTGCCTGGCTCAGGGTGATCTGGGCAGCGCTGGCTGCATGCAGCACCTCTTCCTCCTCTTAACTCCAGCCATACTAGCCCTACAGTGGCAATTTAGGGTTTTACAGGGTACTACAGTGCCACCCAACAATGAGAAGGCATACAGGGTCTTTTAGGGATCCTTGGCAGAATGCTGACAGCACTTAATTGTCATTACAATTGAAGCTTTATTTTCATAACAGGGTGTTATGATTAGTGTAGGACAGAATTTATTCTAGGAATGGCACAGAATTTCTACAAGCAGAATCAGTGTAGTACAATCTATATGTAGCATAATACAGAATTTATAATACAACTTAACTTAAGATTTCTAATCACCTGGACCCTCTGCTTACATGGTTTGCTGTATCGGTGTAACAATCATAATCTAGACTCAAAAATCATATAAAAGAATATGAGTCACTCCCTCAGTCCTTGGAGGAAGCAGAGGACAGAGGGAGGGCCATCCCTGGCCCTCTGGGGGTCCCAGGTCTCACTGTCCAGCGGCAGCTCCAGTCCAAGTTCCCCACTTATGACTTGTGACCACTTGATTTTACATGGAGTGTTCTTGGTGTTGTTAGGCTTCCTACTTCATTAGGAGGTCATCACCACCACCCAGTGAGCTGCATGCCTGGGACATTCAAGGCTGACAAGGAGGGTAGTAATCAGGCTGGTGCCCTGGAGTCTTGAGGCCAATGGGGAGGGGAAGAGATATCTGTTTGGTTTGTCTGCGTGGTTCACAGGACCTTCAGGGCCTGATAGTGAGGGAATGGCGGAGTACCTGGCCCACTCAGTCCTAACGAATGGCTGCTTGCTTTATAAAATGGTATGCAAATCACATCAGCACGAGTTGGGAAGCAGGGGCTTCTGGTCACATGCACCTCTGCAGGACACCTCAAGAAATATCTTCTCTTACTGTCTGTGCAAACAAATTATTTTCCTGTCCACAAATTCAATGCTGCTGCTTTACTAAATCTCCCTGGAGACCATTCTGTATATATACCTCGACTCTGATCTTGTGCTAGTGTTATCTTTATTGATGCCCAGTGTACTCTGGTATCATTGAAGCATAATGTGGCTCACTAAACAGTTACGAGTTTGGCCTCTTTGTATACATTTTTTATACATTGTGGATTTTGTGATCACGTGATGCTCATTGAATGAATGTGTACACATTTTCTAAACCCTTGCTGGAAATAAATCCTCTGACTTCTTTCAGCAAGTTTATTTCGGATAGAGAAAGCAGAAGAAGTCTCACGAACAGCCACCTGGAGAAGAAGAAATGTGATGAATATGTAAGTGTATCTTGATGTTTTTTTCTCTTGTCAAAATGAGCTACATGTGTACATGAAGGGCCTTTACACCTGGTCTTCAAAGTGCTGGGCATACGCAGTCATGACTGAAATTCAGGTTCCAATAGGAACTACTTATGCTTGGTGCTTAAAAAAAAAAAAAAGAAAAAACAAAAAAAAAAACACAAGCATTTTGGTGGAGTTGAGGCAAGGAAATCCCTCTTGCTTTTGTTAGGCAGGAAGTCTTGGTGGTTTCTTATGGCCTTATAATATATAAATCATGCCTAGGATGTTTCACAGGTGTACTGAAAGATGGGGTTTCAAACTGAAAGTGTAGAATGAGTTGTGTATTGCCTGTATCACTTACAGCAATTTACAAAACCTACAGGACAGTGATCAGAGTACAACTGTGACAGGGTTCAGTGACGCTTTTTCCTCTTTCTGACCAATTTTTATTGTTTCTGTGCAAGTAGTTACTTATATCTGATATATCACAAACAGGGAGTCTGAAGCACAGACACATTTCCCTGCTCTGTTCAAAGCTGTTACTGACATGTCTTTACTTTTTCAGATCCCAGGAACTACTTCACTGGGGATGTCTGTCTTCAACCTCAGCAATGCAATTATGGGCAGTGGGATTTTAGGTCTCGCTTTCGCTTTGGCCAACACAGGGATTCTCCTTTTCTTGTAAGTATTGATGTGGTGAGTAGCTGATCTCCATGGAGTTTCGGTGCATTTAAAGAATGTACACACTGCCAGTAAGCAGAGGGATTTATAGTCCATCTGTAATCAAGTACAGCATTCAAGCCTGAAGATGGTAGTTACAAGTTTTGGACATTTTTTTTCAGTTAAATTTTTTGGTTGGAAAAGACAGTGCTTGTAATGCAAGAGATAATTAAGCCCGTGTTATTTAATACTGACCTGAGCCTAGCCGGGGATTTTTCCACAAGCTACATATACATCAGAACTATTCAGTAATAAAAGCTGCAGTGCAGAGTGAACCAAGTACTTAGTTCTTACTTGTGTCACAGGATCTCCAAAGCTTTCGTCAAAGCATGGTGCAATAACTACTTTTCTTTAGCCAAGAAAATGAGTATTTATATTCCTTTATATATTACATATAATATTTTCTTCTCACTCCCACAGTTTCTTCAGTTTCTTATGTGAGAGCCAAAAGAAATATAGCCAAGATTTTAGTATAAAAAAATAGTTGAGGTAGAGTACTTAACTCCAGGAAAAAAGAGGCATTTTGTAAAGAATTTTAGAGTTTAAAAATGAAACAGTGGCAGTGAATGAGTAAGACACAGTATTATTCTGTGTTATTCTGGATCGCAGTGTGAGACATTTCATTGTGAAAAGTGATTGTTAAGAAACCAGTTGGGAATAATGTGCAGATTTCAGTGATAAATGTTCATTGAGGGAAGAAATAAAGTAATTTACAGTCTTTGAGAACTGTTCAACACAGTTATTGAGTTTACAGATTACTCTAAAGAGGTGTAATTTCTTGAATGTCAAATTTAAAAATCTCGAAATTGTGTTACTTCTTAGGTTTTGGGGAAATCTATGTTATGAGCCCTCTGTATAGCAGAGTGGGTGGTCAAAGTGGTACATATAGCCATCTGCTCTGGGGTTTTGTGCCAGGATAGCTACATCCATGCTGCTAGCTTACGGTTTGCTGTGGCTGGGTAAAATCTAGGAATAATCCAAGCAGTTAATCCATTTACATTAAGAATGTACAAAATCTCATAATTGTGCTGTCACTAAGCTAGGCTATAAAGTAGCTGGATTCTAGTTTAGGCCTTTATTATGCAGAGGGACTGAGTTTATTTTTTTTTTCTGCTTTTTTTTTACCCAGTACTCTAACCTGTATGTGATACGGCAGCTGTGCTCTGACAAACACCCCTCTAATGGCACAGACTGGTGGTTGCAGAAACTACTGTAACCAGAAAAAATAAAGTTACCTTTCTTCAGCCTCGTTACCTCTTCTGTGATAATAGTGCCTCAGCCAAGGAGCAGCCTCAATTTCTCTTTAATGTTTCAGTTTTCTGTAATCTCATCCTCTTCTTATTCTTTCAGCAGTTTTTCATGTGAAATGTGTTTGCTCTAAGAGATGGAAAATGGCAGGTTCTTTTAAATGAAGTAAATCAGAGCAGTGATGTGAACAACAGGGAAGCTTCTAACAAAGTGTGATGGTGACTGGGCTCATCTTGGCCTGAGTAGCGTGTATTTAAATCTGTACCACCACGTTGTGCGAAAAACTGCCAAACCCAAATATAGAGATTTTGTACAGTAAATAACAGCATTATTCTCTGCAGAATTAACTGTGAGTATTTAAAAGTGGATAATTGTTTTTGTTAGCTTTATAATGTGTTTAGATCTGTTGTCCTAGACGTAGACCAACCTGCTGAGATCAAAGGTAAGGAAGCTAGCGGGACCTCACTGGCCAGGCTAGCAGAGCTTTCCCCTTTGAAGCCTGGAGATACAGGATCCTAATGTGGTGTCTGCAGTTATGCCTGAAAGCAGAACTACTTTAAACGGTCTTTTGTCATGCAATAACCTCAGAATTAAACCTAGTTCGGTAGTGTTAAATCTTTTCTCACACTCTCATTCAGTACATTTTTCCCATAAATGTATAGTTCTGCTGTTGCTGTCACAGGTAGATCTTAGAGCCATTTCTGCTTTGCAGGTGATTAAAGTCCTAGCAATAATTTCATTGCTTCTTGCACAGAAGAAAGGACTTAAATTTCTTGCTCTTGAGCAGCATAGTTCTGAAGAGTGTCTAGGTTGCTTTATTCAGTATTTGCGTGTACCATCCCTGAAGAGTACAAAGCAGAGGTGGAAAAATTGAAGGAGCATCTTCAGAACTAATAAAGGAGCCCCAGCCTGATTCCACTCACACAATTTCCAGCCTCCTGCAGTGTGAAGCAGGCACTGGCATGCACACCTGGATCAGCTCTTAATATAAAACATGCTGAATAAACACAGCAATGAGTATATACTCTCATATCCTATTGGAATAACTTAGTGCCATAGCTAAGTGGCATGCTTTCTAGGCAAAACAACTGAGGTAGGAACTCAGAAGAACTTCATCGCAGTATTATTGATAATACATTTTGGACCAAGGAAGCATATCTTTTTCTTTATGCAAAAAGGGAGAAAATCTTGCTGCAGAAGGATTGCACAGAAAGCTTGGGAAGTTAGAGCTGGCCCAAGACACCTAGGGATGGCAGGAGCGCTTGTCGTTGCCTGTGGTTTGATCCTGGAGAGCCAGAATCAGCGATGAGTTACGTCACAGAGACATATGGACCAGCCATGTGCGAGGTGCCTTCAGCCTACATTTACTGTGACACTGCATGTGATCTGAAAAACTCTGCTTAGGCACAGGGGCTTGTTAGATGAGCTATAGCATGAGACTACAGGTGAAATTTCAGTGTTTTATGCAGCTGCTTATACTAGGGATGACTGGAAGCAGTCACAAAGCTGCAGCCTAACTCATCCAGAGGTTTAGGGCAGGCTGGCAGACCAGTCCTCTGCAAGACCATATGGTGGCAAACTCCATGCTCTGCCATGCTCTTCTGCACCTGATAGCTCATAAGGGTTCAGAGCTGTGCAGTAAGGCAGGTGGCTGCATGAGCCCCAAAGATGTTCTGGCCCTAAAGCCTAGGACTCCACAGAAAGCTAGGGACAGCACATGTTTCAGCTGATCTGGTAATGTGGCAGCTGGGAGAAAACAGCAGTGGCATCGCAAGAACAGTTCGTTCCTCTCAGCACTGTACCAGTCCCCTGCCCTAAACTGTTTATTCTGGATTTGTTGGGAGGAGGTGACTTTTGCATGTGCTGGTTGCTTGCATAGCTGCCAGCATTTCTTTAAAAGCAGGCAAAATAAAAAGTAAGGGAGTGCTTTTGGGACTGCAGCACAAGCTCCTCTGCTTCTGTTTTGAATTTGTGCAAAGCAAGTGGCATGGACGTTTTCATTCCTTTCCAAGGGGTGGTTCTGGCATGAATATCCCTGTCCATAATATGGTCCTAACACAAACAAGTTTTTCATACAGCATTAATGAAAATGCCAAGTGTCCCTGTAAGAACCCTATGGGGAGCTAAGGACAACAGATCAGATAAATACCTGGCTGCTTGAGAGTGTTATTTTTACCACTGCAAAGGCTCCATGAGCTCAGTGCCTGAAAAACGGGAGCTTTTACAATAAAATAGACTTGATGCTGGCATGCGGAGCTGGAGCCACTTGGGGCTGGGAGTGAGAGCACTGGAGCACCATGCCTCCAGGCAGACAGGGGTGTAACAGCTCTGTAGGGAACACTGGGCAGGAGTAGGGCTTAGCAAATCTGTAAAAAATGGAGCAGAGTGACCTCAACCAGTACAATCTCCCTTCCCTCCTCCTCCTGCCCAAAGAGCAACACCCTCTGGGCTGTACAAAGGGTGTGTTGTTATTGTCAACCATCGTTCTCCATTGGCAAAAGAGTAGTTCCTCCCATCACCTCTTCATGTTTTTCCCTGCTCCTCTAGCCATAAGAAACTCTCAGGTCATTCACCACTGAAGTATTTCTTGTCTAAAATAATAAAAAAATTGTGGGAGGGGGCTTCTCATCCTGCTCTTTCTATGTATTCCTGTGAAAAAGACGATTTGCTGCGTGTCTGTGGCAGCAGCTTGTTTTCTGTTAAATTTTAGGCTTGTTTTTCTCAGTGTCCTGAGGGTAGTTGTCATAATAAAAAGAGGAATTGCCAACAGATTGTCTGAATGCTCTTCACACGCATCATGAAAATATCATCAGGTCTTTGTGTGTCAGAGTGTTGGAGGGGAAGGCACACATGGTGCTTGGCTTAAAGGCATAAAGCAATGAGTGTATGTGGTTTTATGCATTTAGACCCCACACTGACTAATTATCATTTGTGCCAGCAAACTCCCTGCACAGTTTGGTTATTACTTCCTGCAATTCTTCTGTGTGGTGTCAAATTGAGGATCACGGCAGATCAGGAGTGACATCAGTGAGGAAACACCAGTCCTGGCTAGGACAAAGTATAAGCCTTTAGTTTCTGCCTTTATTCCCAAGGAAAGTCAGTCAAGCCTGGACTTCCCTCTGTTTCCACCTCCTTGGCCACTGGGAAGCACATAAAAAGTCATTTGGGCACCCCTTTGGTAGCATGTGAAACATGTCCTGGAAAAGATGCTTCCATTTGGTATGGAAGTCTTTAAACAGAGGACTTACTTTTGAGATTTTCACTCTGTTTCCAGGACAAATGCTTGAGAGTGAGCGGTGAGTACATACTTAGTTCATCCCTGCTCCGATTAAATATTTATTCCTACCTGAAAAGATATCTTTATTCTTGCTTCTTTCAATAAAGGGAGGTGTAACTCACTAACAGAGCTCTGCAGCTCTGCTAGGTTTTAATTGGTTGAATCCCGCTGCCTGCAGGGCTTTCTACTTCCATGGTAGTGAATCACATGTATTTTTAGGGCGTTTTGCATTGTCAGAGGAGTATAAACATTATCTCAGAGTCAATGGAAATATGACCTGACATGACATATCATAATGTTAGAGCGTAGCTCTTATAGTAAACTTTATTTTCTATTGTTTTGTAGGTTGCTTTTGGTTTCAGTGACGCTGCTGTCTATTTATTCAATATATCTCTTGTTGGTGTGTTCAAAGGAAACAGGTAATTTAAGATGTTACTATGCTATTTCATTAGAATTGTAAGGAACAAGAGACAAAATGTGCTCACCTAAGAACAGGTGTTTTGTGTAAGTTGGAGTTTCTGCCACTTCGCTGACAAAATCTGAAGGCCTAACATTTTAGGTCAGAAGCGCAGAATTAACAGGAATTTATGTCATGGCATTGGAGAACAGCATCTGACCGTCACTATAAATAGAAAAATTGATTACTAAGCATGAATTCTGCTGTCATGAAATGTCGTAGTCAGTGACCTAGAAGGAACAGCTCATACAGTTTCTTTGCATTAAAAAAAACAACTGCAAGTGGAATATGGTACTTCACCTGTGGTGTAGCTTACCTGGAAACACAGTTTATCCTTAATAGTTACTGTGAAATTCCTGATAGCCTTTGTGGTGTAGCAGGGGGTTTTCTAGAAGGAAAGAAAATGTAACCGTTCTTCCACAACCTGATCTGCCAGGATGGGGATATCAGAACTTAACATGTCACTAGGGGTATAGACAGAATCATTTAGGGGGTGTAATAGCCTCATTAAGGGCTTCAACTTCAAATGTGACTGGTAGCCAACAACAACATTTATAGACGTCAAGAAAACATTCCTACATAAGTTTGCACTGTAGTAATTACAAGAGAGCTCTCTATTTACTTGCAAGGGGCAAATAGAGCTGCACAGATGAGTGATTAACTGAAAAGGAATTGTAAGTGTTTCAACAGCTTTCACTGCTGTATTTGTAACCTTTACCCTTGTTCCTTTTTCTGTAGGCTGCATGGTGTATGAAAAGCTGGGTGAGCAGGTCTTTGGTACCCCAGGGAAAATGATTGTCTTTGGATCTACATCTCTCCAGAACGTTGGAGGTAAAGATGAGGGGTACTGAAACACAAAAACTAGGAACATCTTAATAATGTTACGGCTACCAACTAGTCAGGTTCCTTCTTCTCTATCTGTGATGTCTTGTGATCTTCATTCTCCTCAACATAGCTGCAGCTAACACTTCGTACAGACCTTTAAAAGTGCTGAATTACTGAATGATCAGTAGTTTACAGTCAATCATAGTTCAGGGTCTTCTGTCAGCAGAGGCTAATGTGGGAAAAGTTTCAGGATGCTTCTCTGTACTTATTCCACAAGGTATCTTATCCATTTTCTAAACTGATTTCTTCTTCCTTCAGCAATGTTGAGCTATCTCTTCATAGTCAAAAATGAACTGCCTTCTGCCATAAAGTTTCTAATGGGAAAAGAAGAAACATTTTCGTAAGTTGAGTTCATTTTGGCAATTATATATATATATATAGTTATAGAATTTAATATTGTGTAGATAAATTTAAGTATATATTTATAAAAGCCTTTAATTATTTGATACTCTTTAGTTTTCTCAAAGTAGATTTTCACAGGAATATCTCAGAGAGTTAATAAAAACCAAGACAGCTTTGGGAAGGAAAAGAGGATGGATAGGAAATGAAACATTACATCATTGGTAGTTACTCTGTTTGGACACCAGGTTTTAATGCAGAATTGTGATTTATACAAACCTCTTATCATAGAATCCAATCTTTCACAGTGTTAGGCCGCACTTGAAGGTATTAGGAACAATGCTAGTTTAAAATATTAGGTATTTCCCTGTGTTCTTAGCATCTTATATGATTCTGCCCCTGAAGCACTGTCCATAGTATGAAATTCTTCAATACTAGCATATGACAACAGCAGAATATTATGCTTAGATTTCTGACACTTACCACTCCTTGACATTTACCAGCTTCCTTAAAAGAAGCATGGTATTTCTTTATAGTAGTAGACATGCTTTGCACAGTAGGTTATCTAGCATGTTGTAGAGCATGACAATAAGGTAGAGATCCCATTCCTCTGGCATTCATACTAAATTGGACCGAGCAGTGGAAATAGGTCATACAGAATGTCGTTAATGCTGTCGCTTCTCCTCTTTCTTGCTTTCCAGCAGGATTCAAAGCACTTTGCTAGAAGGAGATACAACCCTGGGCTGGCTAGTGCATGCTAGCCTGCAGGACCCTGGTTTGCCGCTCCAGGCACGTGCCTGGGTGGTTTAGCAAATGAATTGTGATGGCCCCTCCTGCCCCACTGTGCTGTGTGTGTGACCCTTTGCATGATCTTTTCTCATCCTGGCAGGGTGGCTTATATTAGGTTACAGAGAGTGTTGTTTTGCCTCTCAGTCTCGCTCACCGATCTCAGCACCAGGGTAATATTTTGTCTAGTGACTATGAAAATCTACCATATCTGAGTCAGAGCAGTGCCACATTTTACGGGCTGAATACTTACTGAGTCTACAAAGTTCAGATGTAGCCCCCATCTCTCCCTTTGTAGTAGCTTGTAGGGTGAGGAGACCAAAAATAATTCTGTGACTGCAGCAATCCAAGAGGATGACTGAGTGTGAGGAAAACCAGAGGTTTAAGGTGTGCTAATGGTGATTTTTTTTAATGTTTTATACAGGGCATGGTACGTGGATGGGCGGGTCCTTGTTGTCACAGTGACGTTTGGTATAATCCTCCCTTTATGTCTCCTTAAGAACTTAGGTAAGATGCAAATGCCGTCGTGGGAATAAAATAAAGGAGCCCAAACATCATGCCACTGACAGCCACACTGGCAACTCAACTATAATGAAGAAAAATATGCTCTCATTGTAATCTAAGCAGCCTCCCTGGCCCAGGAATAACCTGTATTTTGAGCATCTTGGAACAAGTATGCCTAAATTGTCACAGCAGTTGAACTCAGAATAAACCAGTTTCATCCATACAACTGTGGAAACTGATTTAAAAAATTACTTTTAAGATGGTCCTCATTTCATAAGGCAGCTCTAATTTATGAGTATCCTGTAAAAATAAGTTCACAAATTGCAAGATTACAAAAAATAACTTACTTTTCTATCAATATTGAAATTTTTAGTGGTGAGGTTAATTGGGCTTTGAAGTAAGATGCATATAGAGGATTGCATTTTCAAATTGAATCCACAGAGATTCTGCTAGGTACATGATGTATTTTTTTAACACCATTTTGGCACTGAGGCCCTGTTGGGATGTTCCTTTTGTGAAAATATCCTATACTCAGCTGACATGGCTCGAATGCGGGAATTTAGGTCATATTCTGATTGCAATTGCATGTTCTCAGGTTTGTTTCAATTATCATAGTCCCTGTCAAAAGTAAATTTAGTTAA
The DNA here is from genome assembly GCA_033459285.1 of Clamator glandarius. Taxonomy (NCBI): domain Eukaryota; kingdom Metazoa; phylum Chordata; class Aves; order Cuculiformes; family Cuculidae; genus Clamator; species Clamator glandarius. Next base: position 485,677 of record JAUNZM010000263.1, read on the forward strand.
ACTGCCATAAAGGTGACCCTTGGGAAGTCAAATAAGGTCAGAGCAAAGCTCAAGTCTCTCTGAAAACCAATATGCTTGCGATATGGGAGACTCCCACAGCAATAGGACATAGTTTGTCCTGCCTAGAAGCTCATGATACATGTTAAACGCATAATATAATACATTGATGGTTTTTGTGAAACAGCAAAAAGAAGTAAACCCCAAGGTATGGCTAATAAAATAATTTTGTATGAAATTGCCTTTTAATTTTGTATGAAATTGCCTTTTAATTTCTTCCAGGTTATCTTGGCTATACCAGTGGATTTTCATTAAGTTGCATGGTATTTTTCCTGATAGTGGTAAGTTCAGCTTGCTTCCTTTATTGGATGAGAGTAATTTGATAAAATATTGACAATTTCTCTCATGTTTTAATTTTAATTTGCTTTTTATCATTATTTTTAGAAATTAGCTATCTTTTGCTTTTATTCTAGGTTATTTACAAGAAGTTTCAAATTCCCTGTGGCGGACCGGAGCTAAATACAACCTCATCTATCCTATCAAATAGCTCAGCACATGAACATATGTGTAAGCCAAAGTATGTTATCTTTAATTCCAAGGTATGTTTCTTTTTATAATACTTATTTTTAATTCACATAATATATGCACCTACAGCCTGTGTTCCTAATCTGATCGACGTCATGTAGGGCCTGATTCTCATTGCTTCCACTCGTACTCCAATGGTGAACACACAATGAGTATCCTAGCCCAGTGTTATGGATGTGGTGTGTTGAACGTACCTCCTTGCTGTCTTTCCCTGTCCCAGCAGTAAGTGATCTAAGACTGTGAGCCCAAGCTGCCACTGAACAACAAATGCTTTCTTTGGGAGAGTTTTCTTTTCCAGTTTCTTACTGCAACTGCGCCTTTAGGCTGTAGTTCAGCAGAAGCTGAGTAAGCCATTCCTGCATCCAAAGCCCAGAAGTAATCCCTCTGTCCTTCTGCACACAAACCACTTCTTTGTGGCAGGGTATGTAGATCTGTAGACATATGGTGAACTTGATCGGGAAAAGCTGAAAGCTAATCCAGCAAAAATTTGATTGCCTTTCAGCTGGATGGTTTCCTCCATCTCCACACAGCTGCAGGAAAAGTTGTGCCAAGAGAATGTGAAAGAGCAACTGGATGTAGCTGTGGGACCCAAGAGGATAGCTCCTGTCAGCTGTGCTGGTGTGCAGTGCTTGTTAAACACCTTATCCAGCAGGACAGGGTCCTCAGGGTGTCACAGTCACATCCATAGGGAATGTGCATGTTTAGCATATGCGTGCAAAAAATATTGTTTTTTCAAATTAATCCTACCAGCTTCACATGAAGAAGGCAATCTGAGCACTTTTCTTTGGTTGGATTTAGCCATCAGCCCAGATCTGGTGTGACGAACCAAGGATTAGTTAACTGGGTATGCAATAGCAGCTTAAGTGTAGGTATATTTTAGATAAAAGGAGAGTCTTATTCTCCTACACTAAGCGTCAGATTTGCCACAGAGTCGATGGAGGCACATGCGTGAGAGGGGAGACAGTTTCACAGAATCAGAGGATCTGAGGTCAGCAGGGACCTCTGGAGAACCACCTGGTCCAACATACCTGCTGAAGCAGGGCCACCTAGAGCCAGTTGCCGAGCTCTGTGTCCAGGCAGCTTCTGGGTAGCTCCACAACGGTAGCATGCTGTGAGTGAGAGACAGGAGGTGGCACAGGCCTGGATAAGGAAGGATCTCTGGAGAGGAACCAGTGTTTACTGGATCTGTCAGGCGTGGGGTGTCCCCCAGGATGGCTTCTGTGGGAGGCGGAAGCCTGTGGCCAGCACAAACAGATCTCAGAGGGCTGAGGAGAGCTGCGTGTAGGGATGGACTCATTTTGTCCTTGCAGGAGGACCTGTTTGTCATGTGATCTCTGCCCATTCCCTAGGGAGAATGGAAGTGCTTGGGCACTGAGATAATTTGTAAAGTTTAGCCGTATGCTGAGGACTGAAACCCACTCATATTTTTGGTGGAGAAGGGGGTGAGGTTCCTCCCAGAGGCCTGCTGTGCTTCCTGGTGATGTAACGGTCTCTCTCTTTCCCCAAGGAAAAGCATGCTCCCTACACAACCCTCCTAGCCCTTTTGTTGGCCTGGGAAATGAAGGGACTCAGTCTGGTACCTTGAAATATCCATTTATTTGTAAGTTCTGCATTCCTCTTCTCTTTTCTTGCAGTCTGGAGATGGGCTTCCTCTTCAGGACTTCAGCCTTAGCACCACGAGTGCGCACCCCTCTCCATGCCAAGGCAGGGTAGTGTAGCGGTGACCCACCACACGTCCCTTTTACATGTAACGCTCTGCTAGTAATGGTGGCAGTAGCTGGGCAGGGAAACCCATCCCAGGGAGCAAAACCAGCAGCCATGTGGCATCCAGCACTGCGCTCTGCGAGCAGAGTCAGGACTGTGCTCATGTGACAAACACAAAGACTTTGTCCTCCTCGTTGATCGAGCACTGCTCTCTATATTTCATTAAATATGTGCTAATTGACAGGTCTTTAGTTTTCTCTGAAGGCTCTCAACACTCGGTTGAAGAGTCCGGAGAGCTGGGAGCTGAGGTAGTTGAACACAGATCATTTCTTCATGTTGCTGGGGGAAATACTGCTTTCTAATTTTTTTTCTGAAATTCTCTCCAAACAGACCGTGTACGCTTTGCCTACTATTGCTTTTGCATTTGTGTGCCACCCATCAGTTCTCCCGATTTACAGTGAACTTAAAGAGTAAGCCTTTCTCTTTTATTGTTGCCAGTTAATTGTTTTGAACCACTTTGCATGGAAAATGTTAAGCACAGAGGTGCTCTGAATCATTTGTGCCATTTGGAGGGGACATGCTTTAATAACACCCAACAAGCCAACAAGCGTGGCTGTCAGCTCGGAAGTTTGGCCCCCCAGGCGGCCTGGGAAAAGCCAAGTAGTGCCGTTCTTCATTTGGCATAGGAGAGAGGCACGTGTGCAGCTAACAGCATTTGTTCCAGTGCAACTAAAAATCTGTTGCACTACCAGGGAAAAAACTGTGTTCAGGCTCTCCTGTACTAGATGTCCTATACCAGTACAGCTGACACCTCCAGCAGGGCAAGGCTGTGGGGCTGCCCAGAGAGGTGGTTGATTCACCTTCCCTGGAGGTGTTTAAGGCACGGGTGGACGAGGTGCTGAGGGGCATGGTTTAGTGTTTGATAGGAATGGTTGGACTCGATGATCTGGTGGGTCTCTTCCAACCTGGTGATTCTATGATTCTATTCTATAACATCACTGGCAGCCTCAGGGGGCTGCAAAGGGGTTCTGAGCCATGGGGGGAGCCTCAGGGGAGAGGTTGAAGTCAGTCAAACCCACGGGTGACCTCAGGTCCAAGCCAGTTGCTGGGTGCTTTGAGTTTGAAGGGGCTCCAACAGGCCCTGAAGTGCCTATTTACAGCATCCTTGTGTGGGTTTGAAGGTCTAACTTCAGATGAATATTTGAAAACAAATATCTAAAAATGAAATGTTTAACCTCTTTTACAGTCTATAGTGGTCTGCGTACATTCATTATTTTCACCCACGGGTACACAAATATTTCTCTGCAAACATCCAGAATGTTTTGGTTTTCCTTTGTATAATTTTATTCTTCCTTTATTTTGGCCTTTTAATTTAATTACTGAAATGTTTAAGGGCCATTCCTGGCTTCACCCTTCACTCTGTGTAGGCAGGAATGGCCAAAGAGCAAAGCTACAGGACAGACCCACCATTTCTTGACTTAAGCCCCAAGTAAGGTCCATTTCCCCAGCCCTTCTCTTCCTTGTGCAGCTGTTAATGAATTCCTGTTTTAAATGAAAATGCATTCATGAATCTTCTCAGAATTACAGCTTTTATGCAAAGACTTAATGCATTTTAAAAAGCTATTGAAAAGTCCAGCCCAACCATTTTTATGTGTTTTTTTTCTTTTCTCCAGCCGTTCACAGAAAAAAATGCAGTTGGTTTCAAATATCTCATTTTTTGCCATGTTTGTGATGTACTTTATGACTGCCATATTTGGCTATTTGACTTTCTACGGTAAGTATGCAGTTCTTTACTGATCAAAGTAGAAAGGGAATATATGTGAAATCAATAGCGTGTCCCAGCTGGAAAAGAAAATCCAATCCACTTACATTAAAATACTTTTGCAAATAAATTTCCATTAAGTTTTCATGTAAGGTACAAATCCTTTCCTCCTTTTCCCCTGTAGATGAAAAGCACGAGTGAAAGCAGTATTTGCAAAAGGCATATTCAAAATACAAGGGAGAGAGTTGTTTACAGAATTGGGGATTAGCTGGGCCCCACTAAGATTTCCGTTCCAAGGTCCTCACCTGAATGTTGTATGCATTGGTAATAACCAAAGTGCACTTATCTTCATAAAATAAGACAGATTTCAGAGCAGGTCCTAGGAAATGAGTATCAAATCAGCCATCACAGTTTTTTTCATTTTCCTATTGATGCTTTCATCACAGAGGCCAAGGACCTAATGTTTTCTCTGTGTCCCTAGAGCTGACCCCTTTAGGTCTTGGTTAAACAAACAGGCCATGAAGGTGGGGGAGCTTCGAGTCTTGTCACAGCTCAGCTGCCAAAGTATGGTTATTTTAGTGTTTGAGACTTGCCCCATCTCTTTCCATGCATATCCATTCACCTAAAGAAACAAACAAATTATATTTTCTCACTAAAGGATGCAGCGCATATGCCCTAAAGACACAATTATGAAGTAAAGTAGGATAAAATATGAATGTTGCCCTGGAAACTACTCCCATGTTCCAGTATAAAGAGAATATTGAAAAGTAGCGTCTTTTTCCATGGACCATTAAGGGGTTACAAGACAGATGACAAAACTGATATTTGCCTTTTACCTCAGAGTCACCAAAAGGTCATGCGTTTTCTCCATCCTGTTCCATGTGACCTTTTTGTTAGTCTCCTCACTCATGATACTGTTCTTTCTTTGCCACAGATTGCAAAAGAAAGAAAATAAGTAAATACGAAATGTGGCTTTTTTTTTTTCAAAGATGTACCTATCTCGTATTTCTTTTCTCAGGCTCTCATTCTGATTATGAGGCCTTAAGTCTGCATGTGTTGAAGTAACTGAGGTCATCTGTTCTGATTTTCCAAAAAACCCCCGAAAGTATGCTGCAAGTGACAACAGCAACAGCCATTCTCATCCAACTGCTCCTGTCTAACACATTTTCGTAGAAATGCATCAAATTAGCAGCCCCAGGGAGCAAGTGGGTGTAAATCAGCATGGACCCCTTCGCTTTGGCAGGGAGGAGATTCTGATGTGATTGCCCCAGGGATCTGAGGAGGCAGATCCGTGGAGCTCCTCTCTGGGAATCTCCCACACCCCTCAAGGACGAGGGTCTGGAGTCCATGGAGGAGGTAGGGGCTGCGTCCTTCTGGCCCTCCCAAGGGGCAATGGCGGAGAAATCCCTGGGGTGTCTCGTGTGCCTCTCCCTATGTCAGGCGTGTCCCTGCTCCCCAGCGCTGAGAGCCCATGGGTGGAAGCTCTGAGCCTCCACTGGGGCTTCTGCAAGGGCCAGTGCCATGACAGGCAGCAAAAAAGACACTGAGGGAATATCAAACTCCTCCATTTTTATCCATCTTCCCCTTGAAACTGACAAGGCCTTACCTTTCATATGTTTGCTTACAGTTTTCTAACCCTCTTCCCTACCCTCACCTGGGCAAGAACAGCATTTTTATTATGGCCATTTGTTCTTTACACCAATAGTACTTGTCTGTTTGCTGTGTTCTCAAAAGTGTTGCAGTGATGACTATATTTACATTGCAGAATTACAGAAAAGAGGTGTTTTTCTTCCCCTAAAAGGTCACACTGTGGTTGGGCTCTGTGGTGTATCTAGCTGAAAGGAAAACAGACCTTCAACTGTAAGCCTTGCCCTTCACTTCCTACCTGGCTGCAGTCCGTGAGCGGTACAGAAGTTGCAGTCTGTGCTTGCAGAAGCAGAGTAAGCTCTGTGTCTCAGAAGCTGTGCATGTGCCCGGCTTGAAAACCCCACTCCTACTCTGCAGGGAGGTGGGAGAGTGGTTTCTTTCTCCTAGTGGGGATTCAAGCACTGCATAGGTGGTGTTGACCCATGGTCTCTCCCCAGAAGAGCATCCTGGGACAGAGTGCAGGCATTTTGCCACAGGACAGATCTCTCTGCCTCCAGGAATAGACAAGGTTTTACCAAGTGCAAGAGATTTTAAACTAGATGTGGCTGCTGAGTTCCCTTTAATGACTTTGTTTTAAGAGCTGTTACATTTTACCATTATCTTTCTAAGATTAGCAGGCAGAAACAAAACATGAGCCTAAAAAGGGGCAAGTATGTTTTGTGGTGTGCTTAACAGCAGCCCCATTTAAAGGTTACAAAGCAAACACACAGGTCCCTCAGCAACTTGGGTTTTCCTGTTGGTTAGCACATGCAGACCCACTCTGCACTATGTATCACAGCTTCAAGGAAATGTTTTTGCAGGGGGTTGTATTAAAATATCACTGGCACCTCCCCATTAGGCACCCCCTGTGATTTGTCTTGGCTGCTGGGGCCACCAGCCGGTGAGGGGCCGAGCTGCAGGCGCTGCTTGGGGGGTGGCAGGTTCAAGAGAAAAAAAACATCAGGGCAGCCCTCAAAGGAGCTGCCAAGGGATTTGAGTGCAAATGTCAGAGTGTCCCACTGAGAGCTGACCCAAGATAGGCTTTGTTCTTGGTTGAGAACAAGGGCACTGCTTTTCACTGGAAGTTTATTTGCTGTTTAGACTAATTTAGCTCAAAAGCTTGTAGTTTATATTAAGTTCAGCCATTGCAGTGCATGTGGCTATTTTTGTATCATTTGAAAAGTAAAAAAAAAAAAAGCCCATGCACCCAATTAGAAATAGCTTATTGCACTTATTTTTTTTGTAGCTGTATATATGTAAGCAAGCTTTTGTGTATGTCTCACTGTTGTCTTTCCTACAGTGAAAATTACCTTAGATTTAGGCATGTGCAGTCTTGAATTAGGATGCATTCCTAAATCAGGCCTCCAAAGGATTAATCTGGAATAATGGAATCATTAGGATTTGGTTCAAGGCACTGTTTTAACTCAAGAACGTTTCATTCCATACTCTTTTGTTTGCAGATAAATCACTTGTTGTTCAAGAAGGCTGTTGTTAAGCAATGATTTTTTTGTGAATGAATTGCTTGTTTGCCAGAACACTTATCCCACTGTCTTTTCCATAGACGATGTGCAGTCAGATCTGCTTCACAAGTACCAGAGCAAAGATGACATCCTCATCCTGACCGTGCGCTTGGCTGTGATCGTTGCGGTGATACTCACAGTGCCAGTGTTGTTTTTCACTGTAAGTAAAAAGCTCTGCATGGTTTGGAAGTTGGTAAAGGTTATATACAACGTGTTTCTTTAAACTGTTGGCGCAGCAGTTGCAAGACAGTGATGTTGCAGCTACAAAAAGAGCTTGAGCTTGGATCAGTCTTTTCCCACATCAGACTCCCACTAACTTATGGAGAATTTCTCCCTGCAGAAAATAATCACTTTTGGTCTTAAATCTGTTTTTAATTTGAATCCACAAGGACTCTCTCTTACTTCACATTTTTCAGTACAGGACCCCCAAAAGGCATGTCAGAAAGGCAGGAATATCCTACTGCAGGTGTATGCATGCCTACAGTTTTGAAATATAAAGTTAATTTTAAGGATGATTTCAAAGGGCAGTACACCAGAGACCCCAGAGTTCCTGGCAGATCTATGCTGCACTTGCTGTCATATGAAGCACTGGTTAAAATAAGCATGGGAAGCTTTAAATTGGCTTATTAGACTGTCCCTGACAGAATTCTCTCTCTTTCTACAGGTGCGTTCATCATTATTTGAACTGGCTAGGAAAACAAAATTTGACTTATGCCGTCATGTTTTGGTTACTTTTGTTCTTTTGGTTATCATCAACCTGTTAGTAATTTTTATCCCGACCATGAAGGATATTTTCGGAGTTGTAGGTACAGTACCCTGATTTTGTACTACTGATAAATGACTGTTTTTAATCAGCAGCACAATAATTAGCTCTTGCTGACAACTAACACAATTCATCTATTTGAATTTTACAGGAGTCACTTCTGCCAATATGCTGATTTTCATTCTTCCCTCATCGTTGTATTTAAAAATTACACAGCAGGATGGATCAAAGTTGACTCAGAGGATTTGGGTATGTATTCCTTTCCCATCAATGCAACACTATACACTTGTCAGTCCTTATAATGTCCTAGATGCAAAGCGTACCTAATCTGAACATATATGTGTTTCTTTACATTACATTCCTAACTTACTTCAGTATGCTGGCAGCTGTCCATATCTTTCTCCTTTCCTTACCCTGGAGGTCTTCTGGTAGAGAGGCCGTGCAGTGCACATTGTGTTCTGGGGGCCCTTCCCTGCATTTAGCTGTCAGCAGGGCATGGGTACCCTCCCAGCCACCTGGGACAAGTAGGAAACCTGCGTTTCACTTGTTCCTCCACAGACCCCAAGATGAAAGGGCTGAACTTCAGTGGACACATACTCAATGAGAAGAGTATATTTATTTCCATGAGGCTTTGAAAAGAGCAGAGCCAATCAGTCCTTAAAACAGACTCATTTAATCCTCTTCAGGGATGATCGGTGTTTAAGAAGTGAATTGAAAGGAGAAATAAAATGGTTTTGGTGTTCAGCAAGTAATTATTAATGATGCTAATCTGTTTAATTATCTGTGGGTCTTGTCTTTACCAGAAGTGCTATCCCATTTTAGCTGATAACTTTGATACATCACCTTGTAAATCTCCTTAAGAGGAAAAGTTAACATACTTGAATTAATTGTCTTCTCTTTCCATTCATTAATTTTTTCTCCTTTTTGTTCCAGGCTTCTCTTTTCTTGGCGCTAGGGATAATGTTTTCCCTAGTGAGCATTCCCTTGGTTGTCTATGACTGGGTACAATCAGGAGGCAGTGCTGAAGGCCACTGAAGTTCTCCTCCTCCTGAAAAGAAGACACCCTTGTTTGCTACACACCAAAATCGCAACCATCCATTCTGTTATCTGTTCCACCTTTTGTGAGTTTACTCAAATCATGATTATCCAGTACTGAAAATAGTTTAGGATGCATTTTCTTGCAGAAAACCCAACCGATTTTTCAATAGGCATATCACTCTGTGACCTGATACTGAGATACCAGATCAGCCTAAAGTCTGTGTTAATTGTCTGTGAGACCATCTAGAGCATTGCTCATAGGAATTCCATCACAATTTATTTGTTTCCCCTATTCCACTCATGAATTGCATTGTTCTATTATTTTCCTTAGCCCTTCAACCATAACCTCTCCTCCTCTAGGGCAGCAGTGCCTGTTGTTATCAATCCCAACTGGAGCTGTGTCAGTTCACACCTTTCCCACTGCCTTTTTAGCCAAAACTGTTCTCCAATTGTATGCATCCAGTTTGTTGGTTTGTTCTATTGCTGTTCCGTGCACCATTTGTCTCACTGTGTTGAATAAGTGTAGCATTTTGGTTATGGGCACAAAAGGCACCACGAGAGCATAAATTACTATTGTATAAGCATATTTCCTAAACCTGTTGCCTCACTGATGTTTTGGTGGGGGAGCCAGCACAAGCAAGCACAGCTTGGCGCTTCAATGGCTTAGGGAACAGATCTGTGTGCCTGCGTGTCTTTGTGATGGGGTGCAGGGAGCAGAAGGACAGTTGCCACCACCAGCCATCACTCCCCTGGCACACTTCAGCAGGTGCCCAACCAGAACTAGGCCTGACCCAAGTCATGAGTACTCGAGCCTCAAGAGGAGCAGACGCTCAGAGATTTCCGTAGAAAGTCTATGGGTTTTTTCAGCATTAAACTGTTTACAAATGCCCCACTTCTCTCAGAAAAAAAATACCAGGCTCCAGTTTTATCAAAACCTACGCATTTAATCATACCTCATGCTTTTTCCGTTCTGGGATTCATTTGTACGTACCTTGTAAGGACTTGTTCCTCTTTTGTGTCTTATCCTCCTCTAGCTGAAGTCAGCAGGGGTTTGACAGCAGCCAGAGCAGGATTTGACTCACCCTGCCAAACTGCTGGATTTCTAATGGAAATTGAAATCTGTAACATTTTGTTAAACAAATGGGAATGCTTTTTATATTTAAAATGATTCATTTTCATTTCTCATTGATTCTCCATAACAATTGAAGAAAAGACATTTAGTTATGACTGGCAAAAACACTGTAACTTGCATCTGTTGTCAACAAAATAAGCATTTGCCTAATGCCTTATAGCTGGTGTAGAGAACTACCTGTGGAGTCTTGAATGCTGAACAGGTGATCATTAACCATCCTGAGCGGACATTTTCTATTAGTGCACTGCCAGCAGCATAGATTTGTTCACTTTGTGTCATTCACCGTGTGAGCTAATGAGGGTCTCAAAATATGAACCCAGCTCCCGCTGAAAGAACTGATGGCTAAAGGGAGCGATGCCCTCAGTGTGCTTGAGCCATACCTCTCACCATGCGGTGTCCCTCCTGTTCTCAGTACCTGGTTCGTTGTTGACTCCCGTTGTAGCCATGGAAGGAGACCTTCATCAGCTGTGGGGAACCTGTCATTGCAACTTGCTCTTTTTAAGGTTAGGGATGGAGAATTTGGGATCTTGGGATTCCTGTAAGCTATCAAGTTGCCTCAGTTGCTATTGCCTTGTCCTACAAGGCTAGAAGTCACTGAGCTGACATCACAGACCACTTCTCAGAACCTTGAAAGCTGGTTTCTGAGGATGACATCCAGAGAGGTTAGTTTGTGGCCTTCCTTGGAATTTGTGCATCAAGATGCAGAGCATTCATGCTGCATAAACTAAAGCTACTGAACCCAGATTTCTAGATCTGTACCTCAGCCTAGGCAGTGAGGTACTCAGCTCTGCTGATGCTCCACTGTGATCCAGAAATAAGGCAGAGTAGACTCTGTGGGCTGCCTAAGTCCTTGAAGTAGCCCAGCAGCAAGAACAAAACAGAAAATCTCCTCCCTCCAAAGTGACCTGCTAGATTGCAGAATGATATTCTCTTAGTTTGTCCCCTTCCTGCCCCATCAGACTTTCACTCCATGCAGCACAGGCTCCGAGCAAGATCTCCACTGTGCCATCCTTCTTCCCAAGCACTCCTGAGCCCAGCATTTAACACAGGAACTGCTGACTGACCTGGGACCTATGGGCTGAGACAGCTTGTGCTTTCTGGTAGCTGGTCCCAAACCCTTGGCTGTGATGGTGCAGGTGACTGGTTTCCTCTGCAACATCTCTGTGGGACTGATACTTACCCTGATTCACAGAGAAGGCCATCCCATAGCCTACGAGCCCAGGTGTTAGTCAATCTTTGGAGAGAAGAATACACACTTGGTTCCTGTCCTGGGGTCACATTTCAGGTTTTAAGGTGCCTTATAGTCTCTCTGTATCTCATCCCCAGAAGCCTAACTTAGATCTGAGAATGTTGTACCGTGTTATTCTCAAAATGCTCCAGGGCTCTTCTGCTTTCCTTTCCCCTTTATCCTTCTACTGATGTATGAGCAGTGCATCTCTGTGCATTGAGAGGTTTTAAATGACCCTGGGAGCAACTTTTAAATACCAAGGTAGGACCTAGAGGTCTGATGTGCTGCACAGGGTCCCAGCAAGGTCACAGCTTTGACATCTCCCTTCCATGCCCTCAACAGTCTGCAGTTTCGTGTTTAAAGTGCCACCCAGTGAGTTTTGGCATCCAGCTTCCTTCAGCTTGAAGGACTAATGGGTGACTGCTCCTTGCATCTTCCTAAATCTCCTCCATCACTATCCCTCTCTCTCATCTTTGCTATCCTGCCTTCTTTTCCCCAGTTTATTTGAATACTGGAGTTTTACTGGATAAATAGGGAGAAGAATGAGCTGGGTGTGTGCATAGAGTGAAATCACCTGAGGTACTGGACCATCAAAGCATATCTTAGATAACGAAAAATAGATAGATACCGAAAAGTAGATACCAATATACTGAGTCTTTAAACAGACTTTGTTTCTGGGTGTCTAGGAAAAAGAAAAAAAAAGAGGGAATTTTGCTTAAACTGATTTACTGGCATCATATTTATAGATATTTATGGAAAGGAATCATGTGTTTATTGATGTCTGTGGTAATGAACGTGAAATAACGTGCTTTTTGTTTTCTCATCAGGTTTATACATTCTTAACAGAATGCAATAGACCCTGCTGTAACTGTCAACATCAGTGATGGATGACAATATTTGTATGAGGTTATCTGTAAAATGTACTGCTGTTATTCAGTTCATTTGAAATAGTGAACTTGTAGCCAACAATGTACGAGTCCCACGTTTTAGCTAGGATTTTAAGAGCACAGTGAAATGCTGTAGGAGTTTCTCTGTTGTTAAATTAATAGGCAGAGTACCGTATCTACTTAGTAGGTGGTAGCATGCTTTCTTTTCATAGAGAGTTTATCACTATTGTGAGCACTGCAAATGTCATAGACTGGATGCAAAACTGCTTCTAATAACTACAACAAAATATTTTTAAATGCTCATTTGTAATAGCAACAATTGAATGGCGAGGGACAAGGAAGGACTAAGCAGAAGCAGTAGCTCCTGGGGAGATTGTAGGAGTTAATCCCATGGTTAAAAGATGGCATTCCTGCCTCTCCTAGTCCACAGCACCTTGCAAAGAAAATAGTCACAAGCTTAAAGCACCCTTACGGTTGCAGAACACAGCTGCCCTTCTCTGTCTGATGGCCAACATGCCTCATAAGTAAAACACACTATGTTATTTAGGAACAGTATCATGGGAGCAGGACTTCTCTGCGCGATGCTTGCTCCTGGTGGGAGGGCCAATGACAAGGCCATGCACTAGCACAGACCTTTTGTAGGGCTGACACAGACCAAGTGGTGCCCAGCCTATGTGCAGGCCCAGGGCAGAATAGCTGGTCTCAGCTGGTGAGGTCAAGGATGGGGGTGCTCATCTGCTCCCGAGGGCTGCTTTCCTGAGCCACACACTGACCCATAGCTTGTGCTCCACTTCCAATAGGTCATACGTGCAAATGCAAGGTTGGATGATGTACAAGTTATGTCTATACATCTGCCTTACAAAGCATAAGCACCACAGCTCTCTCTGATATTATTAAGAGTAACAATTAATGGTATCTCTACCTTATCTCTAAATGAATACGTTTCTTTGCTTGAACCTTACATTAAGGCTAAAGAGCATCCTGGTCAAAACAAAACTCTTTTCATGTGGTGGCGTCCCACCTGCAGTCCTGCTGTCCCACCTCAGTGCACAGCAGAATGTACTCAGCTCCATCAGCAGCTCTACAAAATGGCTTTATTGCCTGGCACCAGGGTGCTTTCTTAATCAGTTTCCCAGAGCCCTTGGCGTCAGAAAAATCCTTATTTTCTATAACTTACACAAAGAATGTTTTGTTTGTATCTAATGTAAGGATTTCTGTAACAAACTGTGAAAAAGAAAAGAAAATAATGAATTAATAAAAGTACAGGGCTGGCAAGATCTAGAATTCACAAATTGTACACATGCCTATGTTACTGAAGACAAATCTATGCAGTTGTGTTGTATTGTAGAAGATTTGGTTTTTATGTACATATATATATTGTAAATAAATAGGATGCTGTATATTTTTGCAGTTGTTTATCCCCTATGATATAGAAGTGTTGAGATAGGCTCTGCATATTAAGAATAATTTCAATAGAAATACAAATACTTTAGCTTCTGACTTAGCAAGATGTGCATATCCTTTCTCCCAAGAATTCACAAGTTAAATCCTACACTTGGAGTTATAATTACATCACTAACGTAACAAGAAAAAGAAATAAAAGGTCCAGTGAAATTGCTAGGATTAATTCCAGCACAATTCCCTGTTTTCTCAACAGCAACTTAGCCAGTCTTCCTGCTGGATAAAGTATCTCCCTTGTAAAGGGCCCCTTTGGTACCCAGGTACCTCTTACGTCCTTATATGAGGTCAGGTGGTAGTAAAGTGCTGAAAAGTTTTTATGCAGAAACCAGAGCAAACTGCAGCCAGCAGTTTGACCCGGCATTATGCTGTGTTTTATCCAGGCACGTATCTTCCCAACTGATACAAACAGAAGTCAGGGCAGGACTTCTGCATTTCTATTTTCAGCCACCAGAAACGCTTGTAGTTCAGAAAAAAGAACTACAGGCTAGGGGTGGGCAGCAAGCAGAGCCATTTGTGCCATTTCTAGCCTGCTCCCTTCTTGCAGAGTCCTCTCTGCAGGCTGCTCCTCCTTGGCAGACTCAGCCATGCTGCTATCGTGCAACCAAAACACTAGCCCCCGAGGCTGACAAGAACATATCCAGACAGCGATTGCTTGCGTATCCCACCCCATGAGCTGGCAGAGGCCAGTGCTTTGGTTGTGGTATAGCCGTGTGTCCAGGAGTGAGGATGATTGGAGGGGAAGATTATGTAAGTCGTGAGAGTGCCTCTGTCGAGCCTTGCATAGATTTTTCAGGATTGCTGATAAATGGAGGTTGAGAAAAGCATCTAAAAATAATTGGGGTTTTTTCCATGTTTACTTTATGGTCTTTGATGAAAATGAAACTTGGAAATCATGTTTGCTTTCACTATGAGCACAAATTTGGGGGAAAAACTATATGCAGTCACTTTTACGGAATTTTTCAAATCGATTCAAGTGTACGTTTCCAGTGTTATAGCCGATAAGAGATAAACTGTAAAGGTATTTTTCAGCAAGACTTGAACTTTTAAGTTGTTTATAGAAACCTGGTTTTAGTGTCCCGAGATATGTTAAGGTTCACCCAGATCCAGTATAAACAATACTGTGTGTGTGATGTACGCTTGATACAAGCTCTTCTATAATAGATTGTTGAAGTGAGTCATTTTGCTTCTGCTAACGTCACCATACTTTGTGCTGCTCATATCCAAGTAAACGATGCAGTTTTTAAGTTTCTGTGTGTAAATAAAAGAAAATCTTAAGTTCTATAATCTCTCCGTTACCTCTATAGTTTTTAAACATTAAAATCGTGATCTAAACTAACGTTGGGTTGTACTCATTCTTTCAAAGTGATGACTATGTATCATCATAATGCCTTAAACAGCATGTGTTCCCTGCTCTTATGCAAGTATTGTCAGTGACCCCAGGGCAGGCAGCTCCTGCAAAGCCAGCTATATTAGCCTCGGCACAGTATGTACTGCATATTTGACTTGGCACAGTGGAGACTGGCAATGAGTGGTGTTTCTATGGGGTTGGTATTGGGACTAGTGCTGTTTAATATCTTGTTGGAGACGTGGAGAGTGGGATTAAGAGCATCCTCAGTAAATCTGCCAACAACACCAAGCTGTGTGACACAGTTGACACGCTGAAGGGAAAGGATGCTATCCAGATGGACCTTGACAGGCTTGAGAGGTGGGTCTGTGTGAACCTGATGAAGTTCGACAAGGCCAAGTGCAAGATCCTGTACCTGGGTCAGAGCAATCCCAAACACAATTACAGGCTGGGCAGAAAACATATTGAGAGCAGCACTACCAGAAGGACTTGAGGGTTTTGGTGGATGAGAAGCTCAACATGAGCTGGAAATGTGCTCTTGAGATCAGAAAGTCTGGGCTGCATGAAAAAGAAGTGTGACCAGAAGGGTGACAGAGGTGATTCTGCCCCTCTATTCTGCTCTTGTGCGACCTCACCTGGAGTAGTGTTCAGTTCTGGAATCTGCCCAGGAAGGACACAGATCTGTTAGAGCGAGTCCGGGGGAGGGCCACGAAGGTGATCAGAGGACTTGAGCACCTTCCATAGCAGGAGAGGCTGAGAGAGTAGGGCTTGTTTACCCCAGAGAAGAGAAGGCTCTGGTGACAAATTATAGCAGCCTTCCAGCACTTAAAGAGTGCCTACAGGAAAGCTGAGGAGGGGCTCTTATCAGGGAGGGAAGCATAGGATAAGGGGTAACAGTTTTAAGCTGAGAGATGGGAGATTTAGATTAGGAGGATTTTTTTTTTTTTTTTTTTTCTGTGAGGTGGTGAGACACTGGCACAGGTTGCCCAGGGAAGTTGTGGATGCCCCACACCTGGAGATTTTCAAGGTCGGGTTGAATGAAGCTTTGAGCAACCTGATTTACTGGAAAGTGCCCCTGACCATGGCAGGGGGTTTGGGACTGAATGATGTTTAGAGTCCCTTCCAACCCAAACTATTCTATGATTCTGTGTATAGCAAAACATCAATAGATGGCTGTCAAAGCCTTAGAATGTTTGGAAAATGCTTTCTTTTTGCCTTTGACCACTAAATTTTCTAGTGCTCAGGCTGTAGTGATCACTTGCACAAGTTCTCTTGGTTAGAGTCCTATGCATGTGAATGAAGACCTTACTTGACTGAACAGGATGAGTACAGTCAATATCTCTATGGCATGATTCCCTGGGCCCCTCTGCAGGAGAAACAATGGGAGGATTTAGATGCCAGAGGATCCTTGGCAAGACTTTGCCTGGTCCTCAATCCCAGGAAAATGTCTCGAAGCTATAATCCTGGAATTACTGTGGTATAAACTTCTGCACTGATCTGGTCTAATAGCCTCTCCTGTTTGGGCATAGACACTTCTCTACCCAGCCAAGCATAATCATCTCAGCCATCCCTTAAAATATAGGAGCATCATTTGTGGAGTAGAGTAAAAAGACAAGCTACACTGATTTTCTTCCCTGTTTGCAGAAACGTTGTTTGTCTTCTGCAGTGCAGTCTGACAGCTTCACCTGAATCTCGCCTAAAGCCACACAGGCTAAGAAAGAAACATCAACCTCCTTTCCAGCCACAAACTTTTCCCTTATGTTTGGCTTAGTCTTTGTGTATCCCCAAGGTCAGCCAGGCCTCTGAGTTCATCTGATCAGTCCCTCCTTGCTGCAGAAAAGAAAAAGATAAAGTTACCTGCAGCATATTCTGTCTGAGAGAAAAGACGCCTTCCCCCCCCCCAATTTGGGTTCAAGTGGAGTTTTAGTTTGACTTAAATTAACATGAAATTGCAGTTAGTGTTCAGGCTGAACGCCAAATTCAGGCCACTGTTAAAAAGTCTCATTCCCCAGTCTCTCATTCCAAGAGCTGTTAGTAAGCACTTACACCAGCATTAAGAGGTGTAGGAAAAGCAGACATGGTAGGAGCAAGGATGAATGGTAAGTCTATTTCTAAGCCTTTCCAATCACAGACCCTTCATAAAATGAACATAGTTTCACTTCTTACACCCTGTTCTCCTCAGACCCATGCAGGACAGCAGCACCATTCACTTTGCGTTCAGTTCTGCTAGCAGGCTCTGGCCAAAATACTGACTAAACACAGACTTCGGTGCCAGTAGACAGAAGTTTTCAGGCAGCCTGGCTACTGTATTTTGCAAAGATTAAGTGCCTTGTATTTCTCTTTCAACTTACAGTTACAGAAAACAGAGTTTTAAAGGTGTTGGTCTTACACTGCTAAATGTCACAGTGCTGGCAAGGGACAGTGCTGGCAAGGGACAGTGCTGCTGGCTTAGCGCACCTCAGACCTGCCACGGCTCACTGCTTAAAAAACATGAGGTTATTAGGGTTCTTGGAAAAAGGTGTAGCTCGTCCAAGGCTTAGACAATAGGGCTAGGAAAGTAAACGGCAATGGGCTGGGATGGCATAGGTCAGCAGTCTGACAGCCACGCTGCAGAGCAAAGCCACTTTGTGAACTGATGGTGGTGCCTGGTCGACTGCTGCCCTCTTTGAGATCCCTGTGCTTTGGGCCCAGGGAAGCTGCTGCCCTGGAAAAACTGAGGGAAGAGTATTATCAATAGCAGCCAGAACCTATCCCAGAGCCAAGAACCACATCCCCTCCTTGGAATACGCCACTTGGTTTAAAATCCCAACTCCTTTACCCGGCAGTAACCAGATCCTCCTTGTCCTGCCCACTACATCCCTTGGGGAGAGCATTCACCCAGTAGTCAGCAAACTTTAAGCACCATCCTCTTGCCAGTTATGAAAAGCTGGTGAAATTCATCTAGTTTTTCACGGACATCAATAATTCAGACTACATCCTTTGAATGTACCATGTGCTGATTATGCCCATGACATGCTCCCATGAGCTCTTCCTTCCTGGACACTTTTAGGCACCCATGCTCAGGTGAACTGCCAAAAATGACTCTTCTCAAAACCTGTTGTTTCCCCAGTAGTTCTCGCTTCGCATAAGCCTCGCAATAGCTGGGATCATTCCTGTTACTACTTCTTACAGATCTGCCTCACTGCCCAGGAAGAGCTGCTGGCTGCCCTCACCTTGCTTAGGAGGGTTCTGCTCAACCATTCCCCTCCCACAGCACCGGATAGCAACAACCCTTGTGCCTCTAGGGGTGTTTGACAGTGATTAGAGCTGCGAAAACCAAGTCTCAGATGCAGGTGCATCTGTGGCTGCCATTTCCTTTCTCCAGGCTCATGCCATGAGCTTGTGCTAGTGAGCAGCTGATGAGGATGAGAGGAGAGGGTCTGTTGGCTAAAGGTCTCCCCAGCTGTCAGGACCAGCCCCCCAGAGCTCCCTGCATGTTCCTGGATGTACAATTTGCCACAGGGATGCGGCGAGTACAGGGATTGGCAACATAGCCACAGGAGCCAAGCGCATCAAGGATTAAAAAAGCAGTTGTTCTAACCTGGGTAATTATAAGCGAGCGCAGCTGAGTTAGGAGCCAAGGTATTGGAAAGTGTTATGATAACAAAGAAACTCATGAAGAAGGTGGAGAAATTTTTACAACGAGAGATCAGATTAATGACCTGTAGAATGGCTGCAGTAAAACAGCAGCCTACAGATGCTACAACATTTGTAGAACACATTTCTTCAAACCATAACCAAAGCCTGTAATTTACTAGGATGTTAAAAAAGAAGAAAATTATACGTTCACTGACAAAGCCAGTTCTTGCAGACTCTAAAGTCTCCTTGGGCTTTGTGCAGGCAATGCTTCCCACCAGTATTTCTTACATGAAAGCTGGATCTCCTATTAATTTTCAGAAAACATTTGCAGATAATCAGAGAAGTACCAGATGCTGGAGGAACAACTTCCCTGACATAACAAGGAATTATATATATCTTGCAACTAGATCATCAGAAAATGAAAGGAAATCAGTCTGCCATCCTCACAACCCAGCGGCATTTAAACAATGAGAGCAGCCTCTGTTACTGCTGCTGGCAGGACTCCAGCAGCACTTTGAAAAGGCACCCCGGCCTCCCTGTAAATTGATAAACAATCTTGTTGAGCAACAGGCAGAGGAACATTCAGGTCTTTGTTAAATTTTGACTTGAGTGAGGCACTAATTGGCATATTTCTGGGCAGAACAAACAGGGTCAACTTCTCTGCTTTCCAGAGGGAGATTAGTTTAACCAGAATCTCAGTACAGAATCACAGAATCACAGAATGACCAGGTTGGAAGAGACCCACTGGATCGTCGAGTCCAACCATTCCCACCAATCCCTAAATCATGCTCCTAAGCATCTCGTCTACCCTAACCTTAAATACCTCCAGGGACGGTGACTCAACCACCTCCCTGGGCAGACTGTTCCAATGCCTAACCACCCTCTCCGTGAAGAACTTCTTCCTAATCTCAAGCCTAAATCTCCCCTGGCGGAGCTTGAGGTCATTCCCTCTTGTCCTGTCCCCTGTCACTTGGGAGAAGAGGCCAGCTCCCTCCTCTCCACAACCTCCCTTCAGGTAGTTGTAGAGAGTAATAAGGTCTCCCCTCAGCCTCCTCTTCTCCAGGCTAAACACCCCCAGCTCTCTTAGCCGCTCCTCGTAAGATTTGTTCTCCAGCCCCTTCACCAGCTTCGTTGCTCTTCTCTGGACTCGCTCCAGAGCCTCAACATCCCTCTTGTGGTGAGGGGCCCAGAACTGAACACAGTACTCGAGGTGCGGTCTCACCAGTGCCGAGTACAGAGGGAGAATAACCTCCCTGGACCTGCTGGTCACACCGTTCCTGATACAAGCCAAGATGCCATTGGCCTTTTTGGCCACCTGGGCACACTGCTGGCTCATGTTCAGTCGGTTGTCAACCAACACCCCCAGGTTCTTCTCCTCCAGGCAGCTTTCCAGCCAGGCTTCTCCTAGTCTGTACCTCTGCTTAGGATTGTTGTGCCCCAAGTGCAGGACCCGGCATTTGGCCTTGTTAAACCTCATGCCGCTGGTCTCAGCCCAGCAGTCCAGCCTGTTCAGGTCCCTTTGCAGTACCCACAGTTAATGGAACAAAACCCAGGAATGCAGATAGTATGAAATGCAGAAATTATTTATTTTCTTTAAGAGTTCTGGTAGTGAAAACAATCAAACTCAGTTGGCATAAAAACCTTGAATAACTGATGTAGCTGTGCTGATGTCTCCAATGCACACTCATTATCACTACAAAAGCAGACGTGCCATCTTCACATGGAATGCTGATTTCCTAGTGTAAATGTGATTACTGTACCATTTAGGATTAATTTAACCCGGAGAAGGGATCATATCCTTGCCTCTGCTCTGGGCTGAGGAACAGAGAATGGCCTGAAATCCATACAGGGCCACCAGTGCACACCAAGATGCGGAGTACTCTCTGATGAGTAGGAAATATGCCACTTAATTATCTTCTTTCATTCAGTGCTCCAGCATGTCCCTGCCTGGCCCAGATTACACTGGGGCAAGCTCAGCTCTCGCTGGGACTCATGGTCTGATAAGCCAGAAGGAAGAAGCTTCACAACTGACCAAAACGTCAGTCCCACCAAGCGGAAGATGCACCCTGTGCAGTTTGCATGCCCTGGGAAGGCAACTAAGGCACTGAGCAAGCAGGGTGGCACTACATCACACCCAGCAAACATATCACAAACACCTTCATTTCTCTGGGGACAATCTCACCATCCTTAAAAGAGAGGACAATTATAAATCAATTCATTCAGGTAAAAACATCTGTATTTGCATTACAACCCTTTATTAAGCACAGGGGACCTGTTTACCACAGAAATAACCCATACTTTCTCTGAGGGCATCTGAGTACCACTCTGAGGGTTTGGAACAGTTGTCTAAAATTGGAAAGATTTTTTTTTGTTATTTTGGTATTTGCAAGCAGTTCAGATGCCAGTAAACAAAAAGGGTCAAAATTAATTGCTAGAAAACATCTCTTGAAACACGCTCCTTGCCTACCCACTTACGTCTGAGAAAACACTTTGGTTAGCACAGCTGAGCAACAAAAACAACTCCCACAAAGAGCAGGATTCATCGAAGCTGGCTCCAGGAGGTGTGCTCTTCAGGAGGAGACAGATATGACGAGAGCATTTACCCAGAAGAAGAACATGCAGTGTTTCCAACCATACCGCTTTACAGGTGCTATCTCAGTGGACTTCCATAAGTGCTCCACTTAAGGCAGTACTGTACTGGCTGGCAGCCAGTAACACCTCTGCCATCTTGCTGGGGAAGGACTAACTTTGGCATGTCCCGAAGCTCAGAGCTGCAAAAGGGATTTAATGCGTCCTAGCCACAGATCTGCTCAGCAAATATTTGGTCCAAGGGACCTTCCAGGAAGATCTAGATGAGCTAAAGACAGAAACCTCACAGTCTAGTCACAACAGATCAGCCTAGCTAAATAGCTCCCATATACAAATGCTGTATATTTTCAAATAATTAAGAGCTAATTAAGTGCTAACAAGGATGACATTTAGAGGGCTGAGATTTAGGAGCAAAGAAACTTGGCCACAAAGGTCTTGGGTTGGTACAGAGCTTATTTCACAAAGGTCACTAGCAGCCATCAGTAAGTGGCAGGAATACTGCTGAAAAAGGGCAGATTAATTTACTAATTAGATACACAGATCTGTTTCCAGACATTACTTCTACAGACTTTCCAAGGTTCACCGCCTGCTGCGAAATTGTTGAGGTTCACCGTGGTCAATGGAATTAGCCTTAGACTTAGATAATCTGATAAAATGTCTTAGATTCTCACAATCTGAAAAACTGCCTTAAGGGGTCTCTACTAAGATAATAGATTATACAGGAATTCCTTGGGGGATGGAGGGGATAAGGAAAATGCTAGGTAGGATTTAAGCCTTTGTATCTTTAATTGCTGATATAGGATTTATATTTTATTGTTTCCATCCTTGGTAAGAAATGAAAAATCATCTAAACCAACTCTGTATAAGATGTGGAGAATCACAAAAAAAAAAAATCCAGGAAAATACAAAACAAAGGATGCCAATGTTGCATTGTTGAGGCAAACATTTTAGGAATGAAAACTACCACAACGGAATTGTAGGAGCTTCAGGTCTTTTGGGGCAATGTTATTGTGAATTGCAACTAAACAAAAAACAAAAAGAAAAAAAATTAAAGGCAGCTGTAAAGCTCAGTGAAACCTCACCTAATGTGTGAGGCCTAAGCTGTGATGAGGTAGCCAACATGGCTAGTGACAGCTATGGAGAATTTCACAGCTGACTAAGTACTTGAGTTTTCCCCATTCTTGAGGTAACATTACTTTGCTTATACACTCATATTTCTAAATGTGTCTTTAGCTATTGCTTCTCTTTTTCCTCATCTCCACAGTCAGTTGTGCAAAAATATCATTAGCTATATGATTTTCTCTTTGTGGGACATGCAGGCACAGCAATTCCTCACACAAATTTATCATTCATATCCAAGATCATGAGGCAAATCAGCATGGACACCAGCAGTTTAGCATTAAACCAACAGCCTTTGCAGCAGTACTACTGTAGAAAACACATCTTCCCTCAACTCCAATGAAACTGGGTCATCAACACTATTTCCTCTTGCACTGTTGATTTATATCTGAACACGCAGAACCTGACGTGTTACTCGAGTGCACAAGCTTCCGATGACCTGTGGGACAAATACACCTCACTCAGCAAGGAAAGGAGACAACCACAAGCTTCACTGGTACTCACAGCATTTCTCACAGGGACAGGTTTGGGATAAGACAGATACCTTGTTTTTTGCTTTGGCGTCTGATAAAAGCCGTTCATACCACAACGCTAACGTCTGTGTGTTTGTTTAGCAGCTCAGCTCATGATGCTTGTGGTTGCCTTAACCTATCAGCAAGACACTGAGTGCTTGCTGCTTTTTCTGTTTCAAGTCAGCAGATGGTGATTTTAGAAGGACTGTCTTCCATCTCAGCGGCCTTACAGCCAAAGGAGTTTGGTAAGCCCAGTAAAGAGATGTTCCAGTGAGCTTCACATCACCAGAGAAGCCTAGAAGAGGACTGAGAAGAAGAGGACATTACATACAGATCCTTAATATTGGCTGAAATAAGGAAAGATGAACAGAGTGTCAGAAAGCTATGTGTGAACGTATAGGTCACTTGGCAAGCCATGCTTTAGTTTTCAGTGACATGCTACTCCCTCACCTCAGCATTTTATACGTCTGTTTCTCAGCAGAGAGTGTCAGGCTGCCCGCAATGTACATCCAGTCAAGATGGTGAAGTCTCTGTTCAGTGCGTTCTGCAGAGACACAGAACACGCTGTAATGAAAGAAACTGCCCACAAAAGACCAACATCGACTCAGAGCTGGCCAGGAAGGAGATGTTGGCCGGACGACCTGTTCGGCTGCTATCCTGCATTTGAAGGGCTCTTGGAGGACAGGGAAGGAGAATAAGGCAGCTCAGTTTATTTATAACACTTTATAACACTTCTGCCCTTTTCTGTCTGACTCAGCCTCTGCCTTGTGGCTGGAATTTAAGTGTCAAAATATGAGCAATTTGCATTTTAATAATATTAGTAATATTATTCATAATATTGTCCCATTATTTTAGTAATTCAGAAAACGTCCATTGTTTATATTCTTAACATGTGCATTCTCTCTGCCTTTTTATTGAACATTATCTTTTTCTTGAGCTTTTGCAAAGACCCTGAGCGTTTCCACTCTTCTCTCCCCACTCCCCAGGCGGCGCAGCTGCAGCCGATTTTTCACAGGGCAGCTCAGACTTGAGGCTCCCCTTTCCCACGCACTGATGGGACTCTGGGACCCACACTCTCTGCCTGCCTGCTCTTAGGGGCTCAGCTGGAAGGGCAGAGCCAGCTTCTTGGTCCCTAGCAGAGTTCCCAGACCATGTAGGGAACACACCATGTGCACCAGATGGGCTTGTTGAACTGTTCCCAAACTCACAGGGTCAGTGCTAGGACTGGCTGCCCAATGTCATCCATCTCATTCTTTTCTTGCTATAATAAACCCATGACTACTCAGCCATTGTCTTTCTACTTCCGAGGGACCACCAGCAGCCTGGCTCCTGCAATGCTGAACAGATCAAAAGACGGGGACAATGTACTCGCACTCATAACCACCTATACTGCCTTTGTGCTGGTACTGAGTTACCCCCGCCCTGCAGAGGCAGAGACCCATTGAAGGGTTCACACTGCTGTGCTGTAAACTGAATGGTGCCCATGATGCTTCCATTTCGCATCTGTATTTATGGGATCCTGATATGACAATAGCAATAATAAAAAACAGATCCCTGCAGCTTTCATGGTTCCTTTGTAATAAATGCAGACTAACACAAAATTTATTTTAACATTATCCAAGCAAATTCATAATAAGTTTTGGTCCTGTATGGAAAATATTTCAATAAATGAGAAGTTCTACATCAGTTTCCTTGCTGTTTTACAGAATAATTCTTGTCAGAAGAATTTTAACTTTGGTGTGGTTGATTGGTGATATGCAATGTGTTTCATATGTCTAGCAATTGAAAATCAAAGCAAATGAAATCTAAATAAGGGGTGCTTACTGGATAGTCATATGCAGGGGAAACCACAGACGGTTGTTAGTCCTAAGCACGTAGAAGTTGGCTAATATGGCTTTCCTGGTATACTGCTGCAGCAAATGACAACAAAATTGATACTAGGCAGAAGACCAGCAGAAGATCTGCAGACACCATGAAAGAGCTGGCTCTCCACAGTTGTCTTAGCTGTGCCTCCTGCAGTTTGTTATAACATCCCTCGTACATGGAAGCAGATGGTACGCTATGTATCAATTTACTATGCCTCTCTTTTTTTCAGCTCTGTCTGTGCATTTTTACTCAAAAGGGGACCATATGGTCCCTGTGAGGTAGTTTATAAATACTTGTATATTTACAGTAGCAATCAAACCCAGAATCACATGCTTACCTTCAGCAAGGCTGCTGAAAGTAGCTGGCTACTATGGGGTTTGGAATGACTTCCTCACTACAGCATAGAGGTATGCAATGAATAATTAAACTGACATTGATTTCACATGGCCTTCCTGATTGCATTTGTTCTGCTAGCACTGCAATACACTAGATTCCTAATCAGAGCTGGTTCAAGAGAGACATGCCTTTGAGCACTCACTGCAACTCACACTGGACTGTCCAGGGGCCAGAGTCTCTTACAGCACTCTGGTGGCATTGCATCCATCCACCATACACAGACTGGAGCAAAGATCCCATGTCCCCACTCTGCCAGGGGCATTCTTGGTGAAGGATGGTCTAGGAAAGATGGTGCTACCTCACCAGGAGGTGCTCCTTTACTTCATCCTTGAAGTCTATAGGGGCTGGTTTGAACACCTATCTCAGCTCTTCCACTGGGAGAGCAGTTTTCTAGGTGCAGAATGTTAGAGGACAGCAGATATCTACCTAGACCACTACCGCAAATACTTTGAGTCATAAAGGCTGCTGCAAGTGACCACGACATGAGTGTCTCCTCCTGCTGATCCTTCTCCTTCCTCCCTATGCATCCACTGACCTTATTTTAACCTCAGCAAAGAGCAAATTTACCTGAAGAAATAAAAAAAGCTGTCTGGAGAAACAATAGCAACATTCCTTATATAAAGCCCTAACATTTTTCAAAGCTGCAGTGACTGAATTAGGGGCCACCTCTGCCTTTCCTGAATATTTTCAGCATTACACTTGATTTTACATATAAAGATTCAAAGGCAAAACTGAACATCCTTGGTACCAAAGCGCGCAAGGTTAGATGTCTCAGACGCTCATTCTAAATTGCCAGAAGATCTCAGGTCCTGCTTAGGTCAATAAATAAGAGCAGGCTTTTAAGAAGTGCCTCACATTGCTATTACGGGCTAGGATATGTCAATGAGAGTGCTCTTCTGGAGAGGTCTGTATCTCTTTGTAAATCTTATTTGTGGGCTTAACTGGAGACACTGGAATAAACATCATCCCTGCCTCCCTAATCCGCCACATTCAGCATGAGGTCCAGGCTCTTCTGGTCACTGAAAATCTTGTAGTCCAACTCCTATACGTTCAGTGGGACATAAAAAATGGCACAACCATTTTTTGTTTGCAAGAATTAATACCAGATAAAACCAAAGATAAAACTGATTCAGTCTAGGTGGTAACATTATAATTCTCTTTCCTTTCTCTGTCACTCGCATTACTGATGGATAATGGGATTTGCTTTTCATCAGGATCCTCTGGGTTGATGCCTAAGAAGAGGGCTATGGGCTGTGATTTACTGAGCCAGGAGGCAGGATTAAGTGGGTTATGTAAGCAAGGCAGCAAAATCAATCATGAATGCAATTCAAACTCATTCCAGTGTTGTGTTGAACCATGCCCTCTCCCCTTCAGCTCAAAGAGAAAAATTGCAGAGCTCTGTGAAATGATTTGGAAGTCGCTTTCAGGCACTGTCCCTCCTGTTCCTTTCCAGCTTGGACGTTCAACACTGCCAGATGCTACCAGCATCTTTTGCTTCACTAATCCATCAGTAACGTGTGCTGATGTGTTTCTCTCACACAAGTATGAAAAAAAACTAACATAAAATGTACTTGCAGCCACAGTTGGTTAAGTTTGCTCCTGGTTCAGTGATCAGTGAATTTGGATTTGGATAAGTCAATGGCTTGCCTGCCCAGCACATGGTGATCACGGGGACAAGCACAGGCAGGGGTGACCAGGGGGATGGCATGTGGTGAGAAGTGGAGAAATCTGGATTTGCAGTGTGGGAGACACATCTCCTTCAGAGATGTTAGGCCTCCAGGGTGCTCCAGTTTTTTGTCTTAAGAGAGCCAGAAGAGGCATTGCTGCCTGGAATTGCCACCATGTCGTGAGTTTGTGAGGTGGTTACAGCAGCCTCCTCTCACTGAGAGGGGCAGGAGGACTGCCCACCACCTCTGTCCCCACACACAGGCAGCCCGGTGCTGGCCATCCCGACCTTCCCTGTGCCCTGGGTAGGTTGCCCTGTGAAAGTATCTGTGGTAGTGTGAGCTGCCATGGGCAAAGCCACCAAGCAGGGACTTAGCTGGTATCTTCCCGGCTACTGGAAGCTTTCTGCCATCTTTCCTTATTTAAAGAGTGTGAAAGAAGCTTTGTTTTATGTTGTTTTCTGTCCAAGCCTGACACCCAGACTGTTCACAGTAACAGGGTTACCTACAAATTAATGTGTTGCTATTATCAAGACTAACTCCATGAAGTTTTTTAGGCTCTTTATAATAAACACAGGCACCAGGCTTGCCCTAGATTTCAAAACTGAAATGTCTCTGAAGATCTGAGTCTAAGTGGCCATATCAGTAAAGCCATGGAATTGATTGTCCACAGAGGGCCATCAAACATATAGACTAACCAGCCAAAAAACAGACATTGCTTTTTGCTGATTTTTTTCATTAATAATTATTTTCCTGCTATACATGATAAGAGTTAAAACTCCTTTTCTCCTGATGAGAGAACTTGAACGTTCCAATGCAATGCTCAATACAAATACAGTGCATCAATGCTGTGCTTCTGCAAGAGCCTCCAGAAAGTAAAACTGACATCAAAACGAGAAATATGTATTTTTTTCTAAACGAGTTCACTGTGGTAAAGCAACCAAGCACACCACCTACAAATATTGAACTTAAAGCATTATTTCTTCATATAGTCTACAATATTACTGTTTTAGCAACCCTACCCACGTAGGTACACTGATGCAAATAATAATTTCACTGGTTTTGTCAAAGCGGCTTTAATCTTTGTTAATTAACAAATGTATCCAGTAGTATCTGTCCTCTATTTTTAGCTTTACTCCAGAACTCTACATTGTCCCTGGCACAGTAAAATTACACCTTCCACAAAGACCAGAATTCATTGACTTCATATTCTAAACAAGCCATTGTTAAAATAAATTGAAGTCTCTTAACTCTTAACAATAGCGAGTCAGATGGATCTGACCTCTGTGGGTGGGACTTTAATTATGCCTGCTATGTTTAAGAAAGTACAGTATTGTAATAATATTATACATTGCATACCAGGAGTTCCATCAAAGGCTTGACAATCCCAGGAAACGATGCACATCCTCATTTACAGTACTGCTAAAATGCTAAATATGTCCGGTCATGTAAAGCCCAGGCCTGTGAAGTTATGGCATCGCTGTTTAATAGGAACTAACAACATCTCCGGCCATCCCTTTCCCTAAGGGGCTGACATTGTGCTCAATCACAGCTTGCCCTCTCCATAAAAGGATAACTGCGATAAGACTCCAGCAAAAACAAGTGGCATTGCTGGTCTACAATGAGGGGAGGGAAGGAAGTGGGTGAATCAGTGGTTCTGTGGTGTGGAAAGGTAATTTATAGCCTGTAGAGGACAGAAGGACTGATGGAGGGAGGGAAATTGCAGTTGGACATAGAAGTGGCATCTCTGCAGAGCCTGTGTTCTCTTCTAGCCATCTCCGTTATGAACTGGAGTTCCCAGCCACCAAACAACCCTCTTGAAGGGTGACATGAGGGTCCAGCCTGGGTAGCTCAGCAGGCTCTCTTGCCTCACTGGTAAAAAGAGCCATTGGGAGCAACAAAGCCAGGCATCTCTTTCAAATGATGTGGCTAATCAATGCTTGCATGATAATTAACTTTTAACTGATTTCATCACAGTGAACAGAAGAGTTGTCTGAAAGGAGCTACTGTATTAATCGAAATACAGGATGCCACCACCCAACTCTACTTCTCCCTCACAGCTAACAGTGCTTAGAGAAATAATCACAGGCTTATTCAGAGTCACAGGCTGTGTTTTAGAACCTGATACTCTTTCAGGTAGAAATTAGCCACAATGTTCAAGCATCTATAAAACTAAACTTTGATCTTTTTGGTCTGTAGCTAGGGTCCCACACCCGGTGGTGTCCAACCCCACTAGTTATCTTTCCTGAACAGCTTGCTAAATCCTTTTTTTTTTTTCATTTACTCTCTATTTGAAGACCTACTGGTCACTTCTGTCTGGAAGATACCAAGTAGGAAACCTGCCAGCAGTTTGGGAGGCAGCTTCTCCCAAGGACAGGAGGAGCATCTCTGGGGATGCCCTGACCTTCTTCTCCCCAGAACTGGCTCCACCATGTGGCCAGTTCCGTTACTTCACAGCTCCTGCAGCTCCAGCCGGAGAACCAGATGCTTGGTGGCCGCTTTGCTTCATTTGGAGAAAAAGTCACGTTTAAAGATGATTTTGGATCTTTTCTAACTGCTTAAAGCTCAAAAATATAGGGGCAGTTGTATCTACCATAGACACGTATTTTATTTCCATTTACAATTTTCAAGAATTATCAGACAATCCAGAGTCGATTGAAAATCCATGTTTTCCTTCTAAAATTTAGAAATATTTTTTACTAAAACTAGTGTGGAAATCCCCACAAACTACTGTTCCAGGCAGTGTTCCCAGGAGCTGTGGTGGGCTGTGTACAAGGTGGTAGGCAGGAGTTGTACCCCTGCCAAATGCAAGCCCAAGGTCCCATCTCATAGAATGATACAATAGTTTGGGTTGGAAGGGACCTTAAACATCATCTAGTTCCAGCCACCAATACCTGAAACACAGGGTCTGTCACACCTCGGGTATGGGCTCAGCCTCACATTTAACATCAAACTGGGCAGGTCACTACTGATTCACTATAAAAGCTTAGCGTTATTAATAGCTACAAAATACATAACGTGCTCCCTCAGCAGAAATGTGTCTTTCTGTTTTATTAAAACTTTATAACATTTCCTTCTCACTAACCTGGGAGGATGGCATTTGTATGATCAACTTAGCCCTCCAGCCTACCAATTCTGAAATGTACAAAGCAGCTCATCTAATTGGATAGCATTTTCTTCTTTTTTCCCTGTACTTGCTCAAAAGCAGCTTGGCAGAAAAGGCCCTGGAGGTCCTGGTGGACATACAGTTGGACACAAACCAGCAAAATGCCCTTGCCAAAAAAAAGCAAATTGTATCCTGAGCTGCATCAGGCAAAACACTGCCTGCAGGCTGAGGGAGATGATCCTTCCCCTCTACTCAGCACTGGGGAGGCCACACTTGGAGCGCTGGGTCCAGTTCTGGTCTCCTCCATACAAGAGAGACATGGAGCTATTGGAGGGAGTCCAGCAAAGGTCCACATGGAAAACGAAGGGTCTGGAGCGCCTCATATACGAGGATAGGCTGAGAGAGCTGGGATGGTTCAGCGTGGAGAAAAGCAGGCTCAGGGGAATCTCATCAGTGTGTACAAATATTTAAAAGGAGGGTGCAAAGAGGACAAAGCCAGGCTCTTTTCAGTGGTGCCCAGAGACAGGACCCAAAGCAATGGGTGCAACATGAAACATAGGAGGTTTCATATCAGGAAAAATTCATCCACTGAGAGGTGACTGAGCACAGGCACAGTTTGCGTAAGGAAGTTGTGGTCTCCCTACCTGGAAATATTCAAAATCCATCTAGACATGGTCCTGGGCAATCAAATGACCTCCAGACCTCATCCTTTCCAACCTCAACCATTCTGTGATTCTGTGAATCCTGGATACAAACCCATCCTGAATGGGTCACAAGAATATATCCAGTGTGAAAAGCAGACACAGACCGCAAAGGGCAACAGCTCACTAAGGAATTGCTGTGGGCAACAAGGGCAGTTACATGTGGGCACTCCACCTCAACAGGTCTGTGGTAACAGCAAGGTGTTGGGGGAAGATGATAACTAAGACAGCACTGGTTCTTTTGACAGAAAAAGCTGAGTTTTACAGCTCAGATCCCTTCTGATTTCTGATGCTACATGACAGTTGCAACCCAGTCACCCTTTATCTCCTGAGTGCATTGAAAAGATGACAGTTTTTTCCTTTCGGACACTACTCCAAAATTTGTATTTCCCCTCTGAGCCCTGTGAGCCTTGCTTGGGTGACAGGTTCATATCATGGTGGTCCCACTGTTCTGCCACACAACGCTGCGAGCAGCAGGGATGGAGATCGCACAGCAGACAATGTGCCCCACAGCTCTGGAGCCTTGAAACTGCAGAGGGTGTGTCAGAAGGTGCCCAACTCACTAAATTACTATTGGGAAGGCCATTTCACTAGTTTTAGTTATTATTTACAGGTGTGAAGCTTTGTTTAGATTTTTTTTTAGCATTTTAAATTCAAAGAACTAAAAAACTTCAGGTGGAAAAAGTCCTACTGGAAAAAAATCCTAGTTTACCTGCTGAAAATAATTTTTGAATGTAACCATAAGAGAACAAAATAAAACAAAAGAGTCGAGAAAACCCTTAGGCATGTGATGATGGACTTATGAAATAATTACTCAGCTGCTTAATATTATATCCTGTGAGTAATCTCAGTAATTTGACAAAACTCTTCACAGTGCATAAAGCTAAGCACCTCCTCCAGTTCAGCCCGCATTAGCTTGAGGACCATAACATTAACAACTCCTCCACCTAGCTGCCTTTCTCCATAATGTCAGCCCAAGCAGTTGCAGACAAGCAGAGGCTTTTTCGAGTGTTATTTTGGGGGAAGTGCCAGAAGTTATTTATTTCAACAGAATTTTGAACATACTGTACTATACTACTATTCTTAGAATGTATTAAGTGGGGTGTACTCTAAGTAGAGTGGATGTTTACCCAAATTTTTGGTTTGGGTAAAGATTTTTTATTATGCACTAAAAATACACCAACAGTATTATGTATGATTAAGGGATGTTCTTTTTAGTGGCACCCTTATTAGCAAGTCTGCTATGAAAAATTTGTTTATTAGATAGCTAGCAGCACTTCAGTTTGTGTTGGACCCTTACCTAGCAACCTCATGAGTGGCTCTACTGCTCTCTCTGGGTGACCAGTTGGGAATTATTGCCTAGGGATTGCAATTTTAAAAGTCCAGTTTGCTGCAGCAAATCACAAATGTCTCAATTATGCTATCATCATAAACTATTTGATAATAATACAAAGCTAAATGACTGTTTGGAAAAGCTGATGATGGTGGTGTTGGCATTGATGCAATTCATGTGAGCTATACAGCAAATAACCTGAATTTTTCTTTTTAAGTTATGGCGAAGTTTTATTCTTATTTTAGTCACTTGTATTATTGCTTGCTGTGCTTAGGACATGGCATTGGTTGAAGGATTTAAAGAATGAATTCAAGGAAACATATGCAACTCTAAAACTAGTTAACAGAAATTAATAGAAAAAAAATGGTCTGACAGTCCCCTGCAAAGATGCCTTGCCCCTCAAAACAACTCCTACTTCCACTTGTGTGACACTGAACTACATTTCTGTACTACAACTGCAAGGAACTGACAAACTGACTGGGCAGACTCAGCCTTACTGAAGACTTACATTTAATCTTTCAAATGAATAATCTCAAAAGAGAAGCAATCAAATAGAATTGTCCTTTCTTTTCACCACCTCACCAACTCTACTGGCTCAACCAAAAGTAGGGACGAGACAATTTTTGTAGACCCTCTTCCAACTGAACTACTCTGTTTTGTAAAAGTAAACATAGGTTGTCTCTGCTTTTCCCTTTTACCCCATAACAGACAGTAGCAGTTTCAGACTGCACAGCTCATCATCCTACTGTAAAACATCATCAATTTGGAATCTGCTTGTTGGGTTTTTCTTGGTGTTTTGGGTTTTTTCCCTTCAAATGGAAACCTGCAGGAGAGGAACAGCTTAGACAGGAGGGGAAGGTAATGTCTCTTGCTATGGACAGATGTTTTCTGGAGACACTGTTCTTCATCACATTCTTAAACTTCTTGGACCACAACTAGATGGCATGCTAGGTTGGATTTCAGAGACTCCTGTTCATCCTCCAGTTACTGCTGTTGCTAAACCACAGTTACAGATACAGAATTCCTCAACAAAGGGAATGGCATCAGCAGAAACTTTGAGAAGCCTGATGTATCCAAAACCTCAAGGAAGGGTAAATGACACTGCAAGGCTCAAAATGCCAGACAACTGAGGAAGAAAAAGATTCCAAGTTGGATTATTTTAACTTTTTTTCCTGAGTACCTTTGAACTGCAGTAGTTAATCAATACTTTGGAGAAAGAAAGTCTGTGCTAAAGCTTCAGCATTTTAAATTAAATATATGGGACTCTTCTATAGTAGAACCAGCCAAGTCCAAAGAGTGTTCCTAACCTCTCGAGGTTAAATAAGTAAGATCAGACAAATCAATCCACCCTTATTTGTCATATAAAAAAATAAACTAATGGACCTTCTACAACTCTTTATAGAATAAAATATTTTAGATATTCATATTAGTACAAAAATATTGATTCTCATGAAACGAAGCTATTAAATTGCAGTGTTATAATATTCTCCAGTATGGTTCAAACTGCATAAGCTCTTCATAGATTAGATGCTTTCTTCCCTTAGGGTAAACAAAAAAAAGGAAAATTACAGGGATGGAGCACTATTTTACAAGTTACTGATGTAAGACAGCGTAGTTATGCCATAGAAGCATTAGCTCCATCTATGTAGTCCAGCTCAATAGTACAAATTAGGAGTAAATATGCAAATAACAAAATACCAAACAATGTTCCTATAAGACAGGGCTCAGAAAAGTTGGATTCCATAGAATTCCTTCAGTTCCTCAATAACAGGTAGGTATGCCTAGTTTATTGCACGTTTGTATAAAGACATGAGCTAAAGAAGTCAAACTGATGAATTTGCAGGTAACAATTCCTTTATCTGAAATACTGTAGAACAACTAGAAAGGAGCAGTTTACCCATCCCCTCATTGATCAAGAATATTAATGGGTATATGTTCTTGTGTCAAAAGGAAAGAAAAGACAAGACCTTACCCAAAATACATTAAAAATCAGTCAATTAAAAATTCAGCATACAACTTGAAGCATTCTTCTTCCTACTGCTACATGGGAAATGTATAATTTATTTTCATTTATAGACTTTCTATATCAATGAGATCACAGTAAAGTTCCCCAAGCAGACGGCTGAATCTACAGCAGGCAGTCTGAGACTGAGAACCAGAAACACTTTCAGTGTTAGCTGAGAAGCAGGTATCAGAAGCGGAGTTTTGCCAAACTGTGTATTTAGATAATACCAGACTACAAAGCTAAGAGCAGTGATCTGTCTAGAAACACTAAATAGCTGCTATTTAAGTAAATAATATGCAGAAAATAATGAAAAAACTCAAAAATAATAAAACATAAACTAGTACTTTTGGAAAGGAGAGCATGAAAAAGCAGAAATGGATACTATTTCTTGCCATTCCTCTGTCTTTTGTGACTGTGAGATTTTTGAAGGAACGGCCAATGCAGCTGCAATCATTGGGCAATATCTCAAAGTGATCATAACCACAGGTGCAGCCTGAAACATCCAATCTCTGACAGAAACTTGTAGTTGCACCAGCTCCTAGTACACACTGCACCTTCACAACACACAGTTTGCATGTGCGTTTCATTCTGGATTTGTCCCAGGTCTTCATGAAGCGTGTGTGTGTGGTTGACCCCTATACACTATGCACCACCAGTTGATGGAAGTGAGTAGCTCGCAGTGCAAGATCCTACAGCCCAATATAAGAAGAGGCTGATAGAGGAGTAAGGAATCTTTCATTGCATTTTTGCACAAATCTAAAAGACTCGGCTTCGCTAAATATTTCCATGAACTCTCAGTTTTTTCTTGGCATTACTGGTTAACTCTGCTCCCTCTCATCCTCCTCTTGTTCAGTAACACATGCTCCCACAGCAAAACATCTCTGCTCAAACAGCTCAAGTCACGTGCACCTCTCATTTGAGCCTAACTCAGCTTTCACTTAGCTATCTCCTATAGTTCTTCTAAGACAAAGAATGGTAGTTACACCCAGTACTTGCAGTAATGCTTATTACAGCCTGTAACAGCAAGCTGAGTGGAACCAGTGAGCCTGCTCAGGGTGGCAAAGAGACCATTGCATAATGTGGCTCAGCTTAAGTTCAATGAGCTAAATTAGCTAGACAGGTCACCATCCCATAAATTAGAAAACATAATTTGGAACAAGAAAAGAATGCAGGCTTGTTTTGCTAAGGAGTGCAGCTTCAGGGTTTGTGTTAAAAATTGCAAGGTATGCACATACTTTATGCTGGTGTTCAAAGCTGCAAGCATTTTTTGTCTTGAGACTGAATAAATGCAGTTGGTCACAGCTTACTGCTAGAACACTTTTTAAATGTTCATGGGAACTCCTGGAATAATTAAAGAATGGTGTCACCATGACAGGATAACACCCATCCCATTTCTAGCTGAGGAAACAATATGGTTATATATTATAAATTATGGCTAATTCTCTCACATCCTCTTTCCTCATAGCCTCAAACACAGGAAGCCTTTTCTTCTTCATGATATTAAATCTTACTGTTATTAACATCTTTAATATCTACAGTGGGATGTATTCCAGAGGATTCCGTTCCATCTCCATGGAGCACAGTCTAAATGTCACCAAGACCTGGCACAGTGAAAGGAAAATTCTGGCTAAGTGCCTTACAAATTTCCTCTGATCCTACATAAAAGGGTTGCTGCTATCCATGAAGAACTGAGAAAGTCTGATTTCCTAGGGTTTTTGTTCAAGATCTTCAGCTTCAGAGCCAGAACGTACTTCAATTGAACAGGAAACTCTCAGGAACTGACACATGGTTCCTGGATATGGGAATACTGTGAACCTGAAACGTGTGCTGCCAAGTTTTATCTGATCTGATCTGATTCCACCCATTGGATTCTTTTGAAGGTGAGTTTTGTCAAAAACTAAGCCAATGGAGTTCTTTTTGTTTAGTTTACTAAATGGTAAACACAGCTGGTTCAAACACCAATAGCAGAAGCAATGGTTGCTGATTAATCTCTTCTAAAGAACTGGAAGACAAAAAAAAAAAAAAAAAACCAAACAAACCCAATCAACCAACCAAACAAAAATCCAAAGCAGAGGTTTGAGAATTTTGTTTCTGCCATGGTTTCACTCCAGACGGCAGCTCAGCCCCTCCCAACCACTTGTTTACTTCCCCACTGGTGGAGTGGGAGAGAGAACTGGAAAAGTAAAAGTGAGAAAACTCATGGGTTGAGATAAAGACAGTTTAATAGCAAAAGCTGTGCACACAAGCAAAGCAAAATAAGGAATTCACTCACTGCTTCCCGTTGGCAGACAGGTGTTCACCTATCTTCAGGAAAGCGGGCCTCCACAATACATGATGGTGTAAGCACTGCTGAGCAGCAACTAAAACCTCCCTGTGTTATTAACGCTGTTTCCAGCACAGACCCGAAATGTAGCCCCATACTAGCTACTTCAAAGAAAATTAGCCCTGTCCAAGACAAAACCAGGACAGTTTCCAACATGGCCCTTAACATTTATTGAACTAAATCTAAGGAAAACAAAATTTTAAAAAAGATACCCCACAAATGTTGTCTATACTCTGACTGACTATACCTTCAAAAAAGATTTGCTGTTTTTAGGTACTATATAAACCTTTTGCATTCCCCGGGCCTAAAAATCAGAAGTCTTGAATTCCTGATGAGTGTGTGTTATCTCATCCCTCCTGCTTTGATTTAGAGTATCGTGCTATATTTCCAAACAATTATGCTTGCAAGCAAAGACACTGCACGTAAATAAAAACATAATATCCCAACCAAAGACACTTTTAAAACAAGGAAAGAAAATAATGATATAATGTTCTCAGTGCAGCCAAGCAGCTGAGACATCTTGACATACGAAACACACAACCTGCTTACTTGGATAGATACACATATGGCAGAACTTCAAACTAAAAATTCTCTATAAAGCAATGAGAATGCAAGTACTAGAGATAAAGACTTCGGAATACTATGCTATTAGAAAAATGAGCTAAGCCACCTAATTCATTTCAGTTTGTGGTTTGTCTGTTGGTTTTGGGTTTGTTTGGGGTTGGGTTTTTTTTTGGGGGGAGGGTGCATAATATATAAATATGAGCCAAAGCTGAATTTAAAATGAAAACAATAATCAACATTGCTAGAAAATAAAAGAGAGAACCCCAGAAAATATTTGGAAAAAAAAATAAAGCAACCAATTTGTAAATACTTCAAAAAGAAGAAGAAAACAAGGACCAACAGTAATTTTTCAAGAACAAATGATGCCCAACCAATCTAATTTCTATATGTAGCAGAGTTACAGGACCCTTGGATTGGATAGACTAAACCTTATTGTATATTTAATTTTAGTAGGTCATTCAATGTTGTAACCTAATAAGATGCTTGAGAATTAGTTTTAAAAGCTAAAAGCAGATATAAGTATGTTGCAAAGAGAAAGGGGACAATGTGATCCCAGTGCTTATAGTGGACAGAACCAAACATATGGGCTTCTGGTGCAGCAGGAAGGATCCTGGTTACAGATTAGAACTGCTTTCCAAAAGTACACATTTTAAATCAGAGAAATAGCCTGCCTGAGGAGACTTTGGAAGAGAGAGTCCAGCACCAGAGATCTTGAAAAACAGACTGAAGAAAGGAGCAACATCTGCATGAGTGACCCTGCATGGGGCAGAGAGGGTGAATGAGCTCTGAATAAACTCTCAGTGTCCAGACTATTTTTATGCCATTTAAATATATCTATATTCTTTAAAAGCTCAGAATCCAGGAGCCAAATGGATGAATCATTCAAATGAGCATCTGAAACCCAACAGCAAAAACATATCGTCAATGTTCCTTTTGTTCCCTGGGCATAGGATATTCTAGTAGCTTTCATTGATCACTCCCAACAGTGTCATTATAGGAAGAGCAAGCCACGATGCTAGATCTTTTTCATCTTATCTCTTCCAGAGACAGAATATAGTACTGGCAGCTTCAAAACTCCAAAATTACTACATCAGGCTCATTTAGGCTTATTATGTTTAGAGGGTAATAATAATAAAGTTCCTTGCCTGTTCCTTTTTGCAATGTTGTAAATGGTAAATGATGCAGGAACATTTCAGTGGTGCAGGATACCTCAATTCAAATTCACAGCACAAAACCGTAAGTATCTCTATCTCCCTTTTGTGCTTTATGCCTAACCTGATTTCTGCACTCGCTGATAACTACCTCTTTTGTCCTCCAGGAGTCCCACTCTTTACCATGCCCTGTTTCATCCCCAATTTCTTCACCAACCTCCTCCAGGAGTCCCACTCTTTACCATGCCCTGTTTCATCCCCAATTTCTTCACCAACCTTCTATGCTCTATCTACCATATTATGCCTTCTATGCTCTATCTACCATATTATGATCAAAATCTCATGGTCTGCCCCACCATCATTTCTGTTCGTCTCTCTCCCTAACATCACTCTTATTTCTAGTATCACCCTCCTTGTTGCTCTCCTCCCCAAATGACCATGCACTCATTTAAACTGTGTTCCATGTGTGTCTTCCAGTTTCCCTCTGGCACATCTGGCTTCTACCTGTCCTCACAGCTACACAAGTACATCTCTGCTTATGCTTTCACACAACACTGTCCTCCTGACAGAGACACAAGTCAGCAAGAGGCTCAGCTTCAGGGAAGTTTCCAGCTCTCATGGCTGTAGGGAAACTCTGAAAAAGTGGGCAGAGTACATCCCCCAGAGAAAACACAAGGCACACACAAAGGGATGACAAAGTAATGCTAAAAATTATGTGCCTCCTACAGCTTGGAGTGTACTCATGATCTTTGAGTAGAGCATTCTGGAGCTAGCTGGACAATGAAGAAACAGTCCTACTTGCATCTTGCTACAACAGACAACAGGCAATAGTAACTGTCTTCATTAGTCCCATCTTCATTCACTTATGAGCTGTGGTGTCCACCTTCATTCAGCACAACCTCTGCCATCCATCACTTTAAGAATGTTTGAAGCTAAAGACTTTAGAACAGACAAAACCAGACTAAAGATATGATGAGTTTACCACTCTGAAGCATGAAAACCAAAAATCACAAGCATGGCTCTCAAATCATAAGATTCTGAAAATAAGATTCTTTTTCCAATGACTGGCTGGTGCTCCCAGCTCCTCTACTTAATCCAGAAATTGTAACAAACTATTTCTGTAACCATTCACACCACCTTTGTCCCAGTCTAATACCTTTCTTCCTCACATCTTCACCTCAATTCCCAATGATATTTCAACTATTCCTTCAAACCACTCTCCCCTCTCAGTTGTTGAGAAAAACACTAGTGGGTACTAGAATGAGTAGAGTGTAATGAATTCATGAATGTGCCTGTATCATAGCATAGCATTTGCAGAAGTGAGTAGATAATGAGAGTTTGTGACCTGCTACTTCTATATTCCTACACAAAACCTGAACTCCTCACTCCTGCCCTCCCCAGACACAGAACAGACATCCAATTGGAGTGGACATCCAACTGGACAGCACTGTGCTTCAGCCACATTTGGACTGGAAACGTCTGAGGACCTGAGTTTCATGTAGACACAGGAAAACTCATTACTTACTTGCCAGAGCTGACAGCAGTGAAGTCCCAGATCTTTCTCTTAATCATAAAGAGTGTACAGTATGTGCCCATCTCAAAAGGTGAATGAGAAAAGCCCAAAGCCATTCTTCTGTTGCTACATATCTTGAAGTTGTGTCAGTAGAAAGGCCAGTGCTGGAATGAATGCAAGATATACAATCAGAGGATCAAACGAAAGTACATACAGCACCTCAGAAGTGATGAATGTTTCTCTTTGCATTCCTCTCTCACAGGCACATCTCTTCAGCTTGCCTGGCTCTTCTGCACACCAGGATCTGTGCAGCATGAGTAGGTGACAGAAATGTCTTCATGACTTGTGACAGAAAGTGTGACTACCTAGGCTTTCTTTGCATCTGTGAGTCCCAAGTGGCTTAGTAGTTATTTTAACTAAAACACTCAACAGTAACAAATAAACACATACATAAGTTCTTTATAATACGCCTTCTTTGCAACAAAACCTACCACTGTGCCCAGCTAGTAAAACATTAGCTGGTTTGCTTCTGTCATTCTCCATCCTTAATTGTTTCAGTGTCTTGTTTTAGGGCCATTCCAGATTTCAATCTATTCAAAACACAGCAGTGCAAGTATTTTTTCTTACTTTAAAACAAGGGTTTTTTTTCTAATTCCACCCTTCAAAACAGCTTATTATTTTCTTCCAGTGATCCCATTGAAGATTTGAGGTGTTCATTAACTTCAATAACCCTTAAGTCAGACTTAACTTAAACATTTCATCTCCATTCTCAAGTCTGCATTTTCCTACCTGTGGTTACAGTCTTGCTTCTTATTACATTTCCCTGCAGCCTGCTAATGAATCCAGTCTCTTACTTTCTTCCTGTGACTCTTCACATATGCTGTCCCCACAGGCTGCTCTTAATTCAGGTTCTTACAAGTTAATCCTGAATTAATACTCCATCAGTCATCATGGCAACTAATAACATATCATGATTCTTGACAGACCAACACTTTACTCTGCTCCAGCTGTAACAACATCATTATGGACATGAGGAGACGCTCAACCAAGCCTGCGTATTTAGGGTAGCTGGTTTCCCTTCTCAGTTGTTGCTATGGCAGGTGTGATACCTTGGGGATTCAGCTGAGGGTTTGGTGTTCCCCAGCTCCCACCAGCTCCTCTGAGCCTGTATGGAAGTGCTCCGAGCAGACATACACTCAGGTGGTGCTGTGATGGAGAAGTATAAACAGGACAGGTATCCAACAGAAGCTGCTGCATTGAACAACTTTTCTGTTTGCTATAACCATGACATAAAACAATATGGCAAACAGTTTTGAAAATACTGGTTACACAAAAATGGAAGGTTTAATTCTTACAACTTCTGTGAGGCCCATAGTCAGCACCAATCACCACTGACACTACTGGCATCTGGAAGACCCCTCAGGTGCTTTTGTGTCCTTTCAGACCCTACTCCAAAATTTGTCTTTCCCCTCAGAGTCACATCACCCAAGGGGATAAGGAGAATGTATTTTGCACCTTTTTTTTTTTCTGCATTTTTTACTAAAAACAACCTGATCCCAGAGAGGCAGACACTTGGTATCTCCTACAAACATCCTAGTATCTGCCCAGAGATGCAGACACGATATATTCTATGAACATCCTGGCTTCTGCTCGAGGATATAGATACTTAGTGTTAAGAAAGTTATGAACTCTGCAGTAAATCACCTCATAGTTAAGAACATTTGATGAAACA
Source organism: Clamator glandarius (assembly GCA_033459285.1). Taxonomy (NCBI): domain Eukaryota; kingdom Metazoa; phylum Chordata; class Aves; order Cuculiformes; family Cuculidae; genus Clamator; species Clamator glandarius. The sequence continues at coordinate 526,917 of JAUNZM010000263.1, forward strand.
AGGAAAGGGACATGAGATAGGGAGAATTTGTTACTGTTTAAAGATTACCTGAAGGACATCCTTATCCTAACTAAGGATGTGGAAAGAAAAGTAATTTTGTGTTAAAGTAGAATTGTGCAACCTAATGAATATATTTATTAGGTAGGTGTCACAGTTGTATTAGCTAGGTGTGATTTTGAGCACTGGTTTTGTATATAAAGGCCTTTGGGGGAGTTCAGCAGGTGTCCTAGTTTTGTGAAATACCTTCCACCTAGCACCCTGCACAGAATAAAAGCAATATCTGCTCTCTGAATAAAATGCTTTATTTTGGGAGTCTCTTTTTTTATTGATTTCAGGTAACACGTTGAGCCATGTGACAGGCTGATATGGTGAAGGTCTCTCTGTTTCACACACCCTCACACTGCCCCACGCCCTGCACATCACTGCAGCGATGCAGGTGGCTCCAAGTAAACAGGAAGGGACAGCACCAGGCCTCCCAGGGGAACACGGCTGGAAGCCTCATGCCTCTCAGCAAGCACGGGGGGCTGCATGTGTGGCTCCTAGCCTGCCCCGAGCCTCCAGCCCCACAGCCCCAGTGCCACCATCGCCCCAGCCAGCAGGCATCAGCCCTGTTTGGCCTAGGCTGGCGCAGCAGTCCCCGCTGCCTGCTCAAGCCGGTCACAGGGCTCTGTTCAAAGCTCTTTTGGTATAATTTTATTATCATAGAATGGTTTGGGTTGGAAGGGACCTTAAAGATCAACAAAGGAGCAATGAAGCTGGTGAAGGGGCTGGAGAACAGGCCTTAAGGAGCGGCTGAGAGAGCTGGGGTTGTTTAGCCTGGAGAAGAGGAGGCTGAGGGGAGACCTCATTGCTCTCTATAACTACCTGAGGGGAGGTTGTAGAGAGGAGGGTGCTGGCCTCTTCTCCCAGGTGACAGGGGACAGGACGAGAGGGAATGGCCTTGAGATCCGCCAGGGGAGATTTAGGCTGGACATCAGGAAAAAATTTTTCATGGAAAGGGTCATTGGGCACTGGAACAGGCTGCCCAGGGAGGTGCTTGATTTACCTTCCCTGGAGGTGTTTAAGGCACGGGTGGACGAGGTGCTAAGGGGCATGGTTTAGTGTTTGATAGGAATGGTTGGACTCGATGATCCGGTGGGGCTCTTCCAACCTGGTTATTCTATGATTCTATGATCATCCAGTTCCAAACCCCTGCCATGGGCAGCAACACCTCCCACCAGACCAGGCTGCTCAAGGCTTCAGCCAGCCTGGCCTTGAACACTTTCCAGGAGGAGGCATCCACAGCTCCCCCAGGCAAACTGTTCCATCCTCACCATCCTCACCATGAAGTTTCTTCCTGGCTTCTACAGGTATGTCCATCAAAAATGGAAGGTTAAAGAGAACATACCCCCACTGATGGGTGAAAATGGTGACCTCATATCAACAGACGAAGAGAAGGCTGAGGTAGGTACTCAACAACTTTTTTGCCTCAGTCTTCATTGACTACCGCTCTCCTTCCCCCTTCTGTTTTAGACTAGACATAAGGAAGAATTTCTTCGCCATGAGAGTGGCGAGGCAGTGGCACAGGTTGCCCAGGGAAGTTGTGGCTGCCGCATCCCTGGAGGTGTTCAAGGCCGGTTCGGATGGGGCCTTAGGCAGCCTGCTCTAGTGGGAGATGTCCCTGCCCTTCCAATCCAAACTATTCTATGATTCTAATGAGTAATCTAAAACTGCCCCTCTCCAGTTTATAGTATAGCTCCTATCACTACGAACCTTTGTAAATAGCCCCTCCCCAGCTTTCTTGTAGCTCCTTCAGGTACTGGAAGGTCGCTAAAAGGTCTCCTCAGAGCCTTCCCTTCTCCAGGTTGAACAACCTCAACTCTCTCAGCCTGTACGGGAGGTGCTCCAGCCCTCTGATCATCCTTGTAGCCTCCTCTAAACCCACTCCACCAGCTCCATGTCCTTATACTGGGCATTCCAGACCTGGGCACAGTTCTCTAGGTGGGCTCACACGAGAATGGAGCAGAATCCCCTCCCTCGTCGTTCTGGCCACGCTTCTCATGATACAGCCCTTATTTTTATAAGAATAAATTAAAAAAATAGATAGAAATAACCCCATAGGTCCAGGAGGGGAGGGGGAAGGGTAAGGGGCACGTCGCGGCTGGATGACGTCACCACCCGCGCCCCCCTTGCCGCGCGCTGCTGTTGCCGCCGCGCGCCACCAGAGGGCAACGCCGCCCGCCTCGCCACGTCCCTCCCGCCATTGGCTCCGCGCCGCGCGGCGCCGCGTCACGTGACCTTCCCCCTTTCCCCGCCTCCTTCAAGAGAGGGCCGGAGGACCTATCCCACAATGCTCTCGCCGGTGGCCGGGGGGCCGGTTTGGAGGCGTCTCGCTGGCGCCCGCCGCCACGCCGCCGCGGCCCCGCAGCGCCCCCCAGCGGCCGGCGCCGCGCGCACGTGTGTCCCGGGAGCGGAGCGTGGCCCCCGCCCCTCGCGGTCCGGCGCGCGCCGCTCCCGGAAGCCCCGGGGGAAGCGGAGGCTCCGCCAGCGGCTGCCGCGGCGCCAGGTGAGCCCCGGGGGCCGCGGCCTTCGCCTCCCTCCCACCTCCCCACCTCGGGGCCAGGCTCTCCCCACGGTCGCCGCGGGGCCGAGGGGGCTCCGCGCCGCCCAGGGGAACAAAGCGGGGCGGCCCCGCAACGCGTTGGTGGAGGCGCGGCGGCGGCGGAGCTTCCGAACAAAGGTCCCGAGCCGGGCAGGTCCCACGGGGAGCGGCGGGGGAGGCGTAAACACCGGGAAGAGTGATTATACAAGGGCATGGAGGGATGGGGGGGGGGGGAATGGCTTCAGATTGGAAAGGGGAGGATTGGATATGAGGAGGAATCCCCTCACCATGCGGGCGGTGAGGCGCTGGCACAAGTTCCCCAGGGAAGTTGTGGCTGCCCCATCCTTGGAGGTGTTTAAGGCCAGGCTGGATGGGGCCTTGGGCAGCCCGGGCTGGTGGGAAGAGTCCCGGCCCGTGGCAGGGGTGTGGAATTGAGTGATCTTTAAGGTCCCTTCCAATCCAAACTATTCTATGATTCTAAGAGCGCCTTGGAGTAGGAGGAGTTCCTGGAAGGCTTTGCGGTTGTGGAGAAAGTTGCCCGAGGAGGCTCAGCTGAGCGTCCAGCGCTGCTTTTGTGCTGCTGTGGGATCGCAACCTCGGTAAATCCCGCCGAGTCGCGCCGGAGCCGGGAGGCGGTGCAGCTGCCGAGCCAGCGAGCGGTTCGCCTGCTTCCTGTGGTTCACGGCACATCGTGTCCTCGTTTGGTTTTCCACTTTGATGAGAGTAAAGAACGTTATTAGTTTGAGCTCCGAGCGCAGCTCATCTTTGTTTAGCAACCCGCTTTCACGTTTTTAACTTCAAAACGGTTTTGATGGGACTAATATTGCTCCCTTTGCTCTTACAAGAGGTCCCCCACCCCTTGTAGACTGCTAATTAGTTTTAAGTTTTAGGAATGAGATAATGGAGCGAGAGGCCAGGTAGTTGCTGTTTGTTGAGTATCAGTAACCAAGGACTGTTGGCAGAGACTCATTCATTTAAAACGTCAAGAGATGGTTAAGACTGTTCGCGTCTAAGTAACAGTTATATAATGGATTGGAATGTCCCTGATCATTGAGCGGTTATTTTAAGATTGTAATTTTTTAGCTTTTTAGGGCTCTGATAACATGAGACGCTACCTTAGCTAGGTCTCCCTTCGAGGTTATGTTTGTGTGTCACTGCTGTATTGGGGCTTTTAGTTCTAACTGAATTGTGATCTAACTTCAGGCACTTACTGTGTGGGTATTTCGGACTCTTATACACAGGAGAAGAAGAATGGGGGGAAGTCTATTCATTTTCTTATAGTTTCTTTCAGTCTTAGCAGAATAAATAGTTGGCTGCTTCTATGACAGGGTAACATATTTGCTTTGTTTGACTGATTGCACATGCTAATCCAGGTCTCTTCTTTTTTAACTGGAAAGCTATATTTAGGGATTCACAAGGTTAAGTAAAAAAATGAATAGCATCCTCTCTAGTGACATGGAAAAGACTTGGAAATGATCCCAAGTACTTTTTCAGATGTTTCCTTTAGAGTTTCTAGGAATCTAATGTTTGTTGTCCTGTTTTCCTCAGATGAGTTGAGAAATAGTTGGGAGACGGAGGAAGCTGTTTAGACTTTTACTCACAGTGTTAAATGGTCCGCAGCTTTCCTTCCAGTAGCTTACATGCACTGATGTGTCGACTTTCAGAGCCATAAGTGGCTCAGATAAGAAATGTGTCCATTTTCTTTTGTGTTGTACTCATCTTAAAGCTGGCTTGTGAATAACCAGAACAGACAACAGCTTTGTGGCCTTGGTAGAGTGGGGTAATGGAAATCTCTCTCTTCCAAATGGTCTTAAAAGAGTGTTTTTCAGACCTTTAACAGCAGTAAAATTGGGTTAAGCAATTTCTGTTGTATGCAGATTATGTTTTAAGACTGGGAACACTTCTGTAGGAATTTTAATTTTTTGAATGTGAATTTACAGTCTCAAACACAGTAGGTTGTCAAAGAGATGGATGTAGGGTATCTTGTTCTCCAGTTGCTCAGCTATCGCTTTTGAAACATCCACAGGATAAAGAGTTTGTTTGTGCTTGTGATTGACTGATACAGTAGATGCATGACTTCTAGCCTTTGGTTTATAAAGCTTGTAGATGGTTCTGCTCATGATACTTGATGGTTCTGTGCTGGTTACAAACATCTGGGTTTTTTTTCCTGGGTTACAGGAATTCTTTGCAGAATCTTCTTGGATTTCCACTGTCCCAAGTATTTAAAACCTGTGGAACACCTTAAGTTATTTGAAGGTAGTTTTATTTAGTAATTATTTTAATGATTATTTTATTTCAATCAATGCTATATCTAACCGTACATGATATTCAAGGAAGGAAGAATCACTACTGCTGGAAAAAGCTGGACTTGCCATACTGACAGTTGAATTCTTGAGGTCTGCCTTTCTGTGAGTGTGCTGTTCAGTGCTGGGATTTTCTTTGCCAGCAACCTAAGCTGAGGGGAAAAAATGTCACTTCAGTTAATAGTAACAAAACCATGTAGTTTAGTTTTTGTTGATAGCACTGAATGATCAGTTTAGCTATCAGCCATTGTTCTCAATTCCTCTGAATTCTGAAGTGGTTACAGCTAAACTGTTTAAGATTAACATAGATATAATAAATCTCAACATTGCTTAGGTTTTTTGCCTTTTTTGCAAGTTGGCAATATACAGTGGTAAACAAATTCATACATTCCCCCTCCCCCTGCATTTTGAAGTCATAAATACCAGAAGTCTCTAATGTGCACGCTTTATAGAGCATGTCAAAACAAGGGCTGCTTTGTGGCTTTTCAGCATTGTAGGCACTTATGTCTTATGTACCTACTAGTCTGCCTTGTCCTGAAGGGCATGACCCTTGATCTGAGAAGGTACCGGTGCACTGACATTGTATCTTTTCTTGCCTACTTGGTCTCTTTACCCAGCAATTGAGGATAGAGGCAGAGTTGCAAGCAGGAAGTCATGAATGTCTCTTGTTTGGATTTGAAAGTTGATTGGGTTTGGTACCCTAAACCACCTGAGCAGGATGGTTATCTTGTTTGATAAGTTAGCTGCAGTCATGAAACAGCAAGCGAAGGAGGACTATAATCCTGGAAGATGGGAGGTGAATGCACGTCTACCTTTGTTCTCTAAAGCTGCAGCTCTGCTTTCCTGATGCATCTCCTCTCCACATCTGGGTCTAGTGGAATGCCAAAGGCAAGGTGGCTCTGTTGGAAGGGCTCTTGGAGGTTGAACATGCGTATTCTGCACTTCAGTGGCTTGCGCCAGATTCAACAAGTAGTTTTTCTCTGTCCTGAGTTTAAAACAAAACTAACCCTAAATGCTAAGGAAATTCCCTCTTGCTTTTGGAAACATTCAGCTTTCCCACAGCTAATTTTTATGGCACATAAGATTTTCTCCAACTAAAAGTCTTGAGGAAAGCTAATTTAATCTAACCAGATGTGGAAGTTGTCACTTCTAGGCTGCAGAAATTAACTGGCTTGATAAAGGATGATAAAAATATGGCATCTAAGTATGAATCAATAGAGAGGACTAAAATAAACTTTGTATAAAATGCATTTACTCAAGTAAAAAATATATATACACACAGGCATATATAGGTATGTATGCATCTGGGGTTTACATTTTGTATGTTGTGCCAGAATGAATATTTTCACCTGTTCATTTTTTTTATTATCAACTAATGTAGTCTCAGAGATTATCTTGATCAAACAGTAGTACTGCTTTTCCTCTCTTTTTTTTCCATGAGATCAAAAAATTTGAATTTTGACTCAAATACTCCATCACAGCAAACACGAAAAGGTAGCATTTTAATTTGATGTCTTTTGTGGCTGGTGGTGTTCTTGACTTTCTGAGGTTCAGAATATTTCACATATGTCTATATAAATACTAAATTAATAAATCAAAAAAAATGAATTAATATGTAGCGAGAATTGGGAAGAATGTCTTCTAGAAGCCGTTTTCCATAGCCTAATAGTATGGCAAGTTGCAAAATCTGATCACTCTTTTAATAGACACTAATAACATCTGTCTTAACACAGGTTTTGGTTAAGGATTGGTGAACTCCTGTTAAAATGCAATCTTTTTTCCTCTGTTATTAGGTCTGTAAGTGCTTTTTTTACTGTGAACTGCCTTCAGAGGTATGATCTGTGACTAAACCAGGAGTGATTAAACCATTTAACGAAATTTGGAACTTCTCCAAGGTAGTATAAAAATGCTTGGAAACATCAAGTGAGTTAATACTTATTGCCTTGCTACTTACTACCTGGCTTTTGTTAGACTGCCAGCAGTAATAAGGAACGTGACATTCCATGGGATCAGTGTCTGCTAGAAGCTTGTGTGTGTGCCCGTTCCTTTAGATAGCAACACAGGCCAAAAGTGCAGCAGCTAAGATGTCCACCTTCCCTGGTGTGCCACAGGAGAGATGGAAGCCCTCATGCGAAACTGATACTCAAAACTTGAGTTTTAAGGTAGAATCTGAAGGTAAATAAATGGTGTTAGTTGGACTGCTCACTGTCCAGAGCAAGTAACTTCAGCAACTCTGGACAAAGGAGGGACACTAAAATACCTGTCTGCTTTCTGTACAGCCACTGAATAGGCACTTGTACGTGGGTTTGCCTTTTTTAAAAAAAAAAAAAAAAAAAAGTTTATTACTTGTGTTGCAAAAGGTAATGACCCCTGTGGATAGATGGGTGTAAGGAGAAATAATTGCAAGTTTATGAAACAGCTGGAGAAAAGCAGTCTGTTGGAGCTACTTAGAGCTCACTGGAGGTTTTTTTAGTGTTCTTAAAAAATAAGATATGTGTAACAGTGAAGGTGAAGTATATCCTTCTCTCTGAAACTATGATTCTGATTTTTATTTTTTATTTTTTTAGTTGTAGTTTTGTTGCTGAGCAAGAAAGGCACCTTACCCAAGTCTTAGATAAGTCATTTAGTACCAGGAGTTACTTTATGGCTGTTACCGTGGCAAGAAACTTTGAATGCAAATCAGGTTCATCGTTTTAAGGAGCTTCTGGTATTGTTGATGTTGGAAATGCAAGTTCTTTTTGAAGCATTGCAATGGAACAAAATATTCAATTATAGCAAAAACTAGATTGGTTACTTAAGAAGCACTGGTTTATTATAGGTGGTTTATTGATGCCATCTATATGGTGAAAGTAACCTAAAACGGTCATGAGCATGGCTTTCTATTAGTAGACTGTTCTCACAAATTAAAAGGAAAAATGGAGTTCAGTTTGTTTCTTAGGATCAAGTCTAGCTTTTCACAGAATCACAGAATAATCAGGTTGGAAGAGACCCACTGGGTTGTCCCTCTTGTGTGGTTAATAGTTTCTGTTGCTGTTGGTGCTAAGGAAACATTCTCTCATGTACCTGTCTTCCATTTCTTCCATTCCTGGCTCTGTTTTCATGGCTTTATTTTAGGTGTCTTGAAAGTTATCCCTGAGTAAGGCCTGTGAAAGCAAGATCAAAAGTAATTGAAACTGCTTATCCCCCATCTATCTACTCCTTCTCAAATGATTTCTAATGAGTTGTTGTTCTACAAATATTGAAGTAAATTTTGTGCAAAATGCGACTACATTTAAAAATATTTCAGTTGTTCTAAATCCTTTGTGAACTCTTCCCCCCCCATCATTTTCTGGAAATGTAGCATTTCTTTTTGTATGAGGTTAGTTTAGGTCTTTGACCTGGTCTTATAAAAAGCTGCTATTCAAAGTCAAAAGGATCTTGAGGACTGTGTTTTTGTCACCATGGCTTTCATCAAGTGCTTTTTCTTTTTTAAAAAGTATGCCTCGGATGGGCAAAATGTACTTTTAAATGGCAATGTTCTTTCTTTTGTTTGTTTCACTTTTTTAGGCAAACACATCTTTTAATACTGAAAGAACATGTTACATCACTGAAATCTTGATGCTTAAAATGAAAAAGCAGCATGCTTTTAATAGAGGACTCAAATTCAGTGTATTTTTATCAAGTGTCTGTGTGTGGTTCTATGCAATCTTCTGTAATGCATTTTTCCACTTAAGTAAATCCATTAAATTATAGGGAAACCTATACACCACATGAATTTTGAGAGGGATACCCATCAGTTTGCAGGAGTTCAACATTCAGAAGCTGAGAAATAAGGCTACTGTGATGTAGGTGAAAGGAAAAGTAATGGTAGTCTGTAATTGGACAATTGCAGGTTATTTCCTCCCTTGCTGGATTCAGCCCATTCTTTGGCTCAATATACTTTCCTAAACACCCACTCTGGTTTTGTTGCCCCATTAATATTATGCATCTTAAATGTGGTTCTTGCCCTTGCTACTGCCTGTGAGCTCTTCATTTCGGTTCAGTCTTGCTCCATTGTTTGTGTTTGCACTGTTAAAAAGTCTTTGCTTTTCCACTTATGTCTTTCTAAGGTTCTGTTGGTGTAGCTCGTACGTCTCTGGTGTTTAGCACCCTAAGCTATCGGAGCAAGTTTAGGGTGGTATTAAAAAAAATAAAGATGGTCTTCCTAGTTTCTTCAGCATCGGAGAAATGATTGCAACAAGTCCTGCTGTGTTGCCATAGCACTGGCTGAAGTATGCTCATTCATCTTGTGGGAATGTTGCAGTGCAGAGTAGCAATAGGATAGGAACTTGAAATTATTAGTGTATGCAAAGCACAGATCCAGTTTATGAGGGGAATGAATGCAATGACTAGCAAAGATTTCTTGAGTAAATGCAAACATTTCTCCTCTGGATCTATGACATGGCTAGATTTGGAAGGGTTACTTGTGCAGAAAGCATTGTCTTCATCGCAGTGACGCACTGCCACGTATCTGTTCTTTGGTGGAAAGCATGAAAATACTAGTGCTTCCAAGTGGCAAAGAACATGTACTTTTTTTTTTAAACTGTTCTTGGAAATGGCTGAACCATTTTTGCTGACTTTGGTATGTAATGCTATCCCTTCCAGCTGCAAAAGTATGCATGTGACTAAGGACCCTCAGCAGCAGAAAGGAAGGTCATGAGTTTATGATTTGATTTAGTTGCTTGATCTATGTGCACCAGGACAGTAGTACATAATCCCAAATTAGTTCCTATATTTGTACATTCCCATTTTACCCAGTTTAGTCAGAGACTACTTAGAAAACACACCTAAGTGCTTATTTGTACAGTTTGTGAGAGAATGTTATATATGCTGTTTTCTCTTTAATATTTCTTCATATTATGTTAATCTCTACAGTACTTCAGTGTTTTATCAGCAGTTTTTGGAACAACACAACTTGGCCCCTGGCATACATGTGAGTTCTCCTTACTGGAGTGGTTATGGTTTGGTGCTTCTCTTTGGAGTCTTGTCGTACACAGAGCAGCACAGTGAATATTGCCTTCTATTGAAAATACTGGTTTGGAAGGCAAAATCGGCTGGTCTTTTAATTCCTGTGAATATACATTTCATTGTCTTGTATTGATTTTTAGAAGGTTCCATTCATTGCATCTTCTGTATAAATGAAGCTGGTTTATTTTTTTTTCCTGGGGATGGTGGGGGGTGGTTAACTATGGCTCCAATGAGCATTCCTTCATCTGGTTGTTGTGGACTCAGCTGTGGACTTCAGTAAAGATTAGGTCTGGGATTGTCCTGTGCAGTTCAGAACATCTTTGGAAATGGGTGTAATGAGTGGCAGCCTTGCTGAGGAGCTACTCTGCAAAATTGTCTTTGGACAGTGCATAGAGAAATATGCAACCTTGCCCTCACTGCTTTTGCATTGTCAGGAGCTGACAGAGGCCTGAGTAACCTCTGGTAGAGTGGAAAAGGAACAAACTGGAAATGTCACTAAAGAGCCATTAGGGACACAAGCACAGCTTTAAATCACAGGTTAGATTGATCAGCTGTGAAATATATACTTTGAATCAAATGAGACTGCTCTGTGACAACCACCTCCCAAAGTGCCTTTTTTCTTTTCTTGCTCACTAGCAAGTTTTGCTTCATGTAGTTCTTGGTCTGCAGGCTGAATTTGCCCAAGCACTGGACCATCTTGTTGTCAGCGGTCAGCTTGAATGTACCTCATAGTATAGAGCTGTCATTTTGCTATACTTGAGTATGTAATTTCATGTGGTCTGAGTTAACCTTATAGCTGCTGGCAGGTAACAAAAATGCTTGATTTAGATTGACTTATGGAGGGAATCTACTGAGGTGCAATTTCTCATTGCTGTTTACAGGATATGAGCCCTTAACATGAGTTCAGGAGGCATCCTAAACTTTTGCTACCTATCCTAGTGGAACAAAGCATTTTATGGTTGACAGTGCAGAAAGATAAGAAATGAAATTTGCCTTCTGTAGATAATTACCCATCAGTGCCAGTAGGGTAACTAGTTCAGTACGAAACTCAAATTTGTCACCTCTGAAAGCTGCTAACTGCTGTGCAAGCTTGTAATCAGCTTTCCTTTACCTCTTCACGAGCTTCCTCAATAGAGGGGTCCAGCCTTGTGTGATAGCATGGTAAGAACTGACGTATACAGGGAAACCTTCTTCAGTGTGTTTTTGATGAAGAGAATACCCCTCTGATGCTTTAACTGGTTTGATCAAACACCACACCTTTTCTGGCTTGTGGATGTATCAGACTTTATGTGGATTGTGCCAGTAGTTATGTGGACGCTAGTGATTTAGATGAACAATCGGTCCTTGCTCATCTGAATCACTAGCGTCCTTGTATGTTGTCTTGGGTGGCCACGAAGATGATCAGAGGGCTGGAGCACCTCTGCTGTGGGGACAGGCTGAGAGAGTGGGCCTGTGCAGCCTGGAGAAGAGAAGGCTCCAGAGAGAACCTAGAGCAGCCTTCTAGTACCAGAAGGGGGCTGTAAGAAAGCTAGGGAGGGACTTTTTACAAGGGCGTGTAGTGATAGAATGAAGGGGAATGGCTTTAAATTGGAAGGGGGAAGATTTAAATTAGACATTAGGAAGAAACTTCACAGTGAGGATGGTGAGGCACTGGAACAGGTTGCCCCGGGAAGCTGTGGATGCCTCCTCCTGGAAAGTGTTCAAGGCCTGGCTGTATGAAGCCTTGGGCTGGTGGGAGGTGTTGCTGCCCATGGCAGGGGTGTTGGAACTGGATGATCTCTTTAAAGTCCCTTCCAACTCAAACCATTCTATGATTTTGCAAGTGTTTCACAAATTTTTGGTGCCTTGTGTTGTCTTATCCTACTACTTAAGACTGGCAAAAGTGCTGTCTTTTGGATGGCTTCTTGGGATGGAATTTGGAATTTTGCTGAAGACTGATAGCTTTATTATCATTTGAAGTTTAGCACAAGGCTTTTGTATTTGTCATTTTCCTAATGCTTGTTTTCCAGTGTTAGTAGTTCTTCTATAACCTACATCCTTATTTTTATTACCAGGGTAAAAAAATTAATTAGAACTGGTTACTTTGGGAAGGAATGTGGAGTCTGGTAGATCAGGGGGCCAGCTGCATGACTGAGATTCTGAGATGGAGTGATGCTTGTCCTATGCACAAGTTTCCTGGTACAGAGAGATGAGAAATACCTTAATAGATACCTCTTGGTGATGGTGACTTTGTTACTGTCTTCAGTCTTGAGTATGTGTAAATCTGTTGGGCTTGGAGGTTCTTTTGGCTTTGATTATAACTCTTACTTAAGAGCATTGAATGTAATGGCTATGTTGTTACAAGTTTTAACAGCAAAGTACAAGTTTTGTGGTATAAGCATGTTACCCTCTTTTCAAGATATTAGTCTGTCTGGCTTAGTTCTCTGTTGTACTGAAACTTTTTGGATAGTGACTCTTCTAAGCAGAGCTAGAACACAGTTGTTCACACTTTACACATACAAATAATATATGATGTATAAAGTATTCTTCAGGTACTTTTAGTAATTGTAGAAGACTGAGGAAACTTGTGGATCAGTGTGACTTGTCACAGCATGGATACTTGATATGGGACTGCTGACATTGTTTGGCTACCTTCTTTGACTGTCCAGTAGACTGAAATATTTACAGATTTATAGCAGCCCTTCAACACACAACATTCTCTAAACAACATGGTGTGTCCCCTGCAGTTTCTAGAATGTTCTCAAATATGTGAGGTCCTCTAATTGACATCTTTCTTACTGCCCTGATATTTAGCCTAAGTCTTAAGTGCTTTTTTGTTAAACTTTGTTGAGGAACACTGCCTACTCCCTTAACCTAATGTGAAGGTGTCTATATGGCAGGTTTTAAGCCAGTTTATGATTATAAGCTTTATAAAGGAAGGAGATTACCTTGTGTATGTCTAGTGTAAGGTTCTAAATCTTCCTTGAAACTCTTGGCTCCTCAGGTGGTCAGACATGTTACTAGACTATAAACACTGCAGCAGTTCCTCAAGCTGTATTTGCACTTTTCCATTGAGTTTTGTGTGCCTTCCTTGCTTAAAAGGCAGTTATGTCCTCTTTACTTCTGTGAGTGCTGACTGGACACAAGTGTTGAATGCCTGCAACTGATACTCACTTTATCATTGAGGTGCCCACAGATATGAAAGTGCTGAATCTAGTAGAGATGTAGCTGTAGCCACAGCATCTGCAGTCTAAGTGTGCTTGTCACTGTTCTGCTATGAGACTGTGGAAAAATAAATCCTGAGGAGGATATCAGCTGTGTTTTGAAGTGGTTTGGGGTTTTTTCCCCCTATGTAAGAAAGAGGAAAGTCAGCAGAAGGCAGCGTATTGTTCAGAATACTATAACTCTAGCCATTTGGGTTTGACAGCTTTCTCCTAAGACTTCACCTTGCATTTTGGTGGACTTAGGAGGTAATCTCAATACTGCTGTGCACTTGAAGGGGGCAGTTTGACAACAAAGTCTTAGCTATGCTAGTACCTTGTCACTGCCAAAAGGAGCAATTCTGTTTTATGTCTTCCCTCCCCCATTCAATCACTTGGAATTTCTTTGAAACACTTGTGGCTTTTAGCTGATTCTGCTCACCATTGCTAGTGGTGAGAAATAGAGCCACTTCTTTTGGTGGCAGTAAGCAGTTAGATTAGTTTAGCTCTATTGGGTAATTGCATCCTTGGAGGGTCTGCAAAGAACCTTTAAATCAGCAGTGTCTGCTTGCCTGAATGGCACTGATTCTTTCCAAGACACTGGATGTACATGAATAGGCTTAAACCACCTGTAGAGAAAGGTTTCTCTTTCTGTTCCCCAGAGCATAGCACTGGTCTTTCTCTCTCATCTTTGTTGGCTTTATGGGCATTCCATTTTGGAATGCAGAAAAAGTGCAAGTAAAGCATACAAAAAGTAAAGATGCTCTTTAAAGGCCTGCTTTGAGTGTGCCTGTTTGTTCTATTCTCACTAAAGTTCTGGGGCATGAGATTTTACTATGTAAAGGACCAAATCCAGGATAAGTGCTTCCAGATTCTCCATTTAGCCCTCATTTAGTGGAAGGCAAACAACGTTACTGAATTGTCACTTGAAACAAGTCTACTTTCCAGCCTCTTCAGACAAATTCGAACTTTTTCCAGATAAAAAGAACTGTGAAGGTTCTTGGTGTACTTTTACTTTTGTAAATATCTAATAGTGTCTTTTTTTTTTTTTCTTCCCCTCCTTTTCTTGGAATGTCTCGCATTAGACTTAGCAATACAAGTTGATCAAAAGCTTTTCCAAGGTTCAGCTGCTATTGGAAAAAGTGCTTCCTCAGCCCATCTCCAAGATGACACAGGACTTTTGGTGAAAGCTTTCAAAAGTTTCAGTAGCAGCTAGACGTCTGTCTGCCCAGTAATGGTCCAGAGGTTCTGGTGATCCAGTATGGGGAACTCCAGAGGTCACTGTGTTCTGCCATTAATTACTAAAAAAAAAAACAACAACAAAAAAAACCCCACCACATACCTCTGTTTTTGTAAATGTGACTACTTGAGATCTGTTTTCCTAAAAAACATGCTTACTGAGGGAGAGGCTTAAATCTCCTTCGGAGTTTTCTTCAAGGCCAGCAAAGTGCAGAGGGCAAAACAGTTCTACTTATCACTGCCCCAAATTTTAATTTTAAGAGGGGTAAAGCATGTTATTGTTTTATTAAGTAAATAAACTTCATACAGTGAATGTGTGACTCACTGTTGTTTCCTAGTTGAAACTGATTGTTTCCTTAGTTAGTAAAGATACCAAAACACAACTAAGATGAAATCCTTTTAAAAAGAAAATATTTTTATTGGAAAGAGAACAGTCAAAATATGTCACTGAGTATTCATACAACATGTATGTAAGAAGTTGAAGGTTAATGACAAGTGTTTCCTTAGTTAAGTCTGTTGGGGGAACAAGAATAAGCCAGTCCTGGACATTATTTTGCATCTGCTTACTGGAGATCGTTTTGTATGTTCTTGATTTACAACACTTTCCCGTTGAATATGTGTAGATAGGTCTCAGCACAGTTACTGTAACAGGGGAAGAGTGTGTTTACGTGTTGTGTTTTGAGGGGATAAAGAATGCTTGTAAAGACCCTGTCATGCAGTTAGTTGAAAAGGGGGCACATTCTAATTTCACGTGTCACTTGTAGGCCACTGCAAACTTTCCTTTTATTTTTCTATGCCTGGTTGATTGTAAAATCTTAACATACTAGATTTTAGTTCAGCAAGAAGCTCGGTTAAATGGTTTGAATAGACCAGATTTTTTTTTCTGTATGCTTGCATGGTGAGTTAGTGTTGAAATACATCTGTATTTTTAGGTGATTAGTTGTATGAAGTAGTTTGTGTTAATATAAAAAAGTGAGTAACACATTTTTGTGTTACAGAGAATTGTTTAGTGTGTAAGTGGCACTTACGTAACTTTATGGAGTTGTTCCAAGTACATCGTGAAGCTACGTTACTTAGACAGTGATGACTCTATTCCACGTTCTACTGTTACTCTGTTTAAGCGCTTTTGTTGGCAGATAACTTTGGCACCTGCTTTCCATGAAGACAAGAACCAGAATTTCCTTTCAAGAATGACCCAGAAATATTTAACTCCTTTTAAAAACATAACAGGAGAATGGGGTGGTGGTACGTGCTTGTAGCAGTGTCCTTGTTCACTGTTTTAAATTTAACACACTAAAGTATTCTTGCCTTTATCTCAAATATGAAATTGAGGCATTTGTGTTACACAGTAATTCCATTGAAACCATACAAGCACCAGGAAATTACCATCTTGGCTGCAGTGCTATTCTGTCTTCAGGAATTATGAGAAAGTGTTTTATCTGTAGAGTTTGGGGCAAGGTTGATACTGGTTTTGTCAGCACTAACATAGTATAGCGCTTGTTGTTTTGTCAAGTGCCATGTATGTATGAGACCTGCAGTATTTTCTAACATTTCACAATAACTGAAAGGTGGTAGCTGGTGGATGTACTTGTTGGGTATTAACATTATTCAGATACATATTAGCATGATGGGACATGGTTATTCATGGATATGGATGTAGTATTATCTTCATGTGAGCTCGTACCATTTGATAGTTGGGAGAAGGACAAATTTATCTCGCTACTTTCTCTGCCTCCTCTTCTTCCCCCAGCCAAGACTACAGATTTCTTGTATGGCGTGCGGCTGGAATGTTGGTCTGAGAAATGCTTCCAAATCATCTTTGAGTGTAAAAAAATCCAAAGGAATATGTCACATTTTGGAACAAATAAGAGTTCTGTTTTCTGTGTTGTCTCCCCTAAATCAGTATGTTCTCTTTTTGTACGTCTTTTAGTTATATAAATTTAATGACAGTTTCTTCTAGCTTTAACTCTTCCACTATTCCAGTGCCTGTAATGTCTCTTTTAAAGTGATGGAAAAAATAGCCTTTTCAAAGTTAATTTGTTAAATAGTATGTAAATTTTGGTGACATCTTTATTAAGTATTTTGGTAATATTAAATTCTTTTGTGAAATGCGCAGTGTCAAATTGACAAAAAGTTGTGCTGTGCAAAGTGATCTGTGAAATGCATTTGCAGCGCTTGGGTGTCTGTTTAAATAATAGGTTTCTGAGGAGAACAGTGTAGCACCACATAAATGTATTCAGTTGCTGCACATCTTGGATTTAATATTCTGTTAATATAAGGATCTGTTCTTCTAATTATTGTAACTGAAAATTTCTGGCATGTTTTTTTGTCTAGAAATTGTTCAGTGGGGAAAAAGTTACTTTTTCTGGTGAAAAACAAATTTAAAGAGCTGCTATGGCTTCTGTTTCTGCAATCTGCCTTAATGAACTCAAGACCTCTGTTATAATAAGCATGAAATGTACAGCTACTGCTTAAGTTACAATTTGATATCTAAATTTTGTCTATTTAAAACCTTTTCTGTGGATG
The DNA here is from genome assembly GCA_033459285.1 of Clamator glandarius. Classification (NCBI taxonomy): domain Eukaryota; kingdom Metazoa; phylum Chordata; class Aves; order Cuculiformes; family Cuculidae; genus Clamator; species Clamator glandarius. Next base: position 543,731 of record JAUNZM010000263.1, read on the forward strand.
GATGTAGAGTGCAGAATTCCTGATCTTGTCTTCAAACTATCTCAGCTGTGAGATGTCCTGAGGGTTGAGAGAGGTTTGAGCACAGCTTGTGGATTTTTCTGCTTCTGTAAAGCAATGCTGAGGTTTTTGTTAAGACGTAGACCAGAAGGAATGTTCTTATGTTTTATATATAAATACATGTATACCATAAACCACTGCATGATTTAAACTTTTTGGGACCAAAGCCATTTAAGTTCTCTTGCAAATAGGAATGAAAACAGCAGACCTCAATCTTGTGGTTTAAGTTCATTTGTGGTTTTGGTGGTCTTACCTGTCCAAATTTGATGCAGATTTTGCTTGTTTAAGGCTTTAAATTTTAAAGCAGTAGTTGGCTTTTGCTGGGTTTCATCTTGCCTAGCCTGCAAAGGAGAATGGGTGGTGGTCTGGTCAGTGGTGGTTCTGCTAACAGAACTTGCATAACTTAAGGTATTCACTGCAACAAATATTAGTGCTAGTAACTGCTGTACAGTTGATGACACTTATCCTAATGATATCTTTGAAAGTCAATTTTTTTATACCAAAAGAATGGCAATGTAGGAAGGGTATTCCCTTCCTACATGGTGTGTGTGGGATTTTGTTTCCTTCTTTTTCCCCCACACTAAGCTGACTTGATTCACATGTCTTTTTGAGGGATTAAAAGGTGGTTTCTAATAGGAACACTGAAACTATTTAGAATCTAATTACAAGTTTCTAATTAGTTTCCCAGTTTTGACCATTTTGTTAATGAACTGTCTGTGTTTGAGACTTGCAGATCAGAATCCTGCTTTTTTTGGATTGCATAAGAAAGCAGGAAGTGTGTTATGTGATAGGTATCCATGTGAGTGTTTTTCTCAGTAAAAAACAATAATCTTTAAAACTCTTCCTGCTACCACGATTCATTGATCAGATGAAAAATTTTGGGAGATAAATTCTCTCTCCTCCTCCTGTTTATCCAGGTAGTAAAGGGAAACTATATAGTTTGTGTTACATATAAGGAAGCTCAGTTGAGGAGTGTGATTGTGGTGTCCTGGGCTCTCTCTGACTGCTCTTTCTAGAAAAAAAGAGTAAGTGATTTGAAACCTCAGTTAGTTTGCTTCAGGTTGAATGATCAAGTAGCAGATTTCTTCAATCTCTTGTGAAGTTTATTTATCCTTTTAATTAATAATAATAATTTTAAAGCTTTATCTAGTTCCAGAGAAAGCTGCTGGTCCCTCGAGGGCCGGTAGGTTGGAATTTTAGGTAGGTTGGATACTCTCTATAGTGACTACAGGAGTTTGAAATGCAGGTGATCTCTTGTTGTTTCATTCTGCATGGAGTAGGTAAACCTCCAGATAACACACACTTCCTGGGTTTTGTGCAATCACGTTCTTTCAGCCTGTATGATGTGGATCACAAGGATATTGTCTATCCATGTTATTCTTTATTTTATAATGCTCCTTTGCAGAGAAGTTAAAACGCGCATCCACTCCATTCATCATATTCTGCCTGTGCTTGTGACTTGTCCCTTGTTTGATAATAACTCCCCCTGCATTTTTTTCTAAGTGATGCTACTTCTAATTGTATGAGAAAAGCAAGTGAACGTAAGCTGCTCTGATTTTTCTCACTTGCCACTACTATAGCAATGTTACACATGGAAAGCACCTTGCTCTTCTGGTATTTGGTGCCTTTAACTCTGTTGCTTCAACCATTAGTGAAGGGCAATCTTCAAATTTTAGTTACTGCAGTGTTATGTAGTGTGGTGTTCATAGAAACTTAGCAATGCATTTAATTTTTAAAAGTAGCAGCGCAATTGGTGGCCTTAAAATGCTGCAAAAACTTTGCATTTGTAGAACAAAACCAGTTTTCAAGTTGGAAGTGTCGGTTGTTCGCAAGTTGCAAACAGACTGAGTTATACAGATCACTCCCAATATCACCTGTCTCTGCTCTAAGGAGAAACAGAAACACTCATCAAATCCATAGTGGTTACTTTTATTTTCAAGTTGCATTTTAAATCAATTGTGTAAACTGTTTCTATGTTTTCCAGACTACATTGTGTAAGAAGATGAAGAACAGAAAGCAATGTATTCAAGATACTGAGGGTCAGAAGCATGAAGGCATGGAAGGTAAAGCCTGTGTGTGTGAAAACATTCAAGTGGATTATTCCAGCTCAAGCTGTGAGGGTCAGATTTTAAGTTTGCTCTCTCAATTAGTATGCTGCTTGTTTTGAAGGACATGTAAACATAACCACTACCTCAGCACAATATTTTCCATTGGCATGTGAGGTCCCTGAATCTTCTCCTATCTCTTCTGTTTTTAACTTGTTGACTTACAGTAGTAGGAAAAAAATGGAGATAGCAACTGTTACTCAGAAAAAATAATTTAAAGTAAATATCCTTGAAGAAAAGTTCTTCTGTTTTTGTGTTCTGAAAACAATTTCTAATTTTAACAAAACTGCGAGCATTTTTTGTTTAATGTGCATGATTAGGTAAATATTTGAGGGTGTTCAGATTAAAACAGTTCATAGACTGCAAAGCTAAAATAAAGGCAAGCCGTGTGTATGTAAGATAGTGAATATAGAATATGCTGGTCTAATTTATTTCATGGAGAGAGAGTGCAAACATCCAAGGAGAAAGAGCTTGGGAGAACATTGCCTAAATGACTGTAGGGCCAATAGGAAGAACAATGTGATGCTTTCTTTGTTTAAATAGCACTAGAGGTAACTGTCCTTTGTTTTAATGGTCAATATTGGTACAAGAGTCTATGAAATAAGTTGCATAGTATTTTTCACCTGAATTACGTTCTTCAACTACTCCTCTGGCCAGCGTCTCAACTGCTTTAGACCTGAAAATTTGAATAATTTGCTTTAATCTATAGGAAATTGTATGTTATTGCCTTATTATTCAAATCTAGAAGGACTTGGTTTTAAAAACTGTCAAAAATTCTAAGTGTTAATGTTAATACCAGGTGAAGATAATGAAGAAAGCTGTTCCTGTTCTGCTTTATTATATGGTGGTGACACATGCCCCATCTGCCTGAACTGCCTTCTAGAACAAGAGATTGGTTTTCCTGAGAACTGCAGTCATACCTTCTGCATGACTTGTATTCTTAAATGGGCTGAGGTAAGACTTGACAACCAAGGTGTATGCTTATTTTTCAATGAAATCTACTGCATTTAATACATATGAATATTTTTTTTAAAGGGTAACGGCCTCTTCTCCCAAGTGACAGGGGTCAGGACGAGAGGGAATGGCCACAAGCTCCGCCAGGGGAGATTTAGGCTGGATATTAGGAAAAAAAAATTCACAGAAAGTGTCATTAGGCACTGGCACAGGCTGCCCAGGGAGGTGGTTGATTCACCTTCCCTGGAGGTGCTTAAGGCACGGGTGGATGAGGTGCTAAGGGGCATGGTTTAGTGTTTGGTAGGAATGGTTGGACTCGATGATTCGGTAGGGCTCTTCCAACCTGGTTATTCTATGATTCTATGAAAATACATTATGCATGGAAGTGTTTCAATGACTAGTTTCTAAATAGATGATAGCAAAAGTTCATAGTGCAATAGAGTACTTTGTTTTCTATCAGTACATATCCCAATTTACTAATTGTGGCTACAGATTAGAGATAAATTAAGAAAGGCTGTTGTCTGTTTGGAAGATCAGACAGTTATTATGTATGCTGTAATATTGCAGTGTCATAGCTTAATCTTATTTTGTTATACCTTATGCTATTTGTCATGCTGTCAGCTCTTAGGGCTGGGAGCAATATGTTTTTGTGTCAGTCTACAAAATGAGTCTGATAAAAAAAACTTAGTTTCCTAACTCTAAAGGGAATTCCTCTAAAAGGTTTGTTGCTATTCTGAATTTAAAATTTTCATTTTAATTATGGCTGTTATTAGAACTATGCCAATACCTTTGTAGATGGCTAAAGAAAAATTACTTGTTGAACAAATTCTTGATGATCTTGTTCTGTTTAGTCCCATTTTCTTCACGTGTCCTGTAATCATTGCATAAGTCTATCTTTACCCTTCCTGTAACTTTTTCAGTTGTCAATATAAAACACCAAATTGGAATTGCTTTATACTGTTATTGATGTAGGGCGAGGGGAATGTGTGCTCAAATGAGATGCTGCTTTTTCTTCTGATTATGTGCACTTGAAATGGTTGTCCGTTGTAGTAGAGACCACTATTTGGTTTCCTTGTTTGCAATAACTTTGTTTTGAAGTAGATGAAGATTTTGGTTTGAGTATATTCTTTAGAAGGTTGGTATCAGTGTGTATATATATATATACACACATTATACTTAGTAAAAAAAAAATATATTTTTAACCTTCTTTGTATTATTTGACTGATGGCACAGTAACATAAATCACATATTTCTGAATATTTTGTGTGAACTTCAGAGTATTAAAAAAAAGTTATTATATGAAACTTGGTTTAGTTTCCCAAACCAGACAGCAAATTAAGTTTTCTGTTGCCAGAATTTTGGTTCTGCAAATGATTAATTGTAGTGCCCTTATAAATAAGGGAACAGGAAATTTTTATCCACAAATGTATCCTGATTTCCTTAGCTGGTTCTTTAATGGCAGCTGAAAGGCAATAAACAGTGACACATACAGGGAAGCAGTACTGTAAATGGAGGGCTTGCTGCTTGATTTGAATTTATTCACGTTGGTCTTAAAAGCATCTGTTAGACAGTAGAGAAGGAAAATTCTCATCTCTTAAAGAGGCAGGTGAATGATTTTACTTTTTTCTTGTCATGTTGGTGTTGGTTTTTTTGGCAGTGAGTGCTATTCAGCTACAATAAAAGCAACTTCTGCTCTTAAGTTTACAGGTGAACTAGATGTGATGCTACAAAAATGGTGGGGGATTGTTTTTAAAGCTATGTAAGGCTTTTGCTTCCTTCAATTAGTGACATTCAGTGAGTAAAACCAGCCAGCCTTCCTGAGGATACTTGACAGATGGACCTGTTGAGTTCACGAAATTCCATTGCCTAATCTAGTAGTGTTAATTAAAAGTAAAGAAGAAACAAAGTGTTGGAAACTGGCTGACAGATGTTTAGCAGCTTCAACTGTGAGAGGCAGATGAGGTTTTGTAGCATGAAATGATAGTAGCATGTTATAAACATGTGGCCATTTGAAGCAGGCTAATGCCATGTGTCCATGATTAATATTTAACAAGTAAATATTTTTCTTCTTTTTTAAGTGCTGTATAAGGTTTAGCTTTCTCTACTAGTTCTTGGTTGATCATCACCAAAGAAAACTAAATAATTGACAAGTAGTCAAATTTAAGATGCCAAACGATGGAGATACAGAATTTATCTACTCTTTTAAAAATATACTATCAGATTCTGTTTGAAGATTATATATTTTTATTGGGTATAAAGAAATTGATTTTAAAACACTGCTTTTCTATTAATGTGCTAGAGAGTAACAAAATCAGGAAGGAGGATACTGAATGTTTTTTAAACAAAGTCTTAACTTCGTATTACCTGAAGTTCTCCTTTGTGGACCTACAGTTTTGCTCCACTTAAAGGCTTGCCAGCAACCTGTGTTCATGTTGGATGCTTTCTCTATCTTTGTTGCATCTGGACCTCGAAATCTATTGGCAGCAACTGCTTCTTTAAAATGTTGGGTTTGAATTGTACGTAACTGTTCTTCTGAGAGCTTATAGCTCCTGTGCAGATTCTAATTAAAACCAGGGTAGTTTAGGCAGACACAAGCGTTTGTTTACCATTCTGCTCCCTCTTCTATCTATGGGAGATTGTCAACATTGTGACTGGAGTTGTCCTGTATCAGCAGGCTTTCTGTCTGCAAGCAGGAGCCCTAACACTTGGAAGATGTTGGGTTTTTAAGGAGGGAGAGAGAATATAGATGTGTACATTTAAAAGTTACTTATATAAATATCTCTTAAGACCACACCTTAAGGTTCATTCTGTGAAGGGTAAAAGGGGTTAGGAGATTTGCCATGCAACACCTAGTGTATTAGATCCTGATTGCTCAATCTGTGCATTTAGGTTCAGAATTAAGTAGCATTGCAGTTTAATCAGTGCTGTATTTTCTTTCCCTTTGAGAAAAGTTATCCAACTCCTAAAAGAAAGATCAGCGGGAGACCAGACTCCCCTAGAAGAAGCAAATCTTCAGATTAACTTGTTTAAGTGTCCCTTAAATTGTTCTACGCTCTTTGACTGTGTTTTACTGTAGTTGATTGTGGCATCTGAGAGCATTACTGTGCACTGAATTCAGTTACACTGTTAAATTCTCCTGTCATCGTGTGTGCCATGCTCCCTCAAGAATTGCTTAGCAGCAATTGCGCTGGACAGGCGAACTGTTGTGGATGCTTTTCAGTAACTATGCAAAGATTAACATAAATGCCATGTGTTCAGTGTTAGCTGTCAACCACTTCTGTAAGCTGACATCGTGTAATTTACTAATGGAGACTTTCAAGCTTGAGACTTTGTATTTCAGTGAGGCAGAGCTGAAAGACCACAAAAAGTAAAAGGTGCTAAATCTGGAGCTGAGAATATTTGACACACTTCAGTGGGAATGCTGAAGGATAGTGTAAGTAAAGAGTTGATTTCAGTATAAAGAGCATGTACATGGCCATGTTATTCTGCCCACATAACAAAGAGCTTTGCCTATTGCTCTGCTACAGAAAAAGGGGGTGGGGGGAACATCAACAACAAAAACTACAGAAACCCCCAATCTAGAGTCTTCAGATACCATTGGTACTGTAGTGCTATACCAAAGGGAATAATTAATTTGGATTTCTTTTTTCTATAACACAGCTAGTAGATTAAAACTAGTTGGGTTAAAGCTTTACATTTTAAAACATTGTTTTTCTGGTATGCTTGTATTTTGTATTCCAGTTGGTAAGCACGTGTTCTAATTTATAATAATCTATTCTGAAAGCACTTAAGAAAAGCTATTGTGAAGGGTATCTGCAAGGTATCTGCCAAAAGCACTGCAGCTAAGACAACTGCTTTAGTAGCAGTAGTATCTTGCCTGCATACATTAGATGAATACTGTCTACTTTTTTTGTATTCTATTCAAATAAAACAGTCTTAAATTAGAGGAGATAAATATTTGCTCTGCTTTACTGTAGGCTTTTTAACTTATCTTCTGTTCTTCAGCGTGCTAATAAGTACGGTGGAGATGTCTATCATTGTTCTTTTCCTCTTACAAACTGTCGTTTGAATCTTTTCTTTAGCATTCTTCTATGTGGTGTCTGCGTTATCACAGTTATTGTGTAAGACATGTTTTTCAGTGACCCTCTGCTACTAAGCTTATGCCTCTCGGTCTCAATACCTAGTTTCCCTCATTCAGATCCTCCAGATGAGGAAAAATGGAGGAGTCTGTCCAGCTGTAATTTTTCCAGAACATCTGGGCATGTGCATTCAGTTAGACCCTAATCAGTATCAGTGGCTGACTTAAAACTAAGCAGTTGGCACAAGGAGCTGTCTAGCAGATGTTCTGTTCTGCTAGAATATTTGTTTCCTTTGTGCTGGTTTGCATCATTGATGATGTAGAGTATACCGCACAAATATTCTGTGAGAGTAAAGAAAGCTATCTGTATGGTAACTGGAATTCTTAATGTGTATTCTTTCTGATCTGGATTTCCTTTTTCGTAAAGGATATAGGAAGGAATCTGCTTATATGGCAACATGCTCTGCAGTGCTCTACTGTACAGAGCACTGTAGGCAGGTTTAAGAATCCATTCACAAACCAAATATGTAGTGTGTTCAATGAAACACTAAACCTAAAAGCCAAAACAACAATAAAAACCCCTTCATGTTCAGGTGTGTCTGAAATAATCACAGAATCACAGAATAATGTATATGTAGACAACACATCTGAGAACTGTTGCACAGAAAGTGTATTAAATTCTCTCAGGAAATATAAACTTCAGATGCCTTCTTTTCAAATCAGGTTTGTCTGTGGTATGTAGTTGTTCTTGGTGTATTTCCCCACTTAAGCAGGGAGGTTGGACAAGATGACCTCCTGAAGTCCCTTCCACCCTTAACCGTTTTGTTTCTGTGATTTATTGAGTACATTCATGCAACTTATGGGAGTTAACATTGTTAAAGTACAGTGCAAAGGTTTGTGTGAGTGTCTTCATGTTTGACTTCAGTTCTTCCAATAATAGTGTCACCGGAAGGAAGTACAATGACGTATACTCTGTCTTCAGTATAGAATTCACAGATCCTTACAAAGAACAAATTATTTTATCCTTTCCTAGAGATAGACAGCCGCCATTCCAAGAGAACTTGTCAAGACTAAGACAATTTTGGATTGGAATTTAAGGACTAGCCAACTGTGTGATGTAGGTAGAGAGAAGACAGCTGTCTAGATCTAATTATAACTATGTAGTCTGATTAGCTGTTGAGATTAGAATCTGCTGTTATGCGTGCTCTATCTTTACTATTGATGAAAAACAAACAAACAAAAAATAAACCCAAACAAAAAAAACCCTAACATCTCTTGTCAGGAATATTGCTTTCCTAAAGCATAACTACAAAAGGTTTAAATGTTCAATGTTCTTGCTTTAAGTAGACTGGAAAAGAGTCGTCCTAAAGTTTTACTTGCTTCTAGAAAATAGTGCATTTCCTGATATTTTCATCTTTTTCTTTCATCTAGATGTAGAGAGGTTTATCGCTGTGTTGTTACAATCTCCTCTTTTCACTGAAGTTGGAGGTGGAATTGTTGTGGGCTTTCAAGTGTAGTGTTATTACTAGATGGAGTGAATTCAACAGGTGTTAATGTTACAATATAAACCTTGCCTTTAAGTCTGAAGTATCTTGTAAGAATCTGGTATAATTTGTGTTGCTTAACAGGTTTGCTAATAAAGAAGCAGTAAACAAAGCAAGACCAAGTTTCTTTTTGGATCAGTATTTCAATGCAGTAATTGAAGAACAGGCTTTATTGTAGGCCACTGGAAGAGAATAAGAAAATCTTATAAGGGAAGATACTGCAGCAACTTTTTTCCTGTATGTGCATCCTGTTACTACTTGTTATGAAACATCATAACATGAAATTTGATGAGATGGGGATATCTGCCAAAGTTATTTTGTCTGCCAAATATGTTTTGGGGCTAACTTGCACATATTTCTGTAGCTTCCTGAAAATTCCCTGCTGGAATATAGTAACAGCTTCAGTCTTTTGTCTACTTCATTTATTGAAATGCTATTTGAAGTGATGCAGTTAGAATAAGGAAAACTTATACCTTGTGTTTAGAGATCACAGTTCTGTGGTGCTGTAGCAGTTACATGAGTATTGTATGTGAAGTTGTTTGTGGAGCTAAAGCAAGGTTTTTCTAGAGTGTCATCAAAACTAAATAAAATACTGTGAAATTATTCTTCAGTTTTCTAAAATGTAAACGTGCACATGTTAATGGATAGCTTTCCAGAGGTTGCAGCCTTCATGAATGCTTGCATATTTAATGAAGAGAATTCTCAGAATATCACAAGATGCATGAAAGAATGAATCACTGCAGAGTTACCAGTTTTAACATGAGAACTGAGTAGTTCTGTATGGAGAGTAAAATAATTGAGGACGTTCTGAGGTGTGCTGAACTACTATTGTGTTTTTCCAAGGAAAGCACTGTTGAGTAGAAAAGCAAAGGCGTTTACAAATACCAGCTATGAAGTTTTAATGATTTTGGTGATTGTTAAATAATACACGTTCAGATTTTCAAACGGCTATGTTAAAAGGAAGATATTGTATGAAGCTGTGATTCTTCTAAGGTTGTGACTCATCCTGCCCCCCTCCCTCCCTTGTGCACAATAAAAGTGATAGCACTTACTTGAACTCATTCCATCTCAATGGCTTTTTTTCTTGTTTTAAATGTTTCTCCCCCCAAAAGACAGTCTATGTTCGTTATACCTGTGACACTACCTTAACAGAAGTCTCGAAGAGGGCAATTGCTAGCTTGCCATGAACAAAAGATGTTTCGACGCTTTTGGTTTCTGAAACATTCTCAGAAAAGGCGTAAGGGAATAGTAGAAACCACCATGCCTCATGATTGCTTCTTGTAAAAAAGCTGACTACGTTTTTGCCCTCACAATTTTCTATAGCAGCAGAAATTCAGAGGGATTTTTTTTTTTTCAGTGTCCACTTAAAAGGCCTGTTCTTATGTTAGCAGACAGATGAGAGCTGATGGATGGTTTAGATACATGTTAAGTAGATAAAGTAACCTCTGACTTACCTCAGGGCTGCCCAACAGCTGTATGGTGCTGAGGGTTGTGCGAACGCACATGGGACTGTCCCATCTTTACTAGAATTTCTCTTGATTTGTTGTGAACCATCTGATAATGGTAGGGCTATAAAAAGCAACTGAATAGAAGTGAAAAGAATATCCTCTGTTTCTGAACATATGTGAACCTAACCATAGCTTTTCATTCTTCCAAATGGTTTCTTCTTTTTCTGCTGCTATGTATAACTGTAATTGTTACTGTGGGTTAGCTTTACATTGACTGCAGGAGAAAAACTATCTTCATCTGAGTCCTTAGGGTACTGATTTAATTACCCAAAATACTTAACCAAGGCCATGACACTGAAGGGAACAATGGTATCCCCTACCAGGGATACATTTCCAGTTAGGATAAAATACCAGGGCATCCAAAGAGGAGGTAGTGGCTTTAGCTTACCTTGTTCATGAAACTGCCCCTTGTTTATTTTTGTTTGGTGTTTAACTTATCCACCCTAACTTTCTTCTGTCTACTTCAATTGAAATCAGAAGCTGCCTGAGGGCTGTGTAGGTGAAAAAGTGAGCTGTCTGTCTTTGAGAAAAGAACAAGATCAACTAGAAAAATGAAAACCTCCAATGAAAAGGATGAAGTTCACCACTGAATTTCAGGGCAGAGTTCATATGCAAGTTTCTCATAGCTGCTTATGCAATTCTAATGCTGCATCTTGCTTGCATAAATAAAAAGCATAATGCTCTGTTAGGCCTCTTAAGGTCATACAATTTGTGTACTGGTTCTTGTTCAGTGGATGAATTGGGGCTGGAGGCTGGGTGGGGTTGTTGTGGCTTGTTTTTATATTGCTATCTCTGTTTCAGAGTTATGAACTGTGAGCCAAATGAATGGGGGTGGGACAAAAGAAAACTCAAAACAAACAAAAAATAAAGGAAACCCAACAAACTCTCACAAACATACATATGGAATTAAAATAAACAGTTCTCTAGCAATAAAAACTAATGTATGAATTTATCTGAAAGCTGATTCACTACATCATCCAATTGGGTGAAACTTTGGTTGAAACTTCTGTTCCATGATTAACAGTATTATATTGTTCTGTGTGTACATGTGTTCTGATGTAGTGCAGCCTCATTAAAAGGACATTTAGACGATAGGGGAAAAACCAATAAATCTATATTTTCATCCTCTTGTAGGGTAAAATAACCCACTTCAGTGCCATTCTCTTGCAAAGTAATTTGTTAAACTTCAGTTTTCTTAAATGTGGGAATATGGTCTCTCTGCTCACTTTAAAAAAAAAAAACAAAACAAAAAAGATGTAGTATGGTCAAATATAAATGCAAAATGGGGGAAGGCATTACTCTTTTTGCTGTCTTATCTTAACAGTTTTATGTGGTCATTGCCCAACGAACTTTCTGTTGAAAAAAAATGTTAAAAAATAGAACATTATAACAATAAGAAATAAAAAGCATTTGTGTATGTATAAAATCAGTGTTATCTAACATGAATTTAAAAATGTGGCCAACTTGATGTAAAACACTTGTTTTTTGAACACAACTTATGAGCTATGTTCTCGCTTCCTTTATATTTTCCCCTACAGAGAAATCTGCTTATGTGAAACAAAACATTGAGTGTATGGATTATGTGTACAAGTACATTCTTAACATGAATAATTTGCAATTTGTGTATTTCTGTAAGCTATTACAATAGCAAAGAATGTAGAAAAGTGTCCTAACTTATGACATATTTTCTAACAAATAAAATAATTTTTCAGACACAGGCTTCATGTCCCATTGATCGCAGACCATTTCAAGCAGTATGCAGGCTTGATGCTTTAGAAAGGCAGGTGAAGGTAAGTTCCAGACACATTTTCTTAAATAAATTCAGTTGTAGGAACACCGAAGTTATGCTGCAGAGTTTTATTCATACAGTTGTGTTAAATAAGCTTTCCTAATGAAATAATCGTTGCTTTAAGGTTTCTATTACATATTTGAAGGTAGGAATTATTCTTAATTATTTTTTCAAAGCAAGTGTGTACATTAATAATCATAAAGCTACTATTGCTACTTTATAATATCTTTGAGTGTTTCTGATATATCCAAGAATTGGATATAGTAATTGGTCTTTAAGTGTTTTTTTTAACTAGGTTTTGTAATCAAGTGCTGCATCAGTTAGCATGCAATCTTGCCTCTTCTTTAGCTGAGGTGAATCTTGTATATTTGCAGCCTCTAATTTGCAGGCAAAACCATATGAAGGCAAGAGGAATCAATTAATACTGAGCCTTGTTCAACCTATATTTTTCTGAATTTTTTCAGCTTCCAACTCTGACTTATACAGCTGTGTTGTAGTTTACCAAGCAGGAAAATAAAACTTGATTCTGATAGGAGATCTTGAAAATACATGTAGAAAGATGCTGATAATTCAGTGTGCAGTACTGAGCAGTAGGGATAGATGGAATATGTGCCATGAAATGTGGACATAGTAGTCAATATTAGTAGGCTGCTATCAGGACATTGGCAGGTTTCCCTTTGTGATTTTCCTAATTAGAATGCTAATAACTTAAGGAGTTGCATATAAAGTCAAGGTGCTAGAATGAAGAAATAGGAAATATCTAATGCAAGCAATTGCAACGTTGCTATTGAAGTAAATTGATAGTATGTAATAAATATTGTATTGTTTGCTTAGAATTTTGAAAATGTGAAAAAACATAATGTTATATAAAATCTATAAGTTATTTGAGTCTAGAGGAAAGTCAGGTGTTTTTAATTATGAGGAAGCATTTGAGATTGAGTGGTAGTTCAGCATTTTTCCAAGCTGGACCTTATATATTCAAATCCCAGCTTAGTTTAAAAAATTTAGCTTGCAAATTGTCAGTGGAAGATGGTACATAGCTTTGAGATACTTGCCATGGCAGTCTAAATGTTCAATGATTTTTTGGTCTTGTGGAATTACTGTAGCCACTGTACATATTGAGGTGAGGAGGCTTCAATTTCGTGAAAAACAAATTAAAAAAAAAAATAAAAACAAATGGATCTGCAAATTGAGGTTAAAGTAAAGATTTTACATGGTTTCAAGTGCTTCTGTTTCATCTTATTTGCTTAAGAGTCTTTGAATATAGTTAAGGCCCATGTGTATTGAGATTCTAGATTGGATTGACTTTATTTTTCAATACAGGTTCAGGTTAAAAAACTGCTAAGGAGGAAGGAGGAAGAGGAAAAATGTGCCTGCAATAAGGGAAAATACAGCGATGCACAAATGAGAAGTTATGTGAGGTTGGTCATCCAGATTATTTCTAGCACTCCAACTGGAATATTTGAAATATATAAAACTGGTTTAAAATGTACACCCTGGAAATTTTTTTAAACCACTGATGGAAAGCAGTTTAGCTTCACTTTTATCACTGATGCATTGTAATTCCTACTTGAATACTTGAAACAGTAAGCAAGAAATTAGGAGCAATGTATTTTTTTACATCAAGTTCTGTGAAAGTTGCATTTTTCAAGCAGTTCTGGCAAATTTTGTATTGATGTGAATTAAGATTGTATGGGTAAATCATACCTTAACAATATAAATCTCTTTCATTGTCTAAACAGACATCTTCTTTCTTGGTGTTACTATAAACATTGTTGATGTTCCTCTTTTACTACAAAACATAATTGTGGAGAACTGATGTTATTCTAGTAAATTTCAGAGGGAACAGTGGGCATACTATTCCTGCTTTGAGAAGTTTTTGTTGCCTTTTATAAGGCAAAGCTCAGAATTACATGGACTAATTTCACTAAATAATGACAGTTTAAAGTCAGTGTTTAATGGAATACATGATGTCTACAGAGTTCTTGGGATTGAATTTGAAGCAGTCTTTTTTACAGGAAAGATAACAAAGTAAATTACCTTTTTGACTCTTGATAGAAAAGAAATAAGATTGATCTTTACAGCTCCCTGTTCTGAATCACCATTGACTTTGATATTCTTCAATGTATTTATGCAAGCAGGTTATAATATCTTTCTCATGCTGCCATGAAATCAAGCCAAATTAACCATTCAGATTTAATATAGTATATTAGCTTTTCGGTTGTAAATGGCTTTTCTTTTTTCCATCCGTGGCTTTTAATGTGTGGAAGATCATATACACAATGCAAGTTAAGGTTTTAGTAAGAGTCAGAACTTGGTTTATGTGCACAAAATAAAAAAAATTGTAAAATAGGAGCTGGTTTTGTTTGGGTGTGTATACTGATAGCTTAAATATGTAAAAAAAAATACTTCTGTAACAACTTTTGTTAATCTTGCAGAGGAGCTATATGTCCAGACAGAGGGCCATTAACAACAAAATTAAGCAAAATTGTGAAGAAAAAGTATAGTAAGTTGGTATTTGTACTTTATTTGCTGAATTGCTTGTTTTTCATTAAGGAACCCTAGATTTTTTTTTTCTTGATGAGTCAATTTTTTATTACTTTAATTTGTATATGAAAACCAAATAATGAGTAATAGAAGTCTGCAACTTCAGAAAACAGAATTGCAGTATGTGGAACTACTGTTCTTATTTTACTGTAAAAACTGCCTCTTCATTTTGGTCACAAGTGAAAAGGATTGTTTCAGCCTGAAGTAATTTTCTGCATCAGACAGCTGGTGCACAGCTAATGAGGAGCTGTCGTACGTAGGATGTTTTTTGGTGGAAGATTAGACATCAGAAGCGTTTAATTGTATTTTGCGGCTGCCATTGTACGAGGCTTATTAAATAGGTATTCTTTGATAAATGTGTTCATGACTTAGTTTCCTAAGCAAATATTTGAAGAGGTGAAAACTACTTGATATATAAAAAGCTATTGTGAAGATGCATACGTTTTAGTTTTATTGAGTTTGTATGTAAACTGTAAGTACACTGGAGAAACATTTTCATTAATATCTCATTGCAATAATTAATTTTGACTAACAATCAAAACCTAATGTGCTGAAGTTAAGTTCAAAGTTTTGTTTCTAATTCCACACAGGTAATATTTTGTATGAGAAACGAAACAAGAAAGCTTTGAAAATAAACAAGGTTGGTTCTAATAATGAAACTTTTTTCATTAAGCATTTTTAAAACTACTTTTCTGATGATTTTTAAGGTTAACTTTTTCTGTTAATTTTAGTAGTATGATCCAAACTGTCTTATTTTTTTATATTATTTTGAAGGGTGTAGCTAGAATACAGTGCTAGGTTCTGAGAGCTTCTCTCAGGTTAAACTTGGTTTTGTGGAAGTAAATATTTTCATTTAGACTAGGATGTTACATTATAAGGTATTGTAGCTATTCTGTTTTCATTTTTCTTCACCAGAAGAAGGTGATATCAGCTACAAACTGTTATAAGAAGGATATGATGTTTGTTGATCATAAATATGTATTTTCATGAAAATAATTTGAAAGTGATTTGTTATGAGTAAGCTGTGGACATTATAGTTTGCATCAAGCTGGTTTTTTAATTGGAGGTTTGTCCCAAGTATGAAAATAAACAAGATTGGTTCACTAATTGTTTGCTAATTTTAGCCTATAACACTGGCACATAATATGCAGAATATTATAAGGAGCTATACAGGCTGTTTGATTTCTGCTTACCCTCCTTTCAAAAATATTTTGTGTCTCAGACACAAGGCTGTGATCAGTGCTTTCTTTTCACAATTATTCCTGTAAATGGATTTACATGAAGTAGTTTTAGGCCATACATTTCATTTTCCGTCATTCTGTCTTACCTAAAGTTTAAAAATTTGGAGGAAAAATGGTCCTTGTCTGCCTGCTGCCTTACTTCATGCAGTATATGAGCACATACTGCATCATGTCTTTTCAGTAGCTCATGGCCCAAGTTGATATTTGGTGCTTACACACCACAGTGCTCAGGCATATCTTCGTCTCCAGCCTTCCCCTTCTAAGTGACGTGTTTAGAAATATTGGTTCTGTTACCATGTAACGTTAAAGGTACCTTTCATTGAGTTGAAGAGTGTTTGAACTGGAAGGATAGAGCTTAATGGTAGATCAACATCTAATTTGACTTCGAGGTTGGTGAATGCTCTCATATCTAGTTTCGCTGATTTACAGTGCACTAGTTAATAGCGTTAATTTCCCAAATGGTACTCGTTGCAAAAAAGGAGCTTAAAATAGCATAGCCATTTTAAGCTTTCAGGAGGAGATATAGGGCTCAATTATCCAGTAAACATTCAAAATAAGGAAGAATTTAAAATAAAGCACTTATTTACTAACAGCCACTTCATGAGGATATTTGTGGAACATCTGGATAGGTTTTCTTAGATGGAGGGAGAAATGTTAATGTTCAAAATTGCAGTATTTTTAAAATCGAACTTAAACCCACCAGCTTTTTAGGAGAAACAGCACAGTGATGAATTAGGGCATGTTCCCATCAAAATCAACTTCCTGTGCCAAAGTTTGATGGAGCGTATGGGTAATGACTGCATACTTGAGTCATATATTTATATATACATTCCATTATGAGGTTTATTTTTAATCACAGTAAATATATTCTGAAAGAAAATTATGGGAAAACTAAATTCCCATTCCATTACTTGTATGTTCTAGTCAGATTTGAGGTGGTATTAGCCTTTTAGGTGAATGGGTATAAATAGCAAAAATGGTTCAGTGTAGGTAAGTGTCAGTCTGGCAGTCTGAGAAAAGCGTATGGAGGTTTATTGTTCAGCTTCTTTTCCTCTGCAGCCAGCCTGATACAAAGCAGCAGAGGTTACTGGACTCGAGGCAAAAGGCAATGCACTAGCATACAGCGCGTGGCCAGGCATTGCTAACAATTGAGATAAAATGTCATATTTTAAATATGAAGTGGATTTTGAGTATTGTGGCTTTCTGTGAGGGCTCAGTAAACAGATAGGCCAGTCAGTCTTCAGATTTGTATCCTACCCCAAGGCAAAGAAGAATCCCAACTACTTTAAGCTTTCTTGTTACTTTGAAACTAAGCATTCAGTGAACTGCTGTGAAGGTGTCTGTCTGAAGGTGTGCTTGCTGTGGTTCATTGGGTAGCAGAAATGGCACTTATGAAATAGTAAAGATCAGGTTCATTTATTCATAATTTATGTATGGAGCATTGGAGATAATGCTGTGGAAAGCTTATATAAAATGTAAAGTTTATCTGCAAAGAGCAAATGTTGCAAGTTTAGAGGCTAAATAGAAAAAAATTTACTGTAACTGCAAATCTTGGCATATAACCATGGATCTACTATTGTGCCTGCTATTTGTGGTCTAAAGTCTTGGTGATATGATATGACTCCTCGTGTATTAAATATCTTATTCTTTTGTCTTTAATTCATATAATTTTTTGTAGCCCAGAAGACAGACCTGCTGGAATGAGTGCTTCAGAACTAATTTGTTCAGCACACTTGTGGCCAGTGGTAGCAATGAAGAATCGTTTTTTAGCTGTAGAAATGACTGGTTAGTATATACTAGTGCTTAATTTAAACTGATTGTTACACTATTGTAGATACTCTGCTTCTGTCTGTAGATACTGCGATGAAATGTTGTGAACACTGGCTAGGTTTATATTCATTCATGAAGAGCAGTTAAAGATAAACACAAATATTTTAAAATTAATATTGTTAAGTGCACACTCCAAATTTTGTTGTGAGTCCGGCTTTAAAATACATAAGTATGCTTTTAATCTCATTGATCGGTGTTAATAAGTTTTATTTTTCACTCATTTAAACACCTTGCTGAATTGAAGCCTTGAATAGGAAAGGGTTAGTTCTGTTACTACAGCAGCAGTTAGCAAAACGGTTAACAGTCAATATTCTGGTTTGTATTAGAAACAATCTTTTCTGTTGTTCTCCACTCCAACAAGAAGATCTTAGCCATACATGAAGCAATTTTACTTCATGTGCTTAATACTTAAGAATGGGTGTAGAAAACAAAAATAATTTCTTGGTTGAGAAGATGGAAGAAAAAGAACAGTCTAAAAGAACGTTATTTTGGCAAAATGGCCTAATCAAAAAATGTTGCCTATATGTTTTCAGCAATCTGTAAATGAAAAATACTTTTTGCCAACAGTATTAATTTGTCAAGGATACAGTTTCTTGTCTTTCAACTCTCCAGAAGGCACATTTCATCTCCTATTTTCCATTCTGCCCGCCTCATTTATTTAGGACTTCTGTTATGTTTACTATGACTGCTTTTTCCCTCTAAACAATAACCATACATAGTTTCATCATGACTGTTGAAGAAAGTTCTAGTATAGTTTAATCATTAATAAAGCAATTATTGAAGTACAAAATTGTCATAGTATAAAGTTAACCTTTTGTATGAAATTTGTACTTCAGTACAGAATTCACAGAATTCAATACAGCGATCAGACAGAAGAGACAAGAACTGGAATTGTCCTGTTCATCTGTGCTTGCTAGAGTTGAAAGGTATGCATTTTGTATTCATAGTGCAAGCCATTTTAGTGTAATGCTTCATGTTTGGAATTTAATTAATTCAAATTGCTGTTTAGATGAAATATTGTTTGATCATAAAACTAAATAATGTTTGCATGTAACTTGCTAATTCTTTATGTATTTGTTGCATTACGTTTTTATGTCAATAGAGTTTTTTCTGTATATCTTAATTCCCCCAATATATTGCAGTTATATGCTTTGTTGATGCTCATGACAACCATAACTCTACTGACTTGTGTATCTTCGTGTCACTTTTCACAGAAATGCAAGTTTAAATATATTTTCTGTTTGGAAGTTAGTGTTCAGTGTGCTTCTTGTCCGATTTCTTAATGATAACGCAAATGTAAAATTATTTTTGATATCAATGTGATTGTTTCCCTTCCTTCTCCCCTTCCTCTCCCTTTCTTGGGTTGGTTCTAACACTTCTTTCTGAAATTGTTTATAAATAAATGTGTCTAAAAAGAGTGAAGAGGGGGTTCTAATGAATGAAATGTAGAATATAAATTATTTTTTTGGTCAGTGAGCAGAGTATGTTAAAATACACCCTAAGGATATTTGCATGTATATAAAGCAGAAGTGTAAGAATAACTGATTTTAAAATAAGACAGTAAGAAATTTATTCTATGATCTTAATTTTGCTATGTATCTTGTTACTCTTTGGTGTGAAACAAAGACTAAAGACAAAAGAGCAAGTAAAAGAGGTTTTTAGTTATAATTAGAAGTTGCACCTAGGATTTAAATAATGAATTTAAATGTACTTTTCCATATGAAAGGTCTCATTCCAGCTCAGTAATAAGTTAAAAATAGTAGATCTCTAACTGAATTCTGGTTTTGCCCAAGGTTTGTTGAATAAGTATATACTTATTTCTATGTTAAAAAAAAAATCTTTTCCTAAATTGTTGTGTAGACTTCCCCATGCCCCCTGGAAAAGTCTATTCTACTGCTGGAGGACTAAATCAGCATTTGGAATTTTATTTCCAGTAGTATAGCCTACTAATTTGGAGTAGACTGTTACAGTTCTGTATTTGGCTTTAACGAAAGCCAAATGTATATTGCTTTAACAGAGCATGCCTTGTTCAAACTGGTTTTCTAGATTAAGCATTAAAATAAGCCTGAAATTATAGAAGAGAAGGAAGGTTTTGCTTTCTGTGTCAGCTTTGCCTTGTTCTCCAACTGTGGTGAGGTTGGAACTGTCATGGTTGCCTGATGTTCTGGTTTTGTGTGTTGTTTCCAAAATTTGCTACATGCATTAAAAGCAGCCAATGTTAATCCTTTTACTTTTCCAGAATTCCTTTAACGTCTTATGGAGCTGAAGCTGAGACCTTTCTTCTCACTTCTGCTACAGTGGCAGGGACAGTTCTTCCAACAAATATCAGGCCTTTGGAAAACTTTGGTAAACTTTTTTTTTGTAAGTTTTTTTTATAGCTTATGTGGAGTATTGTTAAAATGAGTCTCAGAAATCGAAGTACAGTATATAGTTATAGTTAACAGGAAAAAAAACACACTTTTCTGTGCAGTTCTGTACTATTTCAAAACTTATTTCTGAAATTTGAATATAGAAGATGAACCAGCACTCCAGATGAAGTGTAGTTCTGTTTCCAAGTTCAGCATACTTTTCATGTTACAGAATCGTTTCCTGTTGTTCAGTGATAAATCTCATTTTGTGACATTATTAATCGCTTGACACATTTCAATGGTATATTCTGCATTATGAAACACAAACTATTTCCTGACAGAGACATATGATCAGGAAACAGTGCAGTGTATGGATCTCTTCCAGGATGCCTACAAACCCTGTGGGGCTAAGGCTTACAGAGGTGCTCAAGCTCAGGGTCTGTCAAGAATCTAGCAGAAGACAAAGACTTGGAAGGAGTTGCCTTCCTCCAGTTGCTTTAACAGCCTCTCCATACGTGGCAAGAGATAATACCTTCTTCGAATTGGGAATTGTACTACTTTAATTTGACTGTTAGGCAAAGAGATAAGAGATTTGGGTCTCTTGGCTTGCTAAAACTGCGAGGAAGTATGTAAACTGTTAGAAAGAAGTGAGAAGTGGAAGATCATGAAAAAGATGTTTCATTTCTTTTCTGCGTTCTTGTTGAAGATACTTATGTCACTGATGCATTCCCCAGTGAAAAATTAAGTAACTTCCTCTGGCCTCTGACTTTTGAGGTGCAATTTAACTGATGCTTAACCATTACTTCTAGTAGTAATGAGTTTATATGTTAGCTCATCTTTCTTGACTTCCCTTCACCTTTCTACTTAGAGAGTCAGGCTTTTGTGTTAATATGTGCTAGAAGCATTAGAAAAACCAAAACTAAACCAAACATGGGGTTTTTTTCTCTCATCGGAAAGACAAAGAATATTAAAACAAGCTCCAAATTCATTTTTCAACATACACATTGAGTAATTGCTATTGATAATATCAGCAACTGATCCACAAATACCGATAACATCACCAACTCCTAAGGCAGAACGTGGAACAAAATCCCTTATGCTGTCTTTTGGGAGAAGCAGGAGATTTTGAGTCTTGACAGCAAAAGAAAAGGAAGTTTTTTTTTCCAAAAAGTTTGTTTTCAAATTTATATTTGGAACAAATTTTTCTCATTTGCTATCTTGATTATGTAAGCATTCTACTTCTCTTAAAAGTGTGATTTTGAAATGTAAAATTAGTCAGCTAACAGGACACACAATTAAATTCTTAAGTTATTTTTGTATATTTCCATATGTTCTCACCACACTTCAAGTTCAGATGTCTACTGTAATGTATTATTTATACTGTGGATGAAGTGGAAGGCAATCATCAAGATTGAGTCTTAAAATATTGTGGTATGTTGACACTGAAGTTTTAAGTCCTCTTCAAGTTTGACTTGAAGACTTCTTACTGGTAAGAACCATGCAGGAAGTAAGACATAGTCTTTGAGTTGCCTAGTGAAAATAGGAAAGGTTAAATGTGGAGATGTACCTTGAGGATTTTGGTCACATTCTGTTGAGTGGGTGTTCCTTCCCCATTCAATGTTTGTATAGTGACTGAGGAAAAGACAAGATATACACAAATAAGGTAAGGACAAAAACAAGGAGAAACCTAACCTGAAGACCATTAGAGATGCGTGTTAGATAGACATAAAGGAGAAGGGAGCAAGGCCTTCTCGTGCAGGATGTATGAGCGATGAAAGAAAAGCAGAAGATGGACAAAACAGGGGACACTGGGATTTTGTACAAAGGTAGAGGATAGGAGAAAAATGAAGAAAGTACTGAAAATACACACATAAAAATAAAGCAAACTGGATCTTGTGATCCTTATTAAATTGTGCCTGAAATATGGTCGCAAACTGTTTTAATCTGTTTTATGCAAACCCCTACATCTCTTGGTCACGCTTAAAGCATGCAGTTTTTCTTCAAAGTAGCAGTTGACAGTTGCTTCCAGGGTTGTGCAAGGAGACATACAAATATCAGTGATTATATTGTAACTGTACTGCCTAAATCTTCCCTGTGGATGTTGCAGGTTTTTAGATTCTGTTACATTAAATAGTCTTTTTACTAATTTGATGTGAAAATGTGTTGTGAATCTACAAATATTGTTATGGTTTAAGTTGGTGTTATGCAGTTCTTTTGTGATAAAAATATTTTTAATTAATGATTCAGTGAACTGAAATGCCTTATATTTGATCCAAGTCCAAAGCCAGTGAAGCTTTTCTGTTAAAATTTTAGAAGTATAAGGAATGCTAAAAAGAGGCTTGTGTTTTATAAGTAGACTTGGTGCCACAAAAATAACTTGCCTGTCTGTCTTAAAACTGCTGAATAAGTTTGCACTGTCTGTAATTAGATTGGAGTGGGGTTTGCTGTAATTGCCTCTAATTAACTGCTTCCTATGTGATCATCCACTGATGGTCACTTAAAATTTCACTTTGTATAGTACTGAGACTTTACTTCCAATAGGCCAGGCAGTATTGTGTGGTTAATTCCTTATTTTTGTAACAGTTTAAATTCTGACAGTCTGTGAGCAGCAATATCAATAGCAGTTTCATTGTGAATGCCATTACTGACCATGTAGCCGTGCTGATACTGCTTCTATAACGTGTGTTTAGATGTCTGACATGTCAGTTTGTTAACTTGAGCCTGTTCCTTAAAGGAAAATGTCTGCAGTGAAAATAAATGCTCTGGCAGCATTTCATATTAGATCTTAAACTGTTTTATTTTAGGTTATCTGTTAAGTGGGTCATTTTATGTTCTTAACTGTGCTTGGATAAATGGTTATTAACAAACTTTAATGTAATCTGCTTTTATTAGAATCTTTAAGCAAAGGATGTGCTGTTGCCTGTACCCAAGAAGGAGAAGAAAAAAAACAAGCTTCTGGCTCATCTGGCACTAGAGGAAGTAGAAGGAAATTGGCTAACACTACTCCTAGAAGAAGATCTGCCCGAAACAGCAAAAACGAGACACTGGATCAGTCTCGGACCTCTCCTTGTTCAAGCAGTTCTGCATGTGGTGCATCTGATGGCAGTAATTCATCTCTGAATAAATCTCCTTCAGAATCAGAGAAGGCCCCTCCAAAACGAAAGTCTAAAAAGACTGTTAAACAACAGACACCTGTAGTTAAAAAGAATCTGAGAAGTTCTGCACGTTCTACAAAAGCATCCAGTGATTCAGTGGAAGATGATGACGTTGCTGAGTCTGAAGCAGTTCTAATGTTAGATAAAGAGCAGCAGTCAGATAGTGAAAGCAATAACACAAACCTTCCCCAGAAAAATAATGCAGAAGTGGAATCTGCTAATGGATTGGAAAGCTGTAGTGAACATGCAGAAATTGAGGAAACTACAGGAGAATACGACAAAGATGAAGATACTTCAGGCAACACAGATGCATGTTTTTCTGCCCAGGAGCTTCCAGTACTAACTTCAGGGACCGAAAGTCAGGAACTTGAAGCAAAAGGTATTACTGAAAAAGATGTAGATCATAAGGATTATGATGTCTGTGAAAACACTCTGGAACAAATGGAAACAGTTGCTAGTCCCAGAGGTGATGTGTGTGACCGTGCAGCTTCTGAAAAATTAGAGCTGACATTGTGTAGTCTTCAAAATGAATTCATGGAGAAAGAAGAAACTTTGACAAAAATAGATGAACCTGTAGCTAGTCCAGAAAATGAATTGTTGGAATATAGAGAGCCTTTGGGAAAATATGAGCCATTAGAGAACACTGGAAGTAAATTGCTGGAGGTTCCAGAAGCCATAGAAATAGACAATTCTGAAGCTGAACTAAAAACAGGAGTAGACTGTGAAAGTACAAACAGTCAAAATTTTAAAACTTTTCAAGATGAAGAACCGGATACGTTAATACACAATGTTTCTGTGGTCAGTACATCAGAACAGTCCTTACAAGAGAATGTCATACCAGAAGGTGGAACTTCAGAGTCACCGCAGGCAAATGCTGAACATAAACATTTTGGTGAGGATAACAATGAAATGATACCAATGGATTGTGACTCATTTTGCAGTGACCAGAACGAACCTCAGATTGAGCCGTTACCACCAGTTGAAAGTATAGAGCAGGGAGGAGTGAATTCTTTACAGTGTGACATGGGAAACTGTACATCAGTTTCAGGACTTCCTGATGAAAAAGATGAAACTGTTCCTCAAGGACGAGAGTGCCAGTCAGAACTCAAAAAAGATAAAAAGACTCGAACTAGAAGATCTAGATTTCACTCTCCATCAACAACTTGGTCTCCTTCTAGGAGAGAGGGCAGGAAATCTCAGTCACCATCTCCTAAGAGGGAGATGACCAGAGACAGGACATCACGATCACCTAAAAAAGAAACTGTGAGGGAGAGGAGGAGATCCTTATCTCGTTCTCCAAAGAGAGAGACATTCAAAGATGAGAAAAAAACACCATCTCGATCTCCCAAAAGGGAAACTGTCAGGGAAAGCAGGAGATCTTCTCGGTCAAGAACTAGGGGTTCATCTCCAAGGCAAAAATCTAGATCTCAAAGCAGTGACAGAGACTGTCAAAGAAGAGACCGTGACAGAGAGAGAAGAAACAGGAGGTGGTCTAGATCACGGTCACGATCCAGGTCAAGATCACGATCCAGGACAAGAAGTAAAGGTTCTTCATTCTCTAGAAATGAGAGAGACAGTCATTCACCTCGATGGAAAGAGAGATGGGCAAATGACAGCTGGGGGAGTCCCTGGGGAAATGATCGATACAGAAGAAGTGATGAAGAAAAACAGAATGAAAGTCTTAAAAAAGAGGAAAATACAGAAAAGAACAGTGATGAGCAGTATTCTTCAGACAAGTGGAGGAACGATTGTCCAGACTGGGTGATGGAAAGGATAAACTCTGTTCCTGAAGTCAGGAACAGAGAGAGAGAGAAACCACATTGGGAAGACAGCAGGCATGATAATTCAGGACATTCTTGGAATAAAAACTTTGGTTCAGGTTGGATTCCAAATCGAGGGAGAGGTCATCGTGGTCGAGGTGGCCGTGGAAGAGGTGGTTTCATGTATGGAGACCAGAGTGAAAATCACTGGCAAAGTAGAAAACCTCTCTCAGGGAACTCGAATGGTTCTGGGAATGAAACTTCAAGGTTCCCAGACCATCAGCCATACAAGCGTAAGAATGAACAAGATTATTCTTTTGATACGCCTGCTGACAGGTCTGGGTGGACATCTGCATCCAGCTGGGCTGTAAGAAAGACTTTACCTGCCGATGTGCAGAATTATTATTCAAGAAGGGGACGCAATTCATCAAGCCCGCAGACTGGATGGGGAATGAGACAAGAGGAAACAGCTGAACAAGGTATTCCTAGTTTTTTAGAGTTTTCTCTTCTGGAGAAGAGAAGTCTCCAGGTGCTCCTTATAGCAGCCCTCCAGTATTTAAAGGGGAACTATGAAAAGGCTGAAGAGGGAATTTTTACAAGGGCATGTAGTGATGGGACCAAGGGGTAATGGCTTTAAATTGGAAGGGGGAAGATTTAAATTAGACGTTAGGAAGAAACTCTTCACGATGAGGGTGGTGAGGCACCAGGGTGCCCAGGGAAGTTGTGAATTCCCCATCCCTGGAGGTGTTTAAGGCCAGATTGGATGGAGCTTTGAGCAGCCTGGTGTCCCTGCCCATGGCAGAGGGATTGAAGTGAGATGATCTTTAAGGTCCCTTCCAACCCAAACTATTCCAAATGATTCTGCGATTGAATCTATGTATCCGAAGAATTTTACTCAAATCAAGTTCACTGTAGAGAAAGTCGTTCCTCTTCATGGTTACACATACTACCTGCACATCTTTTAAAAGGGTAATTTTTTTCAAGGAGACTAGTGTTTTCCTTTGCAGACCCACACAGTAGAGTCTAGACATGACAAATCACTCTTCAAATGCTTAAAAAGATCTAGGGAGATATATAAATGCCAAACTGGTACTTTTACTGTACTTCAGTATTAAAACTCCCCCAAAGCCTCAGTAGAAGTCTGATATTTGTTACTGGTTTATATTTAAGAGGTAATTGCCCTGATGGAAATAAACTTTCGTAGAAAGTGAGTAAACTGTGGGCAAGATTGTAGCTGACTTCTTAGAAGTTCAGAATCTGATTAATGCTCTGAGACATTAATCTTTTGACACAGATGTAAATTATATATTAAAATTATGAAATCCAGTTCTGAAAGCAACCATGCTTGCACTTTCCCATTTTCTCATTTTGTTTCTTACTATTTTCATCCTTTACACCAGCAGTTTTCTCCTTCTTTTCAGAAACAACTGCATCAGTGGCTTCTTAGTTTTGAGACAACTTTGTCGGCCTCAAGTGTCCTGCTGGCAAAACTTGTCAGACCTCTAACTGAAAATGTGGTGTGATGTGCAGATTTTATTTTGCATAGTTCAGGAACAATCACACAGTTGCATTCACTTTTGGAACCTGTTTTCAGCTGAGAGTAGTACAACGGTCTCTCAAAACAGATTAGCTGAGTTTGGCATCATGACATGGTCCTAGGTGACACAGTCCTGGCCGACCTGCTTTTGCTGCCCCTGCTTGAGCAGGGAAGTTGGACTAAGCAATCTCAAATACGTTCCTTCTGACCTCAGTGATTCTGTTATCCTGCAATCTCTAAAAAGGGTGATTTGCGGTGAAATGTGAAGGATTAAGTCCCAGTCCTGTGAATTAGCCAACAGCGTTCCTCAGGGAGGGACATCTGAATTATAACTACTCAACCGTTTCTCAGAACCAGTCTCCTGACTTTTGGAAGGTTTGCTGCTTATATCTAAATTTTAACTTTTTTGCTTCTGTTGAAGATGGAATGAGATACTAAAGTAATTTTTTTTAAATAAGTGCCACCCCAAGAAGTTATTTTTACTTGTAGCCTATACCTGTTGTACATTATAGGGTTTTTGAGCAACACTTTGAAATTGGTTGAGGATAATTTATTATTCAGTGGGGGTTAAAAAAAGGCAGAGTATTTCTGTAGTTCCTAGAAATGTACAGTGCGCATGTGTGAATCAGGCAAAGGGTTGCAAGGAATTGCATTTGTGATAAGGTACAACTAACCTTCTGCAGTTGCAGAAGCTGGATAGGTTACAGTGTCTTCCTGCTCTTTCGTGAAGAATTACTGTTCTGTTGTGGTAAAACAATATATTAGTAGTTCTTTAGGAACAAGTAGAGGAATATGGAAATTCAATATGCAGGCTTCCATAGTAACCTGAACTTTTAAAACTCAGACTAGCGTTTGGCTCCATGACATGTCTGGTAAGGAGAGCTATGTAATAATGTCATGCAATATCTTTAAAATATTTGGATTATGGAAAGGTTTTGATAGTACATATTTCATTAAAAGTTTAGATACCTGGATTCCCCTCTACTTTACAAAGCAGGGATTTTCTACTTCACATACTGTCTGGTTTTCTTTTGATAGATCCAAACCTCAAAGACCAAGGCAACCAGCAAAGCGATGGTTCTCAGTTACCAATAAATATGATGCAGCAACAAATGAATGTAATGCCACAAGTGAATGCACAGCACCAACCAATGAATATGTTTCCGTATCCAGTGGGCGTCCATCCTCCCATGATGAATATGCAGCAAAATCCTTTCAACATGCACCCTCCAATGCCCATGCATCTCCCCACCGGAGTGCCTCTTATACAGGTAGCTGCTCCCACAAACTTGTCTCAGGGATTGCCTCCGCCTCCACCTCCACCCCCACCATCTCAACAAGTCAACTACATTGCTACACAGCAAGATGCAAAACAGTTGCAGGTATGCTTTATCAGAAGCCATGGCAAGAGCACTATTGAAGTCATATCAGGGTTTCTTTTATTGAACCATAGTTTGGATAAATGTATATTTGCAGTTTCTTTCTCTTGCCTGTCTTCTTCCACTCCACACCAAATTTTAAGTGGAAGTATCCATGAGGATATGGGCTGTTTGAGGGGCTTAGAGCTTTTAAATAATAAGACACAACACCATAACTTGGATTTTGTGGAAACGGTGTTCCAGCTGGTCATGGAACACTGAAAAATTTCATCAGTCCACTACCTTTTTCTTGTAAGTGCCTTGTTTCCAAAACTAAGTTTTCCCCTCCAAAACCTAATCTTAAATCCTGCAGGCTGCTTTTGGAAATGCCTGCATCCCCTTTCAGCAGCCTGTAGGAAGTGACCCCAACCTCTCTTGTGGTCCTCATCCCCCTGGGGTGCATCAGCAGAGGAAAGTTACCAAGTACCACATGGCACCCACTTGTTCCACTCTTCCATCTTCCACCTGTCATTCTCAGTGGCTTCCCTACAGACATATTATTTTATTCTGCTCAAACTTTTAAGCCGTTTTGTTTATAATTTCCAAGCTTTCTTTGGTATGTTTTACTTTCCCCTTGTTGCCTAATTCTGCTGGTTTTGCATGCCCTGTTTCAGACCTAACTCCTACTTCATTTCTCCAGTTTCAAAAAGACTCTGCTCTGCTTAGTGCAGGTCAAATAATCTTTTTGTCCCTTCAAGTTATCTTAAAGCAGCCTTTGTGTATGTGAGCTCCTCCTGTAGCCAGCTGTTTATATTAAGAGCTTTTATATGAAGGAAAGGAATAGGAACAACTTCCAGGAGAACGCATGGCTCTGCAAGGAGATGTAACACTGCATCTGTGATGTATAAAGGACTCTTGAGGGTTTGACTGAGGTTTGTGCTTTTCTTTTGTTGCAGGCTTCTTACTCCAGCCTAAAATACTTTCCTCTTCATTCCAGGTTGCAAAAGTGTCCCAGAATAATGATTTCTAATCCTCCATGTTTGTGCATCTTCTCTAAAGATTTGAAGTGAACTGATAAAGGGCTTACACTCTTTTCACTTTCAGCTGCTGTTCACCATACACATTCATTAATTTAGAACAAAAGGAGTTAAGTACTAAGGAAAATACTGAGGGGGTTACAAGCCATATGAAATACTATAATACTCTGCAGGGTAAAACAGTAAGGTGGTATTGGAACTAAAACGCCAGTAGATTGCCTGCTGATTTGATTAATGCCTGCTGTCTCTAAAGTATTTTAACAATTGGAAATTCAGTAGGTTTAACTCATAATACAAACCTCTGAAATATAGTATCTAGTGCAGCAATAAATATGTTCCTATGAAGACTGAGTATCGCTCCAAGATGCAGTTATTTGTTTATAAAGCCTGTGTTAAATCTGTTGTACTTACCTGCTTTTGTGGAATGGAATATGTGAACCTGAATGCTCTTGGGTGCTGCTGCTTTTTCTTTGAGCTTTCACTGGGCAAGTCCCTGGTAGCACAATAGAAATTACTGGATGCTGCAGGATTCCACCTGTTTTTCCTGTTAAAAGGAAGACAGTGAGAGCGCACTGATGAGCATCTGCGTACTCGTTAATAACAGCTCAGTATTTGTGTTCTCTCCAAGGCGCTCAAATTCCTGTTTCATTATTTCCCATCTGGATAAATGCAGGTGTGGAAAAAGTAATGGTGATTACCTGTAAAATGTAGCATTCAGGGTAGCCTGCTAGAAACATGCTGGGTGGAAGCATTCTTGGCTTTTGCTAGAAATTACCTCTGTCTGAGGTCGGAGACCCACTTAATTTCCCAGTTCCAAAGTATCAACAGAGTCTGTGGTCTTTTGGTGGTGTATGAAGATGCACAAAAAACAGCTTTACCTGAAGAACAACCCCTGGTGCTTCAGCCTGCGTTTCATCTCTAGCCTCAGGTAGACTTGTAGGTGTGTTTACATTTGAAATTAATTTGCAAGTTCAAGGTGATAACAAACATGAAAGTAAATGTTTGCAGTGCAGCATCATTGTGATGCAGGAATGAATGTGTGGTTTAAGGTAATATTTTGTATGTGTGTTTAAGTGGTGATTTGAAAAAAAAAATATCACTCCAATTTGCAAACCAGGGCTTTGTGTGTGGTCCTGTGACAAGTAGAGAGGTTCTGCAGCCCTGAACTTGCTTCTCTTGTGCTAACACACTCTGCGCCTGTTTGCAGGATACGCTTCTTGCTTTGCCACAGGGACCAGACCAAGATTCTAGCAACCACACTGGAGGATGCTTTACTTTTCAAGCTTTATCTTCTTTGAGTAGATCTGATATAATGTGTGTACCTTCCATAGTAATAGACAGTGTGGAAATCGGCTAATAAACCAAAGCGTATAGTGTTGATGTTTTTTCTGTAGCTTCTGACAGTTTAGAAGGGCGTGTTTTCATGCTGAAGGATAACTGTATTAACGGCTGATAACTTTTTGAAACAGAGTATTCCAAATGCTGCTCATGTAAGTAATAACATGAGTGCTCCAGCCTTGCCTGCTCCAACAGCAGTCCTGGGAAATGTGGGAACAGTTCAGGGACCAAGTTCGGGTAATGCAACATCATCAAGTCACATCAAGAGCTCTAACGCTGCCATAAAATTGGGAGAAAATAAAGCAAGTGTAACAGTGGAAGCCAGTGCAGATAGCTCGAAGAAAGACCAGGCAAGTTCAAAATTCAGAGTATATTTGTGTATCATCTTACATATATATATAAAATACATATGAACGTTTTCATTTATTATATATATAAATTTTGAAACACTAAAAACCAGCAAACTGTGACAATACCCCTTCTGTGTAATGTGCTTGGTACCTTCGTGTATGTGATGACTTTTGTGGCACCTGTAGGACATAAACTAGCAAGCTGATGCTTTAATGTAGCCTTCTTTAAAGCAGCATCATTATGAATATTACTTTAATTGCTGTGGGACAACATTCTGTTCTTACTAAACACAGCTCTCCTGAAAGCTGATGTGTGAGCAAGGACAGCATGGTTTTGTAGTCTTTTGTAAAACTTTTACAGGAAAAGTTTTAATTTGTGATTGATACGGATAATGTGCAGGTAGTGAAAAATAACACTTGTTGTTTTTTTCATCAGAAATTGTTAATTCAAGAAAAAGCAGCACAAGAGGTGAAATTAGCTATTAAACCTTTCTACCAAAATAAAGACATCACTAAGGAAGAATATAAAGAAATTGTGCGGAAAGCTGTAGATAAAGTAAGTTCATCTTGTAATCTGGAATGCGTGTGTTTTCACTGAGGTTGTGTTTGGGGTGGATTTCTTAATCTTGTGGGAACAACTGGTAGTTGCTGGGAAGGGGAACAGGAAAAGCAAAAATATCTTCGTCTTCATCTGTGGGAGCTTTCTTAGTTCCTCAGAACACAACTCTCATTCTGTGAAAGAGTTGAATAGGAGTTCAGAGGTATTTGGGAAGCAATTGGGAAGTACTTAGTTTCCTAAGTTGTTTTGCCTGAGATGGAGAAATGTTGGAAAATATATAATGTGGAACAGTGGCAGATCAACAGAAATTATTCAAACATCTGTTTTTCTTTAAAACTGTTGCAGGTCTGTCATAGCAAAAGTGGAGAAGTTAATTCTGCAAAGGTGGCAAATCTCGTGAAAGCGTATGTAGACAAATACAAACATACGCGGAAGAAAAATCCTGAAGAGGCAGTCTCCTGTGAAAGGAAATAGAACATGTTTTCAGTTTTTAATTTTATTCCTTCCGCAAAGTGCAATTTCAACATGAACCGTTAACTGAAAATTGTACATGAACAGGGATTTGAATCTGGTTTTGATAAAATTATTTTTCAATGTAGTATATAATGTTTTGTTCTAAAGAAATATAGATCTACAGGGCAACTTCTTTATTCCTTTTTAAAACAGATGTCTAAAGAAAAAATAAGGGTGTAAAGAAGAATCATTAGGAATGTACGATTGTGTGGATATTTAGGTGTACAGCATTTTGACTTGAATAACAGTGCATTAAATTAGAAGCTCCTATCTGAGTACTTTGATTTTGGAACAGGTATGTACAGTACATGTAATTGGTCAGATAAAAGTTTTTCTTTTGATTTCTCCCTAATTATAGCAAAGATAAAATAATGTATTGTCTTGACAAATATTTCTAGTGTTAACTGGACAGGGTGAATGTAGGGGTCACGATGTGTATATGAAAAAAGCACATGGTGTTGTCTGAACAGGGCAACTGTTTAGATTTTAAAAAGAAAAGTCATGAACAGTAAAATGCAGCACCCAAAAGCATGGGGGCTGCACGTCTGTTGTAACACCAAATAAAAATTATGCTGCTTGGTTTTGTTTGTGACGTTTTTCAATTTGTTTCCAGATAGTGGGATGAACTTGGATAGCTTTTATGTGCTGAAAGCCCTCAATCACCACAGACTGAAAACCTCAGTTCCTGTCTAACCCTGCTGTGAGCTAGTAGGCAGTTAGTGGGCCAGAGCTGGATGTCCAGAACCATGAACTGGTTTCTTCTTCAAATAAAATCAGGAATGCTGGAATTTATTAGGCTCCCAGTTGATCAGGGACCACCAGTTGTGCCAATTTTGGCTGTAATACTTCTTTTTGTTGACAAGGGACTGTAGGGTGGATCACCAGACAGGTATCATTGACCTAAAGTCACGTGCAACAGCTTTTCTGCTTCTCCAAGCACTTTTATGTGGTTATGTAGTGAGATGTGGGGTCATTGAATGTGCTAGGGAAGGGTAAAACACTCCAGAGGTAAAACTGATTTTACTAAGGTAGCAGCAGGAAGGGCTGGTGAATCACTGAGGTCACTGCTGCATGCTCCTTAGGGAAAGAACAGCTTGTGATCCCTTTGGATTTGAGTGGAGAAGGAGTCTTACTTTGAGATAGAAATATTTTTTCTCATCAGTGCTATTAAAATTTCAGCTTTTCCCCCTTCCAGCCCTACCCAGCCTGTGGTGCCGGCTCAGCCTGGCCTCTGCTCCAGCCCGAGGTCCCTGCCTTAAAAGTACAAATAAACCATTTTGACTGAAAGTATCAGTCAGATTTTCTGAGAAATTATCCCATAGTAGCCAGTAGTTCCCAAAGTGACTGCTCTTGGCAGAAAACAGTCTTACCTTTAAAGTAACTTTTGCAGTAGCCTGGGGATGCAATTAGGGATATGCAGCCCTGTACACACATGATTAGAGAGACAGACACATACAAAAACCATGAGGTTTGTCACAACAGTTGCTCACTTGGTTTTAATAGCCTTCTACAGACTTAATGAAGCATTTGACTGTCTGTATTTATTCTCCTGTGCCTAAAGAAAAACACTGTGTAAATTAGAGAGAATACTTTTTCTACAGTCAAGCCAGTTTTTAGAATTTCCAAAATACTCAGTTTTACAGTGTAGTAGCAATTTGTGTGATCTCTTGAACTATTTTAAGCTAAAATTGGTTAGCACTTTTTGAGAAGTGTTGTAGCAAATTGCTGTGTCTCTCCTGGTTCATCATGCCATGCGTACTTGTTTTTATTATATATTTCTTCTCTGAATTTTTGGATTTTAATGACCTTTTGTATCTTTTTTACTCTATATGGTTGAACCTTGCTATAAAGCTCCTTTCAGGAGCCAGATAAATATTTTATGGAGTTTTTTTCTCTTTTAGAGGAGAAGTAGAAATGCAGTGAGAAGGAGCGATAGAGGACTTCAACTGGGAGGGGAGTTATTAATGTCTGTTTTGCAGCTCCTGGCTGGAAGATAAGTTAGTGATGCTCCACTGTATTTCAAAACATAATGAAGACTATCAGATAGAGTAGCATGTGATCAGTAACTATATTTTTTACAATTAAATACTTCAGAAGATATCAGAAAATATGCCGTTTGTTACAATTTCTGTGTTGTTGAATTGAAAATATTGCATTGCCTTAATACATAGACTCCTATTTTTCCTGAAAAGCAACAAGGTGTCTATTGGTGCGACTGTCTCAGGTGCCACATGCTTAAACCTTGTGGTCATGTTTTTGTTAAAGTAGTATGAAAGTTGTACTTATATTTATTGAAACTCCTTGTACTGCAACTCCCAACCTGCACTAGCACTGAAGGCAGAGAAAGGGGGAGGCCGAGCCCCCTTCATGCCTCTAGAGCATCAGTAATTCAGTCAATCCAAACTGCCTTGAGGAAAACAAGTATGGAACTATGTATCTTCTCAACTTATGCAAATCAAAAGGGTTTTCCTTGCAGTCCTCCTGTCTCACTGTGCATGCTGCTGCGTGAATGTCTCATCCTCAGTCTGTACCTTAGGAGCACAGGGGCTGGCCAAAGTCTGCAATACGGTGTCTGTAGCATAAAGCCGGAGCGCTGTCTACTGAAAAAATACTCTTAAAATCCTAGTTTTCTGTAGTGCTTAACAGTTTCTAATAAATTCATTTCTCTAAGCTGTCAGTAGTCTGTGTTTGCTCTTAAATGATTCTGGCTGAAGTGGTTTAATTTAGAGAGAGGTGTGATGACTAGTTACTTCTCTCCATATGTGTATTTAACCTTGCGCTCTCTTGCCTGGGCTCCCCTCTTCTTCGCATCGTGTTTGTTTTCAGGTGGTCTGTCTTCACCTGGCCTTGTCTGCCTGCAGGTGCTGCTGAAGGAGAATAAAGGCATGTGGCAGATGTCTGTTTACTGCAAGTGCCGCAGGGGCGATGCTGGTTCTGGGGCTGGTGCAGCATGGGGCTGGGCACAGGCTCTGAGCTGCCGTGTGGACCAGACCAGGGCAGTGCTCAAACCAGCCCCAATGCGCTGGAAGTGCAGGGACGGGTGGATGAGGTGCTGAGGGACATGGTTTAGTGATGGATTGGAATGGTTGGACTTGATGATCCAGTGGGTCTTTTCCAACCTAGTGATTCTATGATTCTGTGATCAGAACAGGGGCCTTCACTGAAAGAGCCCAGGAGGGATGGCAGCACCCACTATCCTACTTTGGTTGGGAGCTTTCTTCCAAGCATCACTTGACTCTCTAGGATTAACCCCACTGGGGTTTCATGAGGTGCCTCCATAGGTGATGCGGATGCAGTCTCAGCTGGGACCCTGGCTGGCTGCTCGCAGAAAGGCTCTGTCAGATTTGGGTTGATTCGGCTGGGTGAGAACGTCTGTGGGATCTGGGCCAAGTCTCCATGGCCAACTCCACAGGAACAACTCTCCACAAGGACAGTTCCGACCCTTAAGTCCAGTGGCTCCCTGTGGAGAGTTGACCCACAGAGTTATTGCTCTTGGAGAGTTGTCCCTTCTCCTGCGTGTGGTGGAAAACTGTAGTCTTACCTTGGTACGGCTCAGATGGAGTCAGTTCTGTTTGCTGAGGGTGCCCTAACAGACGTGGCCTTGGGAAGGAGCAGAGCACTGAGGAGCAATGGGGGAAATCAAGGCTAAGACTCCAATGGGTTGGTGAAGGTGTTCACTGGGGATAGGGAGGTTCAGAGGTGTCAGATCCTTGAGGTGAACTCTCCAGAAGGAAGAGGGCTCCAAGGTGTGTCCTGCAGCTCTGCTCATCTTGTGAGGCTGGGCTAGGGCAGCTGAGCCAGGAAGGGGTTTGTCAGCCATGGTGAGTATGATGGTGCCTCAAGCAGGCAGATACAGTTTTGTGATTGAGCGGAGGGAAGACTCACTGGAGGACGTTATTTGCAAGAAAAGATTGTCTTGAAGAGGGAAGTAATTTAAACCAACTAACCAGAGTTAATTAACTGCCAAAGTTGTAAACCAGTCATATTTAGAGTCCTAGATCATCCAGTCCAACCTCCCTGCAGAAGGAGGGGACATCGGTAACATCTCTATATCAGGTTGCTCAGAGCCTCATCCAATCTGGCCATGAATGTTTCTGGGGATGAGGGCTGCACTTCATCCCTGGGCAACCTGTGCCAGTGAGTCACTACTCCTTGTAAAAAAATTAAAAATGGAATGGTTGGACTCGATGATCCAATGGGTCTTTTCAAACCTGGTGATTCTATGATAATATTCACATTAATCAGTGGTTTATAAAAAGTAGAGGCAAAGCTAAGAGCGATCAAGTAGACTGTAACCAATTCCAGTAGTTAAAGAATACTTACTACGTGTAGTAGTTTTAAAAATAATGAATAGGAGCTTCTGTGAAGATGAGAAGTAAAATCACTAACCTCAAGACTAAAAAGAAGTCCTAAAAACACAAGTAGCTGCATGCAGATAAGGAGATGAAGCTGTGAGGAGGCACAGGCCGGGATAGAGAACTTGACTTAAACTTGACTCTTTTCCAGCATTACTTACTCAGCACTCCCAGGCGTTCCTGCACCAACAGGCACCATCCAAGCCCGGCTTCATTTTCATAGACTGTTTCTGCAATAAATATAGGGATTACAGCGATGCAGAAGATGCTCATTATACATTGTAAACAATCAGATGCAGAGTGGAATCCAGCACTGAGAAAAAATACTGCAGGAGCCAAACCCAAGGAATTTTGGCAGCAGGCTGTCGTATAATTAGTCCTAAACTGTTGCAGAAATTAAATCTACAACCACTGAATGTTTTACACTGAGCATTAATCACAAATAGCCAGGGATGCCTTGATGCTTCCATGCAACAGCAGGTGCAGTGGAAGAAAAATAACAGCTCTTGGAAGTCAGAGCTTGCCTATAAATTCCAGAGCCTTTTACAATAGCCTTGTGGCTCCTGGGGAGCAGGGAGGTAGCTGACAGGTGAAGTTTCCTCTGACACAAGACCATTGCTGCCTTTTTCTCTCCACAATCTACAGAGGGACACCCGCTGTGCAGGTGTTTGTGGTGCAGACACTGGCCACAAGCGGCTACAGACTCCCCTCTCTCAAAGCCCAGGGGCCAGCAGAGCTTCTCCCACAGGCAGCAGGAGCGACATGAAGTCCCAGGGCTCAGACCTTTAAAGCATCTCTGGCAAACGGCTGTAGCACATTCAGCCTCCTCAGCCATCCTTACTTAGCTCTGCATAGAATCATAGAATCACCAGGTTGGAAAAGACCCACAGGATCATCCAGTCCAACCATTCCTATCAAACACTAAACCATGCCCCTCAGCACCTCATCCACCCGTGCCTTAAACACCTCCAGGGAAGGTGAATCAACCACCTCCCTGGGCAGCCTCTGCCAGTGCCCAATGACCCTTTCTGTGAAATATTTTTTCCTGATGTCCAGCCTGAACCTCTCCTGGTGGAACTTGAGGCCATTCCCTCTTGTCCTGTCCCCGTCACCTGGGAGAAGAGGCCAGCACCCTCCTATCTACAACCTCCCCTCAGGTAGTTGTAGAGAGCAATGAGGTCTCCTCTCAGCCTCCTCTTCTCCAGGCTAAACAACCCCAGCTCTCAGCCTCTCCTCCTAAGGCCTGTTCTCCAGCCCCTTCACCAGCTTCGTTGCTCTTCTCTGGACTCGCTCCAGAGCCTCAACATCCTTCTCGTGGTGAGGGGCCCAGAACTGAACACAGGGTTCAAGGAGCGGTCTCACCAGTGCCGAGTACAGAGGGAGAATAACCTCCCTGGACCTGCTGGCCACACCATTTCTGATCCAAGCCAAGATGCCATTGGCCTTCTTGGCCACCTGGGCACACTGCTGGCTCATGTTCAGTCGCTGTCAATCAACACCCCCAGGTCCCTCTCCTCCTGGCAGCTTTCCAGCCAGGTTTCTCCTAGTCTGTAGCTCTGCTTAGGGTTGTTGTGTCCCAAGTGCAGGACCCGGCATTTGGCCTTGTTAAACCTCATGCCGTTGGTCTCAGCCCAGCAGTCCAGCCTGTTCAGATCCCTTTGCAGAGCCTCCCGACCCTCCAGCAGATCCACACTTCCACCCAGCTTAGTGTCATCTGCAAACTTGCTAAGGGAGCACTCGATGCCTTCATCTGGGTCGTTGATAAAGACATTGAACAGGGCTGGACCCACCACTGAGCCCTGGGGAACCCCACTTGTCACTGGCCTCCAGCTGGATTTAACTCCATTTCCCACCACTCTCTGGGCCCGGCCATCCAACCAGTTTTCCACCCAGGGGAGTGTGCGCCTGTCCAGGCCAGAGGCCGACAGTTTCTGTAGCAGAATGCTGTGAGAAACTATCAAAGGCTTTACTGAAGTCCAGGAAGATACATCCACAGCCTTTCCCTCGTCCAGTAGGTGGGTCACTTTGTCACAGAAGGTGATCAGGTTAGTTTGGCAAGATCTCCCTTTCATGAACCTGTTTCCTCATCACCCAATGCATCTCCTGCAACAACACAGTTATGCTAACTTTTGTTACAGTGTGGGGTCCCTGTTTCTAGGATCTTATTCCAAAGGGAAAAGCAAGAAGCACTGGCCCTTCTTCCTCCCGTTCTGCACCCTGCACTGGACACTCACAAAGGGGCTGAGCTCCATTTAGCCTCCCTGGGACACTGGGCCAGCGAGGAGACCATCCATGCCAGCAGCAGAACCAGGATGCGGGTACAACCTCCCCTCCTGGAGGATGTGTTTCATATTTTACGATTCACCACACCATTCTTTCCTAAACAATAAAACACAGAAGCCCTGCCCAGAGACAAGGAACATGCAGGCGTTTGGGGCATCAGAAAAAATTATCTCTTAGCCAGGACAGCAAATTATCTGTGGACACGTGGATTTAAAAAAAAAACAAAAAACCCCCAACAAGCTCCCTCAAAATGCAGTTTGTGGCAAATCCCCCTCAAAAGTATTCAAAAGTGACCTGAAACCAGCTGTCCAAGAGCCACTCGACACGAGAGCAGACACCAGACCAACCACCATGCAACTCTATGAGAATTTTGCCATTCTAATATTGCATTTCACTTAAGCTAAAAATCCCCCAGCCCATTGTGCCTTTTTAGAAGTATCAGCCCAGATTACTCTCTTTTCTGTTATCTTGTCAAAGACAGTGAGAAGCCAAGACAAATGGCAACAGTGCGGTGAGAAACAGCAGATTGCGCTACGGCCACATGAAATCCAGCACACTGCCAAACCCAACCTAAGACAGTCCTGAAGTGGCAGTAATTTAAGAACATGTTGCCATCTTGCCACAAACTGGTGATACTTCTACTCATTTCAATCAGCCCTGAATTCTCCGCCACTTGAAAATGATTCACAAACACAAAGCGGCCCCTCCTTGCCCAACGGATCCAGCTACGTGGATTCCACCCCCAAGAGCCGCGGCCCCGAGTGCTCCGGGCACACCTCCTGCCACAACCTTTTGGCTCCACAACACTCCCCTCGCCAGCTCCACCAGGCTCTGCAGCTGCGCGCACACATCACCTTCCCCAGCAGGACACGGCGCCCGAAGCTCCCTGCAGCCACCCATGCATGGGATGAGTGACAGGCTAATAACTACCTGATGGAAACAGCAGGGGAGGGAGGAGCACAACAGGATGATTATGGGTATCCTTAGCTACAGCACGTCATCCTATCACAATAAACTGCTGATTTATCTTCCCAGAAGGCAGAGCCACACCGTGATCTCAGTGTTACAGCAGATGAGACAGTTCCACGTGCTGTGACTTGCTGCAAGCCATCAAAGAAGATCTTTGGCAGCGATGTGACTTGAACTCATATCTCACTACGTGCTCCAGTGCTTCTCCACTTCCCCACTCCTCTCACTACTCCCCTTCGAAGCAGGAGAGACAAACTAAACACTGCAACAAAAATATTTTTAGTAGTAATAGAATGATCTGCCCCTCGGCTGTGCTTTGCCCCGGCGGCAGCAATTAGCACTGATGGCTGCGCACTCCAGCCCTGCCATCACCTTCTACCCAAGAAACACCGGGCACTGAGTTATCAAGCAAAGCCTGGCGTCAGTTAATGGGGAAAACAGCTGATTAAAGATGAACTGTAACGCTTTCTCTCCTTCCAGGCAAGGCTGTTGCAGTCATTTCCAGCAGAGGCTGGACCATACACCAACAAGCCACATGCTCTGTTGCTGTGCTCGTAGGAACCTCTAGGAAAGCCAGACTGAGGATTGAGGAGTAACATTTACTTTGGCAAGAAGTGTTTTTAGCATCCTTAACTGTACTGAGAAACACTTCGAAAGAGGGACAAGATACTTCCTCATTTAACAAGTATACCTAACCTAGAATTAGAACAATACAGCTTTATTTTGCCTTCCCACCCTCCCCCACAAGTTTGTACTTTTCTTTGAGAAGATGCTGTGGAGTCAAGACCAGATTCTGTATGACTGTGCTCCTGAGATGATCCACACTGGGGACCACAGGACATTTTCCATTGACTGTAACGAGCAATAAAGCAACCTACAATGAAGAAAATACACGTAAGAGAAAGTACGTATTTATCTGCTCCAAAAGTACCCACATACTGTGGAATGAAGCGCATCGTGTAACACAAGACATGTTGCCACCTGCTCTCCCCTTCAATGAACTTTCAAAAGTTAGCTTTGCCACAACCAGCCTGGAGCTGTGAATCTTTAAGTGACAGCAAGTCTGCATTAATGACAAACAACTATCACACAAACAAGTGTGAAAATGTGGTGAAACAGACACGTCAATCACACTGCAATATATACGGTTACATTACTGAGGTACCTGTGTGAATCCTGCATTTTTTGCTTTTTGGCAACTATGTCCTGAAATGGATCTTCTCCTGGAGCAACAGGCCAGGAAATATTTCACAGTAAGCAATGAAGGCACACACAAATCGGTACCGCCCATCACCGGGGCACATCACGGACTAACTCTAGATTCCATACTTTGCTCTCCATTTGTTACTCAGAAAATGCATGGCCAACAATTATCATAGAATAGTTTGGGTTGGAAGGGACCTTAAAGATCATCTAGTTCCAACCCACCCTGCCACGGGCAGGGACACCTCCCACCAGCCCAGGCTGCCCAAGGCCCCGTCCAACCTGGCCTTGAACACCTCCAGGGATGGGGCAGCCACGGCTTCCCTGGGCAACATGTTCCAGTGCCTCATCACCCTCATGGTGAAGAAATTCTTCCTTATGTCTAACCTAAATCTGCCCCTCTTCAGTTTATAACCACTGCCCCTAGTCCTATCACTACAAGCCTTTGTAAGAAGTTCCTCTCTAGCTTTCCTGTAGGCCCCCTTCAGGTACTGGAAGGTCACTATAAGGTCTCCTCGGAGTCTTCTCTTCTCCAGGCTGAACAAGCCCAACTCTCCCAGCCTGTCCTCGGATGGAAGGTGCTCCAGCCCTCAGATCATCTCAATAGATTACATTTAGGCTGCCTTGAAACCAGGGCACATTTGAAGGAGTTGGTTGAAATGCAAGCCTTTCTGAATGCTGCAAAAAGCCTGCAAGAGAACCTGTATGAGGGAAAAAGGTCCACCTAGTTCCCTGCCTCTGAAATCCTCACGTCAGACTGCTCACACGTAGAACTTTGCTTTTAGGAGGACAATCCCAAGCAACAGCATTTCTGCAGCTTCCAAAGACTACTCTGTAGCTCATTCCTCCCTC